>CM065640.1:4019794-4619794 GCA_033220585.1 Dipteronia sinensis
TAGAGATATGTTGAGGACTGCAGGTCTACCAAAGTCATTTTGGGCTGAAGCAACCAAGACTGCCTGTTATATGATAAATCAGTATCCATTACTAGCAATTGAGTTAAAACACAAATTGAGATATGGACCGGTAAGCCAACTGACTACTCTAATATACATTTGTTTGAATGTCCTGTGTACGTGATGTACAATGCCCATGAAAGAGCAAAGCTGGATCCGAAATCCAGGAGATGTATATTCTTAGGGTATGCTGACGGAGTAAAGGGGTATCGCCAATGGGATCCCACTACCCATAAGGTTATAGTCAGCAAAGAGGTTATCTTTGTAGAAGATCAATTACAAAGAGAAAGAAACGATAACACTTCAAAAGAAAATTCAGAGACTACTGAAGTTCAGGTGGAAGATAATCCAGAACAAGAAGATTTAGATCCTTCTGAAGCATCACTGGAGTACAAGGTGCATGAACTAGTCCAGTTTTAGGTTTTAGAAGTTCGACGGTTAACTCGTGAGAGGAGACCTCTGGCTTTTCACTCGGAGTATGTTACAGAGAGCAACGTAGCATACTGTCTTCTAACAGAGGATGAAGAGCCATTGACTTTCTATGAAGCTACAAATAGCTCAGATGCATCTCCGTGGATGATAACAATGTAGGAAGAAATTGAAGCTCTACTCAAGAACAAGACATGAGAGCTTGTTCCACTACCACATGGAAGAAAAGCCATTGGAAACAAATGGGTCTATAAGATCAAACGAGGATAGCAATGACCAAGTGGAGTGGTATCATTCAAGACTGGTGGTGAAAGGATATGCTCAAAAAGAAGGAATTGACTTCAACGAGATATTTTCCCCGGTGGTTCGACTTATAACAGTCAGAGTAGTCTTGGCTATATGTGCTACTTTTGACCTACACTTAGAGCAGTTGGATGTGAAAACTGCATTTCTTCATGGAGAACTTGAAGAATAAATTTTTATGCTTTAACTAGAAGGTTTTGCCAAAAGAGGTAATGAGAACTTAGTTTGCAGGTTAACCAAATCTCTGTACGGTTTAAAACAGACACCGATGTGTTGGTACAAGAGATTTAATTCCTTCATTATAAGCTTTAGGTACAACAGACTCAGTTCAGATCATTGTACTTACTACAAGAGATTTAAAGATTATGATGACTTCATTATCTTGTTGTTGTGGGTGGATAACATGATTGTAGCAGGTCCCAACAAAGATTGAGTCCAATAATTAAAGGCACAGTTGGCTAAGGAGTTTGTATGAAGGATTTGTGACCAACAAACAAGATTCTAGGGATGCAAATTTACCGAGACAGAAATAACAAGAAGTTTTGGTTCTTCTAGAAGAACTACTTGAGGAAAATTTTACGACGTTTCAATAAACAAGATTGTAAGCCAACTTCTATCAAACTTCATTTGAATTTCAAATTATCCTCAAGTATGAGTCCTAGCAATGAAGTAGAGATGATGGAAATGTCTCGAGTGCCATATGCATCAGCAGTGGGAAGCTTGATGTTCGCTATGATATGTACAAGACCAGACATTGCACAAGCAATGGGAGCAGTTAGTCTATACATGACGGGTCCTGGTATAGAGCATTAGAATGTTGTGACGAGGATTATGAGATACATCAGAGGAACCTTAGATGATGCATTATGTTATGGAGGATCCGAATTTATTGTCAGGGGTTATGTGGATTCAGATTTTGCTGGAGATATTGACAAAAGAAAATCTACTATTGGCTATGTGTTTACAATTACATGAGGAGTTGTGAGCTGGATTTCCAAGTTACAAACAGTTATGACTCTATCTACAGCTGAGGCAGAGTACATGGCAACTACGAGAAGATCACTTTGTTTTGTGACAGTCAGAGTGCCTTGCACATCGCAAGGAATCCGGCTTTTCATTCCAGAACTAAGCATATAAGAGTACAATATCACTTTGTTCGGGAAGTGGTGGAAGGCGTATTGTGGATATGCAAAAGATACACACAGAGGATAATCTAGCAGATGCAATGACCAAGCCTGTCAATACTGACAAGTTCATGTGGTGTAGATCCTCTTATGGTCTAGCAGAAATGTAAGCAACAAGAATTTGAGCAAGGATCAGAAGGATAATTAGACCATGAAAAGATGACTTCGAGTGGGAGAATGAAGAAATTAAAGTCATTTTTCTTCACATGGTAATTAATTAAGAGGTTGAAAAATGGAGATTTTGGTGGCAACAAATTAGTTGATGGGTGGTAGTTGATTCACTCAAGTACATGTATTAATGGCAATGGTGGGTTCTTTGCCTATAAATAGAACCTCATATTTCTCCACAAATCATCCCAAGCATTAGCTTTCCTCTTTCTCCCTAATTGTTCTTTCCTCTAATTTGAGAGAAAGGTTGTAGTTCTCTCCTAAAATATTAGAGAGAGGTTGTAATCGTTTTTGGTCTAATAAAATCCCTCTAGCCTTTGTCCGTGGATGATGTTTCCCTCATATGGAGGGTTTTACCACATAAATATTGTGTCCATTATTTTTATCTCATATTTTATTCTCAATTCGAATATACGCTGAGAATTGAAACACGCCAGTTTCATATCAGAGAAACTGGTTTCACATGAATCAGGTCATGCATGGGAAGGCTGACTTAAATTTGGCTGTCATAGTGAGTTGCTCAAGCACTTATATTGTTGATTACGTAGATGCAAATTCTAATTGTAGTGATGAGGCAAGTAATGTGTAACATAAACTGGTTCAATGGATCCCTTCCATACCAGGTATGTATAAAGTGAATACGGATACTGCTATAAATGCAGATGGTATGCGAGTGGGTGTAGGTATTGTGATTTGTGATTCAGAAGGCTTTTGTGATGGCTTGTAGCACTTAGTGGATTCAGGCTACCTATATACGACTCAAGCGGTGGAAGCTATAACTATCTAACGAGGAATCGTTTTGTCTCTTGAAACTGGCTTGTCCCCAATTGAAATTGTGTCGGATGCGACCGTAGTTGTCAAGTGCATTGGTGAGTCTAGGTAGTTTGATTATGAGGTGGGTATGGTCATTGATGCTATTAGATTGGCTTTACACCAATGTTCTTGCTGTAATGTTAATTATGTTTTTTAAAGGGCACACTTTGTCGCTCATAATTTAACTAAGCTTGCTTTGTCCATTGATACGGACCGAGTCTAGCAGGAGGAGACTCCTCTTTGTATTAGGAAAAGTTTGTTAGAAGATTTTCGTGGCTGTTTAGTATTTGTTTCCTTTATAAAGTTATTGTCAAAAATAGAAATAAATTAAACGGGTACGCCGGTGACAAATACAGAATTATCTGATATTATGGGAAAGATTAGGGGCATATCTGCAACAACTTCAAAAGTTTCACTCCATTTCGTCTCGAGCCGCTTAAAAAGCAAAAAAATTCACGTGCACCGGCATCAAGTTGGCGCAGTGGCGCTAACTTAAAATAATTCAAACATCTCAGCGACGTCGTACTCAGATTTCGGAGAAATTCGAAGCGCTAGGGATTTGCAGATCGTCGTGGACCTTCTCATCTCCAATCATGGCGTCCGATTCTTCTCGTACGCGCATCGACCAGGTCTCGTTCTTGTCGCATTCTCTGTCTTTCGAATCCCTACACACTTTTGAACTTCGTTTCTCTATGAACTCTGAATCTATATGTTCGCGTCGTTCTCCCTCTTTGACTTTTTGTATGTGTGTTAAATACAACAATTGTTGGATAAATATGTAGTTCATGAACTGAATTCGCATTATGGAATTGTTGTCTACAACGAGTGAGGAATTTTGTCAATAATTCAGTACTAAATTAGCAACAAAATGAGTTCAAAGCTACTTCGATAAATGCGAAGTGAAAGATAATTATTATTCCAAAAATTATACTCTGCTTAATATGAGTGGTGACTCTTGTAATGTAGTAATAATCTGTTTTTTAATTTAATTTTTCATTTAACACTGGATTTACCTTTTTCATTCATTGTTTTGTTCAGTTTTTTTCTTCGAAGAAGAGAAAGTCTCTATCACCTGCTTTGAAGTCCGGGAGAGTTGAGAAAGATGCAAAATACGCAGTGGAAGGGTCTCCTAGTGCCAAAGGAACTTTGGACAATTATTTGAAAACTTCACAGGAGGATAGTCGTGCTACCAAGCCTTCACTTGCAGCTCATGGTTTGTCAGCCAGGCAAGAACAAGTTAAAAGAAATTTGTCTTTGGAGATCAATGAATGTTCCAAAGATGAAGATAAGCAGCACATTTTATCAGCTCATGTGCAACCCCAAATGTCTGAAGTGTTAAAAGCTACTCAGGAGATTACATCTCGGAGTTCGTCTAAGGTTGGCAATGATGCTGTTGTATGTCTTGCAAAGGATTGTTTGGATTCTGTTCATACCGCAGAAAATCCAGAACTAAAACAGTTTGCAACTGACTTTTTGTCTTTATATTGTAGGTATGATACTTTAAACTTTGTACACAATTGCATGTCTTTTTGATAGATTTGGATAAGCAGTAGTTAAGAGTTGTTAGACTCTTGCTTTTATCACTAACTTTACCAGAGACAAGATTGTTTTTTTTTTTTGTTCAACACACCCCCTTTCTTCCCATTCAAAGTAAATTAAAATTCATCACGATTTTTAATCTTGTAAGTTTTACAGTGAACTTCAGTCAAGTGCAAGTTCACCATCCAAGCCGAAGGTGCAAGACCATAAGAGACATGGTAGTCCATCTTTGCTAGATGGGGAAGATATTATAGCAAAGAAGAAATATTGCATATTCAAGCAGTCACAACTAGGAGGCGAGACCATGTACTCTAATGCAAAGAATCCTGAAGAGGTCCAGTCTGATTTTGTTGGTAAAATGGGAAAAAATGATCTGAACTCTTCCAAAGAGGTGAATATTAGTTTTATATACGTGTTTATGAGTTTTATTATATGAAATTCCTGTTTTACGACTTATTTGTATTTTGGCAGGTGATAGACAGTAATGGTCCCATTGTTCACCAAGCTAGCTTGAGAAAATGCAGCAATGCTTCCAAATCAACTATAAATACAACTGGATTCTGCACACCCGGATCATCAATTGTCAAAGCATGCACTCGTGAAACTCCCAAGTCAACATGTGGAAGCTCCATATTTTCTCCTGGAGATGCTTTCTGGAATGAAGCAATTCAAGTTGCTGATGGTTTGTTTGCTCAACCTGACAACCTGCCTGCTTGGGCTGCTGAGGAAATCCATTGTGCTAAGAGTCAATATGAGATAAATAATTCACACAATTTAAGATATAAACTTTGTGATAAGTCAAAGGAAATGTTGGGTGAAGGCGGGAACAGAATTCAGTATGCAGGAGAAATTGATTCTTCAAAGGCTACCGGGAAGCATATGAAAGATTCAGATAAAGTAGTATCCCCACTGCCTGTTAAGCATTTTGACTTCTTGTTTGAGGACAAAAACTTGGATGGAAGTAATGTAGGTCATGGTGCTGCAGATAACTCGGAAACTATGATACATAGAGACAGTAAAGTATCTGAACAAGGCTCTGTAAATCATAAAGGTTTTCAATCAACAAAGGTTATCACTCATCATGGCAAAGCTCAGAAAACTAAAGAGATGTCTGAAGTGCGAGAGAGGACTTCTGTTCATATGACATGTGAAAAGAAAAAAGATTTATCAAGTGAAGATAATGATAGCATCAAGTCGGAGTCACCAGCTGGTGATATCAAGAAATTAATTGCCAGTGATAAATCTTATGAACCCTGTACTCCTTCGAGTTTTGTGCCACTTAAAGATCGCTTAGATCTTGGCAGTTGGCTTCCTTCAGAAATATGCAGCATATATAAAAAGAGAGGGATTTTAAAACTATATCCTTGGCAGGTATTTTCAAACATTTGAATGACAACTTTGCTTATCTTCTATTCTAGAATTGATTAGGGACAAAATGAGGCAGGTTAATGGAAATATTCAAACTTTTGATATATTCATTATACTTCCATTGGAGTATTGGACACAATCATATGAAAAACATGATGTGCTTTTTTGCTTTTAAATGTGCAGCTTCATTGCCAGTACCAGATAAGCTTAGTTAGAGAAATGTCATATCATTGTACTTGTATAAGAGGTCTTGAAATTGAATCCCACTCATACAAAGGTCAGGGGGAGAGAGGGTTGGTTTATGTATAAGTTGTATTGTTAAATTATATGTAAAAGGAATATGTGTATATACGTGCAGCTACACCAGGATTACCCAGGTTGCATTACTATACGTTTGTTGAGGTGGCATTAGATAAATATTGTCTTAACTTCCAGCTGGGTTGAGGATTAAAGTTTAGTTAGTATTGTTTGGGTGGATTTTTTGCTGAGGCAGCATCATTAAGTACTCACCGTCTTATCCTATTATCTTTCCCAGGAAAGAGCATCATTAATCACCCAGCACCATCAATCGAGGCTTTGAGTTTATGCCTTATAGTTCTTAGACTACCCTCATGTTTTTAAGTCTTGTCTGTCAGAAAACTAATTACTCGAGAGGTTTTCTTCATGCCCATATGAGTCTAAAAGCTGCACCCTTCCGACTCTTAACTTCATACTGCCATCACAAGTTAATGTTAAGCGTTATTTTTCTTGATTATGCATATTTCTAATTCCATTTTATCTTGTCCAGTAAATCTATCTTTTTTTGGTTATCTGTCACTTTATTCAGCTTAAATGGATTGCTGTTTGCAACTTTTTTAATTGGATGTCCGTTACTGGTTACCCTTCTTCAATTTGTTCACAGTTTCATCATGCTTTCTTTTAAATTGTGAAGTATATTGTTATCTGGAGTTTGACTTCTTGAGTATATTCTGGCTTTGCCTTAAAAAAAACGTAGCTTGTTATCATTTCAAGTGTGAAGTACTGAAGTTAATATCTTATACTTATCTTCTGTTATTATTTTTTCTGTGTGTTTAAATATTATATTTAGTTAGATAAAAGCACAAGGTAAAGTTTCCGTTTTTCAGGTTGACTGCCTTCAGGTGGATGGTGTTCTGCAGAGAAGGAATCTTGTCTACTGTGCATCTACAAGGTATTCTCTTTTAACTAACTGAAATTCATCATGCAAATCATCTTAAATCTGATTTTTCTGTCCGATTGTGTTGTTGGTTTAAGTTTGTCTTTTATCACAATCTTTTGCGGTTGTGCCAGCAATATAGTTTATTGGATAGAACCTCTAATAGTTACAATGAAAGATATATATATATATATATTATTTCTAGGTTTGTAATGTTTTTTGATGGCATATATATGCACTTAATATTGGTCTCTCTGCTACAGTGCTGGAAAAAGTTTTGTTGCAGAAATTTTGATGTTGCGGCGAGTCATCTCAACAGGAAAAATGGCACTACTTGTGCTTCCTTATGTATCAATTTGTGCAGAAAAGGTGGTTTGTTAGTTGCTATTTTCCACCCAGAAAGTAACAGATATTGATTACTTGTTTGTTATATATCTTAGACGTTTTATAAACTTGGTGCAGGCAGAACATCTGGAGATCCTTCTTGAACCACTCAGTAAGCCTGTTCGTAGTTATTATGGAAACCAGGGTGGTGGAACACTTCCTAAAGATACATCTGTAGCTGTATGCACGATAGAGAAGGCAAACTCTCTAATAAACAGACTACTGGAAGAGGGTCGTCTCTCTGAAATTGGAATTATTGTGATAGATGAATTACACATGGTATTTGATCATATATTTTGTTGGTATTAGTAAAAGTTTTTATAGATAAGTTATATGTCTGCCTTAACTCGTGCTCCTTGAATGGATTACCTTATATGGTTCTCAATCTTGTGGTGATGTGATTGTTGACAGGTTGCCGATCAGCATAGGGGTTATCTTTTGGAATTGCTGTTAACAAAACTTCGTTATGCAGCTGGGGAAGGCATTTCAGATGCAAGTAGTGGAGAAAGTTCAGGTATGAGCAGTGGGAAGGCCGATCCTACTCATGGTCTGCAGATTGTTGGAATGAGTGCTACCATGCCAAATGTTGCAGCAGTTGCTGAATGGCTTCAGGTAAGGAAGAAAAACAATTATTATGTATTTATGTTATCATTTCATCACTTGCACCAAATATTTTTGACTAAATATTATATTCCTTTGAAAGATCTATAATTGTCATTAACTTCTATCTAAATTGACGTTGGTGACTGCAAGACAGAGTTAGACTAATGTTTGGAACCTAGGTCTGTGGCAGTATCATTCATATCTTTTATACATAAGAGTGCATTTATAGAATTAATATGACAAAGATCTAATTAGTGAAGCGATTATTGTGTTATAGTCTTATAGAAGCCTGACTACATATTTCTATGGTTTAGCATATTGTTTCTGTTCTCTCGTACATGTATAGTAAGTGCTGAGTGGTTCATTTTGTACTTACAGCAACATGTTGATGTTTTGATGTGGTAAAGTAACTCATCTTTCTCTCTCATACATGTTGGCATCCATAAAACTCATATGACTCACTTTATGATAGAGTAAAGCTTTATAACTTTAGTAACTCGAATCTTGTTGTGGTGGTTGGAATATTTATACACTGATGACTCAAAAGTGCATTGCTTTGCATGATCAAACTGAACAAATTAAGAGTTTGTTATCTATTCTTCTCCATATGGAGACAATTTATAGGGAAATACATGAGTGAGAATCAAGGAAATGATTCTTCTATATTCTATAATCAATACAATGATCTCCTACGATCAAGCTAATTGTCAACTACACTAATCAAGCAATCAATTACACTAATTAAGCAATCAATCAGTCAACTATACAATTTAATTGATTATATTCCAACACAAACCTTTTAAGTCTTTAATGACTGCTAGTTTTTCTTTCTGATTGGATGCCCTATTCTTGTGTGTGTGTGTTTGTTTGTTTTTCAATTAACCTGATGTTGATCCAAAATAGGTTAATAATATTTTGAGCAAAGATAAAAAATGGAAAAGTTTTAGTGTGGGACTTTTTGATGTCTGTTTTTGTTCTTAAATTTACCTCTCCTTTCACATGTACGCTTTCTTTTATTTAGAACAAACATAAGTATTGTACTAGCTTCTTCTTGCTTGAAGATTCTCTAATAAGTTTCATGATCATGGCTCTCATCTGTGTTGACTCCTGCTTTCTTGTAGATTGATGACTTTTGATTAACTTTAAACAAACTGGCATGCAGGCTGCGTTATACGAAACCAATTTCAGACCTGTTCCATTAGAAGAATATATTAAAGTTGGTAATACCATTTACAACAAGAAATTGGACATCATTAGAACAATTTCCAAAACAGCTGACCATGGTGGAAAAGATCCAGATCATGTTGTTGAATTGTGCAATGAGGTTGTCACTTTATCTAGTAAAAATATCTTCAACTAATCTTTTTTTTTATAAATTAAACAAATATGAAGTGGGGACGTTTTTCAGGTTGTTCAAGAGGGTCATTCGGTGTTAATATTTTGCTCTAGCCGAAAAGGATGTGAATCAACCGCTCGGCATATTTCGAAATTTCTCAAGAAATCTTCTGTTAATGCTCCTGGTAGTGATGGTGAGTTCATTGATATTGCTTCGGCTATTGATACCTTGCGAAGGTGTCCTGCTGGTTTGGATCCTGTATTAGAGGAAACTCTTCCTGCTGGTATTGCTTATCACCATGCTGGACTCACGGTATTACTTCTGTTCTTCCTTCCATAATTCTTGTCTTATTATTGATATTTTTGTGCTTGATTTTTCTTTCTTTTAATTTTCTGATCTTGTAATTGTGGGTTTGTATTTATTGATTGTAAATCCTTTGAGCTTACCTTCTGATGGGCGATGGCCATTCATTAATCTTTGTGTAGCTTGAAGAAAGAGAGGTAGTTGAAACCTGCTATCGTAAAGGCATTGTACGTGTCTTAACTGCTACATCTACCTTAGCTGCTGGGGTGAACCTGCCTGCTCGGAGGGTTATTTTTCGACAACCTAGGATTGGGCGTGATTTCATTGATGGGACAAGGTACAAACAGATGGCTGGTCGGGCTGGTCGAACGGGAATAGATACGAAAGGAGAAAGTGTATGTTTACTTGTTTTTTTAATTGTTTTTGTTGTCAGCTGAGTTCCTCATATCAAGTTATACTGAGCTGGTTTGCTGATTATTCAACTTTAATTATATTATAAATTTTTATTTCTTCCTCTGGTGAAGTTTTTGACTTTTTGTAACTGAAATTTTGTTAAAGTGTTATCTTTTCTTAAAGCATAAATAGTTCCGGTTGTTGTTTTTTTATGAATATCTAAGGGTTGGTCAAGTAGTCAGGCATTTGACTTGCTCCGACAAGGTCAAGGGTTTGATTACTCAAGGAATATATGTTTGATGTATTTAAGTGAATGAGGAATACCATTTTTATTTTACTGTTATCACTGTGACGGTAATTTTCTTTAGTTTCTAGTTGATAATTTACCAATGACCATGGATTGTGGTTCCCGGGTTGACTGATGGATTCAATCAATTGTCGGGAATATCATCCAAGAAGGTTCACCGATCACATTATGACATTTGTGACTTCCTCAATTTCTCTATTTATGAGCTAAGACGTTAGCAACCAAGAAAAAGATCAATGAATCCACTTCAATAATGTACAAATGAATTATATGACCAAGTTTCAAGTTTTTCCATTAAATTGTTTTGTTCTGCAATGTAATTGTCTTTAATCTCTAATTCTCTATTCTGTCTTAAGATATCTATAATTATGCTTACTAATGCTTTTACATAATCAGGTGCTTATTTGCAAACCAGATGAGGTCAAAAAGATTATTGGACTTCTTAATGAAAATTGTCCGCCACTGCATTCCTGTTTATCTGAAGATAAGAATGGAATGACTCATGCAATTTTAGAAGTTGTTGCTGGTGGGATTGTTCAAACTGCTGAAGACATTCATCGATATGTTAGGTGTACTCTTCTCAATTCTACAAAACCATTTCAAGATGTGGTAAAATCAGCGACAGACTCTCTTCGGTGGTTGTGCCACAGAAAATTTGTTGAATGGAATGAAGATACTAAGTTATACAGTACCACACCTCTTGGACGTGCAGCTTTTGGCAGTTCTCTTTGCCCAGAAGAGTCACTTGTAAAGTTTTTTTACTTTTCATTATTGTATTTTTAAAATTTAAATTAGTGTTTCAAATATTCCTGAGTCTTGAACATTATTAAGTTATTCTCTGTTTTTCAATTGATTTTCTTTAAATTTGAGGGATCAACCTAAAGTAATCATAAAATTTTGAGACGCTGAGGCTAATAGTATCTTTTTGTTTGGTTTTGTAGATTGTGCTGGATGACCTTTCAAGGGCAAGAGAAGGATTTGTACTTGCTTCTGATTTGCATTTAGTTTATCTAGTTACACCAATTAATGTTGAAGTTGAGCCAGATTGGGAACTGTACTATGAGCGGTTCCTGGAATTATCAGTTCTTGACCAGGTGATTTTTCCTCTTTTGGTTTATATTTGAGGTTTTTGGGGCCTGTTTGGAGATGAGTGCATTATTGTATTCTTTCTGTTCTTGTTGTCTGTTGGCAATCGCATGGTCTGAGCCTTAATATTTCTTAAAAGTGAGTCTTGGTGTGTATACATCAATAGTATTCTCCATACCTAACTTCAGGAATGAGTTTGTGCCACTATGATTGGTGTCATTAACTCCTTGAAGAGTTTTCATCCCCAGTACTCCATACCTTTTTAAGTGAACCCTCCTTAGCACCAATCTATATATGATGATACAGATAATAGATAGAGCTGGGGTCAATAAATGGTAGAACGGAAATAGTATTCTTGTTCTTTTTTCTTATTCATTTCCATGTTACGATGCTCGATTGAATGTATATGAAGTTTGGAATATACTGAGAACTGCAGGATAAGTTTTTATAGAGCAGTTTTTGGAGCTCATGGATGGGAATATGGGATGTTTGGTTCCCTTTGTGACTTATGGTTCACTTTTGTGTTTCCTCTTTCTCATTTTTTTAAAAATAAAATTCACTTTTCTATCAATTCTCTATCAATTCTCTATCAATAAGTATACATGCGTTTGTGTGAATTTTGTCATCTTGTTTCTGATGATTAATTTCATTTTTACGGGGTTTATTTTATTTTTAGTCACTCTTCAAATTTCATGAAATTCAGTCAGTTGGCAATCGAGTGGGAGTGGCAGAACCATATTTAATGCGCATGGCACATGGTGCACCTATGCGTGCTACACGCAGATCAAGAGATGGTACCAAAGGTATTCATGGAAAACTTGAGTACCGACCCGGAATCACCAACAACGGTATGCTTTCAGATGAGCAGACACTTAGAGTGTGTAAACGATTTTACGTCGCCCTCATCTTGTCAAGACTAGTGCAGGTTTCTTTCTTTCTTCTCCCATTTCTTCTACTGATGACAAGTAGTGCATGCAACATAAATTGCGATTACATCCATTATATGCCTTTCTATATATTTCTGGCTTTGTTTTTGTTTCTAGCATAAAGGTATATAACAAATAAACGGAAACAAACTATTCATGTCTTTTTTACCCTGTGTAATATACATAGAAGTCATATTGGTTGTGGTCACCTGTTTGTGACTTTTGATTTTCTTTTTCAGTTTATATATGGATTGTCACCACTTGTAGTCATCCTGTTTAATTTCCCTGTCTTGCTATATGCATGTACTTTAAATTCTTGGATGAAGGAAGTTCCTGTGCTTGAGGTTTGTGAAGCTTTTAAAGTGGCTAGAGGCATGGTTCAAGCCTTACAAGAGAATGCTGGAAGGTTTGCATCTATGGTTTCTGTGTTCTGTGAGAGGCTTGGATGGCATGATCTCGAAGGCTTGGTTGCTAAGTTCCAGAATCGTGTTTCATTTGGAGTGAGAGCAGAAATTGTAGAACTTACTACAATTCCATATGTGAAGGTAATTGCAATCTTTTGTTTTTCTATTTTTTCCCTTGTATATTTTTTTCTTTTTTTTAGTAATATCTCTGTTTCTGAATTCTGATAAAATAAAAAGAATCATCATAACAACAATTAAGAGCATTTGCAAACCCCAGCAGATAAGTTGTTAAAGAGCTATTTAGTGAGTATATCTGTGCGATGCCTGTTTATAGGGAATCAGCAAGAATTTGTTTTATTGCAATGAATTTGGTAGATCATCATCATGATTTTGATCATTAAATTCTGTTTTTTTAGGGTTCTCGTGCAAGAGCACTCTATAAAGCTGGCTTGCGTACACCTCTTGCGATTGCTGAAGCATCTGTCCCTGAAATCGTCAAAGCTCTTTTTGAATCTTCATCATGGACCACAGAAGGTGGATCTCTCTGAGATTTTTATTTCATTGCTTTTCTAATTAATGATTGCCATATTAGAGTGGTGCCTGATACTGTGATATTCTGGTATGAAATTTCTAATAGATATTGGCCTAAAGTTCGAGTTTCGTTTGATTGTTTTCATTTTCTTAATTAAATTTTGACAACAAAATATAACTATTTAAGAGTTTAAATATTATTGCATTTCTGTTCTGTTGGCAAGAAACGTATCAGGAAATTTTGTTGTGTTACTTGTGTACCTACTAACTAGAAAAACATGTTACACTTGCATGGTGTCGAGATTTTCTTGGATATTACTGAACATCTGCAAGTCTTACGTGAGGAAGATAGTTGCATTGTCGGAAAAAAGTCTGTAGACACAGATGTGGTGGATTTGTTGCTAAGATTTTTCATTTGTTGTGAAATAATGGGAATATTATTAAATTGATTGAAAAAACTGTGCAGAGAAAAAAGTTATATATAGGTATATAACATTTAGCTAGCTAATCCCTATAAGTTAGGAATACTTTGGCTCCAAGAATATAATCCCTATAATCAAGGACTAGGAATAATTACAATTAAATACAGAATCAAGTATTTACAACTTTCCTAATTAAACTCAAACAACTAATCACACAGCCACGGTTCCAGCTGTGTATTTCCAACACTCCCCCTCAAGCTGGTGAGTGGATATTATCCATTCCCAGCTTGTCAATGATGCTCTGAAATGCTGAACCGTTCAACCCTTTAGTCAATACATCTGCCACTTGACTACCGGTAGGAACAAAAGGTGTACAAATTAAACCACTGTCCAGTTTTTCCTTTATAAAATGTCTGTCAACTTCGATGTGTTTGGTCCGATCATGTTGTACAGGATTATGTGCAATGCTGATTGCTGACTTGTTATCACAATAAAGCTTCATAGGTCCTTCCCACTTAACCCTTAAATCTTCTAGAATAATTTTCAGCCATAAAAGTTCACAAACTCCTAATGCCATGGCTCGAAATTCAGCCTCCGCACTTGATCTTGCCACAACATTCTGCTTCTTGCTTCTCCAAGTCACAAGGTTACCACCAAGAAAAGTACAAAATCCCGTTGTTGATCTCCTATCATCAATTGATCCTGCATAATCTGCATCTGAATAGGCTTCTAGTGTTAGGTTTTCTCCTTTCTTAAATAGTATTCCTCTTCCTAAAGTTCCCTTGAGATAGTGCAAAATTCGATGTGCTGCTTGGAGGTGAACTTCTTTAGGATTATGCATAAACCGACTAACCACTCCTACTGCATAGGTTATGTCCGGTCTAGTATGAGAGAGATAGATTAATTTGCCAACCAACTTTTGATAGGACTCTCTATCTACCATAGTATCTTCAGTTGCTTCACAAAGTCTGTGATTTTCTTCAATGGGAGGCTCCACCGGTTTACACCCAAGCTTCCCCGTCTCAGTTAACAAGTCCACCACATACTTTTGTTGGGATATAAAAATCCCATGTTTAGAGTGAGCAACTTCAATTCCAAGGAAATACTTCAATCTGCCAAGTTCCTTTATTTCAAATTCTTTAACTAAGTATTTTCTTAAGTCTTCTCTTCCCTCCAAGTCATCTCCTGTGACGATTATATCATCTACATACACTAGTAAAGCAGTTACTCCCGCTGAATTTGAATGTCTGACAAATAGTGTATGATCTCTTTGACTCTGCTTATACCCTAACACTTTCATAACCTTAGAAAATCTGCCAAACCATGCTCTAGGGGACTGTTTCAGCCCATAGAGTTCCTTTTTCAGCTTACACACTTTGTTATTTGCTGACTCAAAACCTGGTGGAACTTCCATGTAGATCTCCTCATCAAGATCACCATGTAAGAAGGCATTCTTAACATCATATTGCTGCATACTCCACCCACGGTTAGCAGTTAGGGATAACAAAATCCTCACAGTGTTCATCTTGGCAACTGGGGCAAAGGTTTCAAGGTAATCTATCCCATAGGTTTGAGTATACCCTTTGGCTACTAACCTTGCCTTATACCGTTCAAGAGACCCATCCGCTTTATACTTCACAGTAAAAACCCATCTACATCCCACTGGCTTCTTTTCTTTAGGTAGCTCAACAAATTCCCATGTTTTGTTTTTTTCAAGGGCACCCATCTCAACTCTCATGGCCTCCCTCCATTCTTTATGACCTAATGCTTCGGACACTGTTTTTGGAATGGTGATGATATTTAGGTGGGTTAAGAAGCTTTTGTGGCTGTTAGAGAGCTTCTCATAGGATACAAATTGAGACAATGGATATAATGGATGCTTTGTACACTCTCTCACACCCTTCCTAACAACAATTGGGAGATCATCTTCGGTTTTAGATTCTGGACCAGAAACGCTACCCTCATTAGCTTCAAGGTCAGGAATTACCTCAATGTTTTCAGCACACTTTTCTGTACAAGGTCTGGTTCGGATTCTTGGATTTGCATAGGTTGAACAATTGGATCTTTCTTCCTTGAATATACTAGCAGTGGGCGAGTAGCACCTTGAACCTGTTTATCCTGAAAAGACAAGGATGGCAGTATAATAGGAGGTGTGGATGGCTGTGTAGTATGAGGCGCCATGTTTGGCAGTGTAGATGAGGGTAATGTTGGTGTTGAGAGGTCAAGTAAGAAAAGGTCTCTATCCTTATCTTCTATGATAGATGTCTCCCCCTGAAGATAAGGTGTAGGAAAATGGGATTCATGTTCAACAAAGGAAACATCAGCAGAAACAAAAAAATGTTTTGTAGGAGGGTGGTAACACCTATACCCCTTTTGAGTAGATGAATACCCAATAAAGATACACCTAAGAGCCCTTGGATCAAGTTTTCCCCTTTGGTGAGAGTGAATGTGAACAAATGATACACAACCAAATATCTTAGGAGTTAGATGGTTTGTAGTTTTGAAATCCGGAAAAAAATTTGAAAAAATTTGCACAGAACTTTTATGGTCAAGAACCCGGGAAGGTAATCTATTGATAAGATGTGCAGCTGTTAAAACTGCTTCCCCCCAGTATATTTTAGGAACCTGATTTTGAAATAAAAAAGCACGGGTAGTGGCAAGAAGATGACCAATCTTCCTTTTGGCCACCCCGTTTTGTTGCTTAACACATGAGGATTCATGAATAATGCCTTTTTCATGAAAAAATTGTGACAAATTATGATTGAAATAATCTCTAGCATTATCAGACCGAACTCGTTTAAATTCTATTCCAAATTGATTTTTAATCATGTAAAAAAAAGTTTTGAAAGTAGAACCCACATCTGATTTGTGTTTCAAAAGAAAAACCCATGACATACGAGTACAGTCATCAATAAATAAAACAAACCATCTAGCAACAGAAGTATTTGGAACCGTGGAGGGTCCCCAGATATCACTATGGATAAGATTAAAAGGTAGTGACATTCTTTTATTACTTATTGGAAAAGGAACACGTTTGTGTTTAGCTAGTTCACAAACATCACAATGAAACAGCCCTTTATCAATCCCTTTAAACAGGCTAGGAAATAAAAGCTTAAGTATACTAAAAGATGGATGACCAAGACGGGGATGATGCAACCAGATTTTGTTCTTATTTGAAAGGGAGGACTCAGAGAGAAATGAAACCAGACAATTGTTCTTGGTGCTGTTTTGCCCACCTGATTCTTCAAGGTAGTAGAGTCCATTTTTCTCCCTAGCAAGTCTAATCATCTTCCCAGTGCCCTGGTCCTGAAATTCACGGTGTGTAGGAAAAAAAGTCACATCACAATTCAAATCCTTCGTGTTTTTACAAACAGAAATAAGATTGATGGATAATTTAGGCACATGCAAAACATCTTTCAAAATAATGTTGGAGTTAATGACAACATCTCCTTGTCCGACAACAGTAACCAAAGTACCATCAGCTGTAGATATCTTTTTATTACTAGGACATGGACTGTAAGAAACAAACTCATGGGAGGACTTAGTCATGTGATCCGTGGCCCCAGAATCGACTATCCATGTTTCTGCTGTGTGTATATTAGAAACATTAAAGATAAAAGACTGAGAGGCAGTACCTGAAAAAGCCAAGGAACAAGTACCCGAACCTGTAGGTTTCTCTAGATTTTCAAGCAGATGTTTGAGTTTTGCAATCTCTTATCTATTAAACTCGACATGGTTTTGAGATAACTCTGTTTCCCCTCTTGTTTGAACAATACTAGCATGTGTCTGTCCCTGACTTCCTTTTGCTGTCCAAGTTTTGTTGGTCATTTGAGAATTCTGGAAATTTGAAGGCTTGCCATGCAGCTTCCAACATCGGTCTCTGGTATGGTATGGCTTTTTGCAGTAATTACACACAACATGATCCTTACTACCCATCTTTGGTGACTCAGACAACCCAGGTTCAGATTTCAATCCACTAGAATAGCCCTTAGGTTGAGAATCTGCTCCACCAGTACTTGTACCTCTAACAGCCATGGCAGAACCTTCCATAGGTTGAGACTCCAACATGACCCCTCTGCGACTTTCTTCCCCTCGAACGATACCAATAGTCTCATTCAATGATGGAAGGTTTTCTTTCTCAAGAACTTGGACTCGAACAACATCAAATTCAATGTTCAGGCCCGCAAGGAATGTGTAAATCCTTTCCTTCTCTAGAAATCGCTTAAGAACAGTAGCATCATCAGTGCACTTCATTTCAATACATTGATAATGATCCAATTCTTGCCATAAGTTTTGCAAGATATTGGAATATTCAGTAACAGAACGAGTCCCCTGTTTAGTGGTCGAAAGTCTGGTCTTAATATCATACACTTGGCCTGCATCACGAACCTTGGAGTAGGTCTGTCGGCATGTTTCCCAAATATCATGTGCAGTCTTCAGGAACATACAAATATCACTGACTTCAGGGGTTCCATATCCAAGACATCACCATAGAGTCTGCTTCATCCCAGGCATCATATTTGGGATCTTCCTTTGCTGGTCTGGTGCCAATGAGGTGGCTCAATTTTCCTTTCCCTTTCAGAAAGGTTTGGACAAACTGAGACCACTTGAGGTAATTTTTTCCATTTAGCCGGTAGCTAGGTTGAATATTCTGCAGGTAGTCTCCTGGTGGAGCTAGTCCAGAATTGTCAGTGAGAGGGATCACAGATGAAGAGACATCAGTTGTTTCAGACATGATGAGGAAAATAAGGTAGAACAAGGGGCAAAACTGGCAATGAAGGCCAAAGAGAAAGAAAAAAAAAATTTAATTCCCAAAGAGCGTAAGAGGCTCTGATACCATGTGAAATAATGGGAATATTATTAAATTGATTGAAAAAACTGTACAGAGAAAAAAGTTATATATAGGTATATGACATCTAGCTAGCTAATCCCTATAAGTTAGGAATACTTTGGCTCCAAGAATATAATCCCTATAATCAAGGACTAGGAATAATTACAATTAAATACAGAATCAAGTATTTACAACTTTCCTAATTAAACTCAAACAACTAATCACACAGCCACAGTTCCAGCTCTGTATTTCCAACATTTGTTAGTTTATGTGATTGAAATTTTTTCAATTATATGGAGAAAGGACATGGCATAAGCACCTGTGCCTACATGCCATTTGCTTCTTGGATCTAGTTTTAAAGTTTCTAATGAACTCTGTTAAACCAGCATGTGTCCATGCTTCCCATGTTTTTACCTTTGTTCTTCGAAACATTTTTTTTTATAGGAAATTAGAATGATTTTATTGAAGTAAGTAGATAAAAAGGTGAAAAAGATGTGCACAACTCAAAATCCTATTGTAAACTACAAAAACTAATATGTATGGAAACTTGTATGAGCATTGCCCAAACATAGAAATTATCTATAAGAAATGTATCAAAAAGCTACCTCAAACAGCTTCCCAAGTTAGAATGATGAAGAAAAATGAAGTATCTTGGATTTCCTTGGAGACAGAAGTCCCAAAGTGAATCCAAGAATATGATTCTAACGAAACTTTTACTTCCATATTCTCTGTAATAGCTGCTACTTTGTTTCACTTTCTTTGTTTTGTAAAATCTTTTAATACTGACATGTTGACTGTATTATTAGAAGGTTCAGCACAAAGACGCTTACAGTTGGGGGTAGCAAAGAAAATTAAGAATGGTGCACGCAAAATCGTTCTTGAAAAAGCCGAAGAGGCAAGGATTGCTGCCTTTTCAGCTTTCAAGTCACTTGGGTTAAATGTCCCACAATTTACTCGACCTGTATTATCTACTGTTCCTGACAATTCCCCTGGGCAAGAAGCTGCCACTACCTTTTCTGGGGATGACACTTCTAGTACCTTTTCTGGCCTGGTACAAGTTGAGCATGTTTCAGTGAAACCATCTATAAGAGCGAGTGAGAATTCTGAAAAATTTGATTCCGAAGGCGCAGGACAGAAATCAAAAAAAACTTCAGACGGTGTCTTAGTGGCTTCAGTAGAAATAGACTTAAATAATGCTCTGCAAGGAAATTTCAGAGATGAAAATTCAGCAGTACCAGTTGTAGGGTCTGTAACTGATGTTGCTGAGCTTAGTGTTGATGACATCGGAAATGCAGTTCCAACCCTCTCTGCTCAACTAGGGAAAATCGGTAATGGATCCGTAACACCTGGACATCTTGATCATGAAGTACAGGTTCGGCCCGACAGAGATCTGCTTCTTGTCAGTAAGGACAGTTCTTCCAAGAAGGGTCCTATCAGTGCAATTAATACTCCTGGCGGTTTTGATTGTTTCTTGGATCTTTGGGAGGCTACCCAGGAATTCTATTTTGATATCCACTATACGAAACGATCAGAAGCAAATTCTGTTGCTCCCTTTGAGATACATGGCTTAGCAATCTGTTGGGAAAATTCTCCTGTTTACTATATAAATGTTCCTAAGGATCTACTATGGTCCGATAACAGTAGAAATGATTACTTGCTTAATAGTGGATCTAGTTATAAGGGCGATGATATACCTCCTGACCAGTGGTTGGAGATAATGAAAAAACGATGGAACAAAATTGGTGTTATAATGGAGAATAGAGATGTTAGAAAATATACTTGGAACTTGAAAGTTCAGATTCAGGTGCTTAAACGTGCTGCAGTTTCCATTCAGAGATTTGGTTCCCTGAATCCTGTAGAGAAAAGTGTGTCTCTTGAAGTTATAGACAGCTCGTACTTGTTATTGCCCTTGGTTCATATAAAGAATGGGATTGACATGTGCATTGTGGCATGGATTCTTTGGCCTGATGAGGAGAGAAGCTCTAATCCAAACTTAGAGAAGGTAATTCTTTCTTGTGTATTAACAATCATATATGGAAACAAGCATTTGAAAATTACTTTTGAATAGAGAATGTTTTTACTTACACAATGCTAACACATTTCTCTTTTATATTGAAGTATTTCTTAGGTGCAAATGATTCTTATCCTTCTCATTTAAGTCATATATATATATATATATTTTTATCATTGATTAAGCTGGATTTAAAGTCGTAACAATGGTTTTTAGGAAGTTAAGAAACGATTATCCAGTGAGGTTTTAGCAGCAGCTAATCGAAGTGGCCGATGGAAGAATCAGATGCGGAGAGCTGCACATAATGGTTGCTGTCTTCGGGTTGCGCAAACGCGAGCCTTAAGTTCTGTTCTTTGGAAGTTACTTGTTTCTGAACAACTCCTTGAAGCGCTTATGAACATCGAAATTCCATTGGTAAATTATTCTGCTACCTGTTATGAATTTCTAAATGGAAAATATATGATCTGGGCAAATGAAAACTTTTAGTGCAGGGATGCTGTAATTGGGAATTTTTTTTTGATAAACCATCTTAATGTACAAACATATGATATGATAAATAGATAATATTGTATTGTTAGCAACTTAGCTTTGGCATTCTCCTTAGTAATGAGATCTCTCTACTTAATCAGTGAAATGTTTAAATAATGTGTTGTACAATCATTCTCCACCATTAAATTTCAGTCCTTAATATATTTTCTGGCTCCTCTTGTGATTTGTTTTACCATATAAAAAAGAATGCATGCAACTTTATAAGTTGGGTGTTTGCTAACCTGTACCCCATGATGGTCGGGCACGTAGTGCAAGTCTTCGTGTTGCTTAGACTATTGAACCGTACTTACAAAATATGCTTTAAATATTGACATTAGTGTTATGGTTTTGGATGGTAGGTTAATGTTCTTGCTGACATGGAGCTCTGGGGCATAGGTGTTGATATGGAGGGATGTCTTCAGGCTCGTAATTTGCTGCAGAAAAAACTTAGATATCTTGAGAAGGAAGCTTATAAGTTGGCTGGCATGGCGTTTTCCTTGTATACTGCAGCAGATATTGCAAATGTCCTGTATGGACACTTGAAGCTGCCCATACCGGAAGGGCACAATAAAGGGAAACAACATCCTAGTACTGACAAGCATTGTTTGGACCTATTAAGGTATTTGAGAGGGTTATTTTTTGCTCATGGTGCAAAAGCAGGTTTTAGCTAATATTCTCGATTGTGAGAGAATTAGTTTTCTGAATAACTCACAAATATTGGGCAATGATTTTTATACAGTTATATAAATTAGTCTTAATGTTATGTGGCATGTATCTCCTTTTTATGAATTAATTTTTAGTTTCTTATAAAAAGAGTGTTATATGGCATGTTTAATTTGTTATTGCAAGGACCATTAAAATCATATGTGCTCTTGCAATTGTTGCTATTTCTTCCAACTAATGCTTGCTGCTTTTAAATAATCTTTTTCTTATTTTTTGTTCTCATGTATTTGGAATTTTGTTAAGCATGGATATGGTTTTACTTCAGGCATGAACATCCTATAATTCCAGTAATCAAAGAGCATCGGACATTGGCAAAGCTCTTAAACTGTACATTGGGGTCAATTTGCTCACTAGCTAGGCTATCTATGAGTAGGCAAAAGTACACACTACATGGCCATTGGCTCCAATCATCAACAGCAACCGGACGACTTTCAATGGAGGAACCTAATCTTCAGGTTGGGTCTTATTCCACTGATTCTATGCCTCTGTTTGCAAGTTTAATATGGTCATTTGATGTGATGAGATACTCACTCATTTATTCTTTCTGAGTTATGCAGTGTGTTGAGCATTTGGTTGAATTCAAAATGAATAATAAGAATAGATGCGGAGATGATGCTGAGGCTGATAATTATAAAATCAATGCTCGTGATTTCTTTGTTCCTACGCAGGTAAAGGTTATTTAGTTGTCTCTTGAAAGCTTCTTATAATGTAACTGAAAACAAATACTATAAAGTGTATGTGTCGCTATGGTGTTGCATGGTAAAAAAGGAGGAAGAATTCATGTGGCTGATTTCAACTTGTTTGGATTAAGGCTTAATTGAGTTATAATGTGTTAAAAAATTTGAGGATGAATTATTCACATTCATATTGAAAATCACCAGCCACATTTATTAGAAATATTACTACCTAGGCATTTTAAAACCTGGATTCAGTTTGTTTATTTTCTATGCTTATCTCTATGAAATTTGTGGCGTATATGAAAACTATTTGATTCAAATTAGGATTTATTTATAATTAAAATTGTAATAATTAAATTGCAATTCATGTGTCAAGCGGTCAAGCCTAGTGGTTCTAAATTTAAGAAATGCCATAGGTCAGGGAGGGTAAAGAGAGAGGGCCATTCTTTATTTTTTTACACCATAATTCCCTTAACATTTGTTCGTTCACTAGGCTAGCTAGGGACTTCTGCCGGACCTTACGATCTTGGTAATTAGGAAACTTGTGGGCTGTTTTTATTTTTTTATTTTTTATTTTTTTTATCATTAACTTGTGGGATGTTTAATTCTAGATAGTTTTTTTTTTTTGAAAAGAATCCTAGATAGTTGGCCCCAAGGAAATTTTCACCTCTGATCTCTTGGTTGGAGCCAAGGGTCTTCTACCACTCAGCCACCCCTGGGGTAAGACAGAAGGGGCCATTATAGCATGGAGATTTTGCTGTTTTGCCTTCTATAGAAGTCTTATGAGTTTTGTGAATGAATCGCTAGGACAGCTTTGTTGGCATATATATTATTCATCCATATAAATTGTTGCTTCTATTTTGAAGTTGTATTCATTATCTTTATCTTTTTTTTTTTTGGTAGGAGAACTGGTTATTGTTAACAGCAGATTATTCTCAGATAGAATTGCGGCTGATGGCACACTTCTCTAAAGACTCCGCATTAATAGACCTCCTTAGCAAACAGGACGGTGATGTTTTCACCATGATAGCAGCAAGATGGACTGGAAGAACAGAAGATTCTGTTAGCTCGCTCGAGCGAGAACAGACAAAAAGGTTGATCTATGGCATTCTTTATGGAATGGGTCCTAATACTCTTTCAGGACAACTGAATTGTAGTTCAGATGAAGCTAAAGAAAAAATAAGAAGCTTCAAAAATTCTTTTCCTGGTGTTGATTCCTGGCTTCATGAAGCTGTTTCATCTTGTCGTCAAAATGGGTGAGGGCATCTTATTATCTTCCTTGCTACAGACTATTGTCGTTACTTTTTTTTTCCCTATTTTTTTAAAACAAGGATGATGTCACTGTGTGCCCATGCATCTGAAAAATGCCTCAGATTTGCACCATTACTTCACAAAATTCTTTTTGGTGATGATAATTTCCATCAAAACAACTATGGCGATAGCCTCATAAGGAAGGATGCAATTATTCAAAAAAAAAAAAAATTTAACTCTAAAATCATCTTTGTGCCATCTCTCCCCCAATGCTCCTGATCCAGTCGATCAACTCTCTCTCTCTCTCTCACTCTCTCTCTCTCTCTATATATATAGAAACATATATACATACATATGTATCTTTGTGTTTGTGTGTGCTTTGGACTCTTGATCGATGAATTCTTCAATCAATCAAGAGTTCATACAAACCTACTATTAAAATGACTTCTGATAGCTGATTTGGATATGATGTACAACTATACCGAACTATAAATCTTGTAATGTATACTGTTATCTTAGCATAACCACTTTCACAAGGGTGCTGAGTCTGAGCATCGATTAATATAATACTGTTTTTGGGTTTTTAAGAGCATGGCATTTTGAAGATCTTAACCTTTTTGATTGTGAGACATTTGTGTACCTAAGAGAAGGATGGATCTTTGAAACCTTTGGTATGAGCTGAAGTAAGTTTTCATATAATTGAAACTTGCCTTAATTCTGTGTATCATTTTTTCTGAAACCTTTGGGAAAATATGATGGAAAAAGACTAGAAGAGGAGCCATGATAAGCTGTACACAGGTGAAAAGTGGAAAGGCAGTCTTAGTTTGATTCAGTGTAAACATGTCTCACACTCTCACTAGGCAAACCACCCTAAACCTCACCTGTTCTCTTGACATTCTATAGTTCGGTAATCAGTGCTAGATTTTAACCACGAGAAAATCATTGTGTCCTAGAGTGTTACATAAATGTTGCAATTGTCAGAGTACATTAAGGATCGTCACCATCGAAGTTTTCCTGATCAATATATATCTTGTCAACTCTTTTTGATGTTTTTAAGCATCAAAATTTAAGTGACCTATAATTGTTATTTTCCCTGTGGTTGGCATCACAGATACCTTGTCGTTTAATGTTTGACTTTGTTATTTTTATTTTTATTTGAGATGGTGTGCCACAGTCAATTTCCCCCCCTTTTTTTAAGGACCCATATAAACTAATCAATATCATGATTTCTTTATCCAGATATGCAGAAACCCTTAAGGGAAGAAAGCGTTACTTGTCAAAAATAAAATTTGGAAACAGTAAAGAAAAATCGAAGGCTCAGAGGCAGGCAGTGAATTCTATTTGTCAGGTACAATATTTTCCTCTTTTCCCTTTCAGAGATTGGGGATTGGGAAGGGGCCATGGGTTCAAGTTAGCATTTAAGCTATAAATTTTGGACTGACAGCTGCTTTCTACAGGGATCCGCGGCTGACATAATCAAAATTGCCATGATAAATATCTACTCTGTGATTGTTGAAGGGGTTTATTGCTTGGATCCTAGCTTTTCAGCTGCAACTATGTTTCACATGCTGAAGGATCGCTGCCGAATTCTTTTACAGGTTACTTTTGGAAATTGATACTTTTTCCCTCCCTTTAAGCACTTTATGGATTTTTTAAATAGTTAATAAATAAATCAAACGCTTGAAGTTTTAAAGTTTTGTTTATTCTGTGAGTGAGGATGACTGTGCTCTTAATTTTTATTTCTGGAATGCTATATCTTTTGAGTTGAATTTTATTGATTTTTGGTGATTGGTATTTAGGTACACGATGAGTTAGTATTAGAAGTTGATCCATCTGTGATTAAGGAAGCTGCATTGCTTCTACGGCAGTCCATGGAAAGTGCTGCCTTACTTCTTGGTATGTGTTCATTGTTTCATTTAATATTTCCTACTATTTTGAGAGTTATATTCACTGTGTTTATACTTTCCTCAGTTCCGCTGCATGTCAAACTGAAAGTTGGAAGAACATGGGGTTCTCTGGTGCCTTTTCCAGCTAATCAAAATACAGATGTGGTGCACTAAAAGATGCTTGATGATTATGGAGGATGAGGATTGATATCAATGTATGTAATGTGTGGTTGATATATTAAATTTTCTACTACATTTTAACTTTTAAATTCAATGTATGATACTTTAGATCATCTGATTGTAGTTGTAGCTTCAATATGCAGTAATCAGGCTTATTAATATCCAGGTAAAGCAACTTATTCCAGTGGTAGGGGGTTTGTTAAGGGTGGACCCCTCTTAATTGCAGCTCACATGAGAGCCATAATATCGTTAAAGGTAAATTTTAAACTATTGGATAAAGGAAAATCGGAAAAGTAGTTATATTAGACTCCATTGCTCTTAGGCCAATCAATTATATTGTTATCACATAGTTATAGTGTAAACATATTGCTGTTTTCTTTTGGGCTAGGTGATAAAAAAACTTATTTTTCATGTGCCACCGGCACCATCTTCATCATCGTAATTACAGCTGTAGTATAGTTTTTATCCTAATTTTTAACTTTGCAGTTTGTTTGCTGTCCATTTTCACACAACTGGAGGTGTGGATAGAATTGAAACGAAAATATCTGTTTTATATTTCTTTATATGGACCATGAAGCTTACCAATCAGACTAATGGGAGGATTACAGTCAGGTATAGCCCTCCTTCCCGTTCCAACTAATTGGGTTGGTTGCTTGTTTGTTTTTTGTTAACTTTTTCTTGTGATTTTTTTTTTTTTTTGGTTTGTTTATGAGAAGTGGTATATGTATCGGTGGATAGCTTTACATACAGGCTTGGGCCAAGCTCTGCCAAAACGGCCACTCAAAAAAAATGAAAAAGTCAACAGTTTTAATGTTTAATATAATTTTGATGTTTGGCATACTAGATCTTGCACTCTGTTGTGTTATCGAAGTGCTTACATGTATTCTAATTATTATTAAATATTAATATTTGAAGGAAATAAGGGAAAATGGAATAATTCAGATATCACTGTTTGCTTATACTATTAAGGTTGGAATATGTAGGTGCTTGATGAATGTTGTTTGAAAGGCTTTCCTGGATGTAGGCCTCAAGTAAATGTTTTTATTTTATTTTATTTTGATTTTAACAACTATTTCCTTACTCTATTTCTTTCGAATATGGTTGTATTTGATTAGTTTTACGATCATGTTTCGATCTTTTCTATTATATTTCTTTTCTGAATATCCTCAGCTTGGTACCTTCTGTCTTTGTGAAATTTGCTCTGTGGAAAAATGGTGGTCGTTTAAGTAACTTCTTCTATCCATATTTATGGTCAAGGTCAATAAATGCTCTCATAACATTATGTGCAAGACAAAATGAGATGATTGTATTCCTATCAAATTTGCGAAGATAGTCAGTTATATGAAAATTTATATGTGATTCTTATTATGGCTGGGAACTTGAATCAATTCTCCATCCAAGCATTTAAGTAGAGAATGAATATAGCACCAAAGTAGATAAGGTCCATGACTCTCCGATGCATCATCATATACAACTACAGCAAGCTTAATAAGTACTGTATATGCATAGCCAAATATGCTATTTTTTGAGGTACATTATTATATAACTAAAGGATAATTTTTTAAACTGAACCAGTTCAAACTTGCTGACTAATAAGGGGTATCATTCTATTCTGCAGGCTTCTTGTTGGGAACCCAGACAATATGATCTTCAGGAAGGAAATGACAGACGGGACAATCTCCTGGCTTCACTTTGAGCACTTGAAAAGCCAAATGCTTTGGGTTCCATGCTGATGTATCGGTGTGGCAGACTGCTACTGCTTTGGCTTTTGACCCATCAGTACCCTCCAGAGGAACAATGTAAGCCCTTGTGGTTTGCGTTGCATGGCAGTAGAATACAGCATATGCATAATTCTGCTTATGGCACACTACAGATTTGTTGTCTGTCATCTTCTCTATTCCAGCTGCAATTGTATACTCCTGTAACGGGGTTCTTTTTTCCACTTCAGTAGAAATTGCCTGGACTTTTTTTCCGAGCTTGGAAGTGCTGAAGTCAATCATTGACTCTAGTGAAGTTGCACAATATTTTTCCTCTCCTTTGATCCCGGCTTCTTCACACTCTTTGATTGTATTCTGCATTATATCAGCTTCCAATGATCCAGGTTTCACTGAGAAATGGTTCAAGATTTCTGGCATCTGGTTAGATGAAAAAGGGATTGATTTGGCAACTTGGCGAGGTAAGAAAGTTGCTTCATTTAAATTTTCAGTGAAGCGCAAGTTCATTTTGGTGCCGGGATGTAAATCCTTCTCTACAAAGAAAAGAGCTGTATTTTGGTCATCATGGAGCTGATTCTCAGTGGCAGCATATTTGTACACAAATGGGCTTGGCCCTGGCTTTACTCCAACATAGACTGGCTTTCCCTTGTGTCCTGTGTTCACAGATACTCCTCCTTTGCCAACACCAACATGGGTTCCTCTGGCAGGTGTTCCAGTGTGAACATCAACGCCTCCTTTACCTCCAACATTTACAGAAGTGCCTCCAGGCTTTCCTTTTCCTGTGTCAACACCTACTCCGCCCTTTCCAACATTCACGGAAGTGCCTCCGGGCTTTCCTGTTCCGGTGTCAACACCTACTCCACCCTTTCCAACATTTACTGAAGTGCCTCCAGGCTTTCCTTTCCCTGTGTCGACATTTACTCCACCCTTTCCAACATTGACAGAAGTGCCGCCAGGCTTTCCTTTACCTGCATCTACATTTACACCGCCCTTCCCTACGTCAACAGCAGTGCTTTTGTCTTCTACCAGGTCTGCAAATACAGTATTATTAGAAGAGACCTTTTAATCTAACCGAGGAATAGCCTGATAAATTTGTAGATCATCACAAACTTCTCCTTGATGTCTTTCTGAGCTTTGTCAAATTTTTAGTTTGAACTTAATTTAAAGAAAACATATTCCACATACTTGACATGTACCAACTTTAACTAGTATACTTTTCTTTCTTACGATTGCATATAGTTCTTTACATAACTTTATAATCTCAATCTCTACAGATGACAGAAATTTTCACCTCTCAGGTATGCGGAGTATAAACGTATGTTTTTGATTTCAATAATAGAGTGCCTGTGCTTAAAATACCTACCAGGGTGTAGAAGATCTGTGATAGATTTTGGCATTGGAGTATTTGGCAATACAGACTTCCAGTAAAGTTCAGGAGACAAAGCAGCATGGCTTGCCACCAATGCAAGCTGCAATGTAAGTAAATACAAAAGAAAAAAAAAACCATTAGTTTCTCATATGATTAGAGAATTAAAAATTCAAAGATATACATGCTCTTTGTTCATAACCATGCAAGTTTAAGAAGCTTACAGTGAGAAAAGTAAAGAAGAGCGAGAAGCGGAACCCCATTGGAGAGTTGAATGTGGTACTGAAATACGTGAAATCTATGAGAGTTAAGAGAAAAGAATGAGCTGAAAAACTTTAGTTTAGTTTAGTTTACATGGAAAGATGAGCAAGTGAGTAGCGAAATTTATAACGAGACATGTCGATAAATAGCAATGCACCACCAATATCAGCGAGCCGATTAATACTCTCAACTGTCCCCTGCCTTAACTTAAATGCAATTTATTCTCAAGTAGACAGGTGGGGGAGTGAAGAGAACATCTAAGTTGGACTTATTTCACTGACACTAAAGGGCCGGAGTTACATACCATCTCCATTAAAATGTAATGGTTAGAAGTTGCTTGGAAGTCTTTCTCTTGTCATGGTCATGGACGATGTTTAATGAGCTAGGGTATTGAAACAGTTAACTAGTTATGTATTTTGTGGACTTTGTTGATCAAATCAAGTGTTATCAAACGAACAACTACCAAATTTATGAGGGTTTAGTAGGAGTTGGAGTGATCACAATTATTGGTACCAGTCACTGATATTCTGATTTTGATAGTAGTACACCTGTGTGTTCGAGAATGCTTTTGTATGAAGTTTTGTTGAATAGATTATATGAATTATATAATTCTATGCAAAATCCCCCCACTTGGCATGAAAATTAATGTAATATACAAAACTGCAACATCCCAATAAATATTTTTTTTTTTATCTAAGCTAAATGTTTTTAAACAACATTGCCATTCTCTACCTTTTCACTTTATTCTCACACAATTTTTTATCTCTTTCATAAGTTTTTCTTGTCATGTTTCTCTCTTTAATTTTTTTTTTCCTCTTTTTTCTCCTTAAAATATTGTTTTCATCGAAACAATTTCAATGGTATATTATGAATGAAAACCGGATATCATTTGCCTCCTTAAAAGTTCTTTGAAAGTATTAAGTTTCGTGTTTTCATTACACGATGAAAATCTTTGAAATGTCAACATGATTATACGATGAAATGTCAACATGATTATACGATGAAATAACAATATGATTACACGATGGAATAATATGTTTATATGCTGAAATATCAACATCTTTATATATTGAAATATCAATATCTTTACACGCTGAAATTACAAAATGATTACACACTAAAATTATATTTCAGTGTGTAATTTTCCTGGAAACTTCCAGTTTTCTATTTTTCAATCTCTTTTCCAATTTTCAATTCTCTAAAATAAAAATATAACGTTTTTTCTTTCAAACCTCAATTGATGGAGATCGAACAGATTTCCATTGAATGAAGATGAATAAAAAAAAACTCAAATCTCCATTGATGGAGCAGACACAACTCCATACGGAGGTTTGTGAATAGACCTCCATTGATGGAGGTGACGAAGATGATTAAAAAAAAATTGTTTTTCTTATATGTGATATTTGCACTAAGGTTATTTTTACCCAAAATCATATCTCTTGGATAAAAAAAAAAAAGTAAAGTTATCAAAAAAAGATATTTTTGAATACCCGCTTAATTTTAGGACTATTTATGATTTTAGCCATAGTTCTACAAGTACTTCAATAAATTTTTTTTTTACTCAAAAAAAAAAAAACATATTACAATTATTTCAGGTTGAGAGATAGGAACCCATCACTTTTATGCCGTAGTGTGAGGGACACCAGACATACCACAGTAAGAAGTTCATTTCTATGTAAGTGCATTTCTAATTCAAAAATAGATCGAATGCATAGTAAGAAGTTCTGTAAATATGGATTATTGTATTTTTTTTTCTTCCGTTGTTTTTATATATTTTGTCCCAAGCTATTTTTTTTTTAATATATACCAGACACGATGGTGGAGTTTCGAGTTTCAAACCTATAATGTTAGACTAAATTGAACTATGGTGTAAGGAACTAGCTGACGGCGCACGCACATGTACTTCTTATGAAGAATATTCAAAAGCAAACTGCATCAAAGATTATGAAAGGTGAACCATAATCTTTCAAAGCTATTAATAGCAATAAAAGTTAGTTACAAACTTACAAGTTCAATGGAGGATTTAATAGGACTGCCATGATTTAGCAGCCATTGCCTTACAAAAAAAAGGAGGATTTAATGAGTATTATTATGTCACAAAAGCAATTTAAATATTTTCCAAACTATTAAACACTTTCAATTAATCAAATGGTTTGTGTGAATTTCAGTTGGAAAGACATTAGTTTTAGAAATAAATAAATAAAAGTTATTTTAAATTTGTTCAATTTCTTGCATTAGATAATAGAACATTCCTCGGATAATATATTTTTGTCTAAGTGTCTGTTTGGAAGAGCTTCTCTACTGGCGTAAAAAAGCTCTTTTCAAATTTGTTATGTTGTTTGATTGTCACTCAGTAGAGCTTTTGGATGATTAAAAAAAATCTATTTTACGTCTACTTAGAGAAACTCAAATTTTAAGCTTTTCCAAGTAGACATTTTTGTGGTTTTTTTTTAAATAACACTAAAATGTCTAATATAATCATATCATTTAAAATAGTTTTTGAATATTTTGATAATCTTACCATTTAAATAAGTTTTTTCTGATTGACAACCAAATGACGAACTTTCCAATAAAAGCTTTACTTTAAAAGATCAACTCCTAAAAGATCTACTATTTAATACAAAGTTGTATTATACTAAATAGCAAAGCAAATTTGTCTTTATAATGGTACTGTAATTTCTCATTTGCTTCACTACCAAAATCAATGAAATCGATTGCTCTCTGTCTAAGCGAATATCTTTCAACATCACTTAAAAAACTTGAATAATGTAGGTTGTGAGTTGTTTTCGATAAGGCTATATACAAAATGTTCAAATTTAGATAATTTTGATAACTTATTAATAAGTGTACGAAGAATGACTGAGAGTGGCAGAGGGGCTTATAAATATTTCATGATTATAACAAGAGTAACAAAGCCAAGAGCCACAACAAGAAGGCCTCCTCACAGTCTCTACTCGATTCTTCTTTTTCGGAACGATGGTCCTTTGTTGCTCCTCACAGGCCTCCTCACATACAACACGTTGAAAATTTAGGTTGAAAATGAAAACAAAGACAGTAATATATAGTTTCTGTTTGTTTCTTGTTTTTGGGTTGTTGCTTCTTTGCTGTCTTTTTTGTTCTGCTGGTGTTCTCCAGCTCGCCTTGTTCGATCAAAAACAGAAAAAGAGAGATTAAGAGAGTGTTTAATTATAATTTTTTATTTAAAAAAAATTTATTAATATTTGTTAAACAAAATAAGTATTATATAATAATTTAACAAACATTTGTATTGTTTAATACACCAAATACAATATATTACTAACAATAATATAGTTCAATGCAATACAGTACAATCCGACCAATCAAATACTGTTTAATACAATACAATACAGTGAACCATACGAACCCTTGAGATAATTGTTTTGGAACTGACCTAGTTCAAACTTGCTGACTAATAAGGGGTATCATTCTATTCTGCAGCGTTCTTGTTGGGAACCCAGACAATATGATCTTCAGGAAGGAAATGACAGATGGGACAATCTCCTGGCTTCACTTTGAGCACTTGAAAAGCCAAATGCTTTGGGTTCCATGCTGATGTATCGGTGTGGCAGACTGCTACTGCTTTGGCTTTTGACCCATCAGTTCCCTCCAAAGGAACAATGTAAGCCCTTGTGGTTTGCGTTGCATGGCAGTAGAATACAGTATATGCATAATTCTGCTTATGGCACACTACAGATATGTTGTCTGTCATCTTCTCTATTCCAGCTGGACCTTATACTCCTGCAAGGGGGTTCTTTTTTCCACTTCAGTAGAAATTGCCTGGACCTTTTTTCCGAGCTTGGAAGTGCTGAAGTCAATCGTTGACTCTAGTGAAGTTGCACAATACCTCTCCTTTGATCCCGGCTTCTTCACACTCTTTGATTGTATTCTGCATTATATCAGCTTCCAATGATCCAGGTCTCACTGAGAACTGGTTCAAGATTTCTGGCATCTGGTTAGATGAAAAAGGGATTGATTTGGCAACTTGGCGAGGTAAGAAAGTTGCTTCATTTAAGTTTTCAGTGAAGTGAAAGTTCATTTTGGTGCCGGGATGTAAATCCTTCTCTACGAAGAAAAGAGCTGTATTTTGGTCATCATGGAGCTGATTCTCAGAGGCAGCATGTTTGTAAATAATAATGGATGTGATTTCGGACTTTCTTTTTCCGGTGTTAACACCTACTCCACCCTTACCAACATTTACTGAAGTGCCTCCAGGCTTTCCTTCACCTGCATCTACATGTACACTTCCCTTCCCTACGCCAACAGCAGTGCTTTTGTCTTCTACCAGGTCTGCAAATACAGTATTATTAGAAGAGACCTTTTAATCTAACCGAGGAATAGCCTGATAAATTTGTAGATCATCACAAACTTCTCCTTGATGTCTTTCTGAGCTTTGTCAAATTTTTAGTTTGAACTTAATTTAAAGAAAACATATTCCACTTACTTGACATGTACCGACTTTAACTAGTTTACTTTTCTTTCTTACGATTGCATATAGTTCTTTACATAACTTTATAATCTCAGGGATTGTTTGTTATTTTGTCTGAAGACTGAACAGTCTTGAATTTTTCTGAAGACTGAATATGGACTGAAATCTGAACTTGAATGACATGTTTTTTTTTCTCACATCTGAATGTATTGTCAACATGTTTGTTTTTTAAAAGTAAAATTGTCTGAAACTAAATAATTTTACATTTATACCCATATTAAACAATTATACATATAATATGAAATAAAAACAATCTAAAAATAATAATTATATATGAACACATATGATCATGATCTTCTTATTCGATTACAAATAAACTTTATTTTTACTAAGAAAAGAAAGTTTTTTTTTTCAAAAAATAAAAGGGGCAGTAGGAAAACTCACACAAAACACTTTTAAAAAACAATATATAAATACATCACCCTAATATCATAATAAAATATTTATATTAAACACCAATATGATAAGTGATTAGGGTTCTTTTTTATTTTTAAAGTTATTTAAAATAAACAATATATTAAAATAAAAATTTTTGTACCATATATAATTATGATGAAATTGGAAATATTTTATATATAGGGGATATTATCGGAAGAAAAAATTTTGGATTGCATTTAATGCAATTCAGTGATTTGCAATTAAGTGAAAAGTCAGGATTTTTTACTTTTATATTTTAAGTTGTTTTTTTATATTTTGAAGTTGTTTGACCACTTATAAAAACAAACAAAACAACTTAATAATTATGATTCAGACCCATTAAGTTTTAAGTGAAAAAACAAACGACCCCTCAATCTCTAATATGACTGAAAATTTTCACCTCTCTGGTATTTGTTATAAATACGGAACCCACATTCTCCACATTGATATGATATTGTCTGCTTTGGGCCTAAGCCCGCACGGATTTGCTCTTGGGACACTTCCCAAAAGGCCTCATACCAATGGAGGTGGTTTCCATACTTATATATCCAAGATCATCCCCATGTCTAGCCAATGTGGGACTTTGGTTGCACACCCAACAATCCTCCACTCGAACAAAGGACCATCATTATCTTCACGGTCTGGGCCTCCCCTCAAGCGATCATTCATCCGTCAATGCTAGGTGGGAGCTTCCATCGAGGTCACTCCTCTCCACCGCGTGGGAGCACACGCCTTATGTGAAGCACTGGAGCATTTCCTGCCTCGAGAGCTAACATCACGGACCCATCGCGAGCTACCTGGGCCCACCATCTCCTGGTTTGGTTGGGCTACGTCTGGGGGTTGGCTCTGATACCACTTGTTATAAGTACGGAACCCACATTCTCTACATTGATATGATATTGTCCGCTTTGGGCCTAAGCCCGTACGGATTTGCTCTTGGGACACTTTCTAAAAGGCCTCATACCAATTGAGGTGGTTTTGATACTTATATACCCAAGATCATCCCCATGTCTAGCCAATGTGGGACTTTGGTTGCATAGCACAAGAGTATGTTTTTGATTTCCATAATAGAGTGCCTGGACATAAAATACCTACCAAGGTGTAGAAGATCTCTGATAGATTTTGGCATTGGAGTATTTGGCAATTCAGACTTCCAGTAAAGCTCAGGAGACAAAGCAGCATGGCTTGCCACCAGTGCAAGCTACAATGTAAGTAAATACAAAAGAAAAAAAATAACCATTAGTTTCTCATATGATTAGAGAATTAAAAATTCAAAGATATACATGCTCTTTGTTCATAACCATGCAAGTTTCAAGAAGCTTACAGTGAGAAATGTAACGAAGAGCGAGAAGCGGAACCCCATTGGAGAGTTGAATGCGGTACTGAAATCTATGAGAGTTAAGAGAGAAGAACGAGCTGAAAAACTTTAGTGTAGTAGTTTACAAGGAAGGAAGAGCAAGTTAGTTGTGAAATTTATAACGAGACATGTGCTGGGAGTGAAGAGAAAATCTAAGTTGGACTTATTTAACCGACACTAAAGGGTCCGACTTACATACCATCTCCATTAAAATGTAATGGTTAGAAGTTACTTCGACGTCTTTCTCTTGTCATGATCATGGACGATGTTTAATGAGCTAGGGTATTGAAAGAAGTAGATTCCATGTTCGATGAAGAAGCTTAACATAATCTGGATACCTAAGCCAGTGTAGGTACAAGAAGACAATAACAGTTACAAAAGAAGATAAGATTAGCTGCCAAAGCTAGTGCCAGTAGAAGAAGACAGACTACTTTTAGGAGGATGCTTTTCCAATCAAAACCGTATTTTATAATTTCAGTTGTCAAACCACGACCATATATTGATAGTGAGTTCAAAATCCCATATTAACAAATATTCACATCCAAATATGAATTTATAGCTATGATTAGATATGCTTAACTTATAATTTCAGAACATCCTTATTAGAAAACTACCGTTTTTAGGAATCTCATCTACTTGTTTTCTGAGAACTACAGAGTTGGCTATTGTACAAACACATAACTGGGTTGTATCCTACAAACCAACAAAAAGCAATAAAAAAAACAGAAAAAAAGAAAGGAAGTGGGTGACAACCCATAAAAGCAACCGGTTGCTAAGAATATATATATATATATATATATATATATATATATATATAAATATATATATATATATATATATATATATATAGAGTAAAATTTATAAGTAACCAAAAAATTAGGAAGTTTATTATTTTTACCCAAGATTGGTATTTTTATTGTTTCTACCAAAAAATATATTTTTTGGACAAAATTGCCCTACTTTTTTACTTTTGCCCTTGTGTGTTTAATTATGTTAGACTTGGTGTGTTTAATTGATTTTTCATGGTGTGTTTAATTGATTTACACCTGGTGTGTTTAATTGAGTTTAATTGGTCTGTCTTGGTGTGTTTAATTGGTGGCCTGATGTGTTTAATTGGTATCCTGGTGTGTTTAATTGGTTTGCCGTGACGTGTTTAATTAATTTACACCTTATGTGTTTAATTGGTATGCCCTGATGTGTTTAATTGGTCTGTCCTGGTGTGTTTAATTGGGTTTCCGTGGTGCGTTTAATTGGTGGTCTGATGTGTTTAATTGGTTTGTCCTGATGTGTTTAATTGGTGTCCTGGTGTGTTTAATTGGTCTGCCCTGGTGTGTTTAATTGGTTTACACCCGGTGTGTTTTATTGGGTTGCCGTTGTGTGTTTAATTGGTGGTCTGGTGTGTGTTAAAGAAATCTGGAAAAAAAAAACAAAAAAAACTAAGGAGATCATCGATCTTTACAATCCCAGATTCATCAACACCCATAAACCAATTTTTTTTTTAAAAAAAAACCAAGGATTCCCTTTCTCTTTCCTTCATCTTTTCAGCAACCAAACAAAACAAAAACCCATTTCACAAACCCATAAACGAAATCCAATTAAAAAATTGAAGAAACAAAAAAAATTAAAAAAGAACATTGATGGATCTTCAGATCTTCATCAGTAGAACCGGTCAACAACCACTACCAAACCCGAAATCGAACCAGTTAACAACTACCAAAATCCAAAGATTAAATCGACGAAATCGCACCACCACCAAACCCGAAATCGAACCAGTCACCACCACAAAACCCAAACACGAAATCACATGAAATGGGAGAGAAAGAAGGCAGTGAGAAGGTGTGTTTCGTTGTGGCCGGTGTTTTCGGCGACCTGGTTTGCTGGGTTTCGTGGGAGATGGAGTGAAGGTGGTGTCGGCGGAGTGCCGTATGGAGGGAGGCGGCGGCGGCGATGGGTATGGGTGGAGATATGAGGGAAGTTGATTTGTGCATGAGAGAGAAGAGAGAAATTGTTGTGTTAATGGTGTGAGAAAAAAGAGAGAGAGAGAGAAGAGAGAGTCGTGAGAGATAAAAGAAAGAGAGAAGGGACAATTTCATAATGAAGGTCAATTTTGTCTCTTCAAGGTAAAGTTTGGTAAAAACAATAACAATACTAATGTTGGGTAAATTTAATAAAGTCCTTAATTTTTTGACTAAAAAAGCCTATTTTCTCATATATATATATATATATATATATATATATATATTATATTACATATTAATTAATGAAAAAATACATGAAAATTATATATTTTATTATATTAAATAAATAAAATAAAATACAAATTTTGAAATTGAAGAACAAATTCAAGGTATGTTGAACCAGTTTAACGTTTAAAGAAACATTAAATTTGTTCAGTAAACAAGTCAATGTATACTTTCATGAACGTTGAACGAACGTTAAACTCGTTCCGTAAACAAGTCAACGTATTTTTTCATGAACTAAGTTCAAGTGAGGTTGAAAGAGTTTAACGTTCATCTGATAATGTTAAACCCGTTCATTGAATAAATCAACGAAAATCTTCATGAACAAGTTCAATATAGGTTGTACGAGTTTAACATTCATCTTACGTTGAAATATCTGTTCTATTTTCCTTTATATGTACCGTGAAGCTTACCAATCGGACAAATGGGAGGATCACAGTCAGGTATGGCCCTCCTTCCGGTTCCAACTAATTAGGATGGTTGCTTGTTTGTTTTTTGTTAACTTTTCCATATTTGTTATGTTTTTTATGTTTACCAGAAATTGTATATATACTTGTGGATAACCTTACATCAAAGGCTTAGGCCGAGCGCTGTCAATCGGCAACTAAAAACAATGAAGAAGTCAACAGTTTTAATGTTTAATATAATTTTGATGTTTGACTTACTAGATGATGCACTCTGTTGTGTTATCGAAGTGCTTACATGTATTCTAATTATTATTAAATATTAATATTTGAAAGAAATAAGGGAAAACGGAATATTCAGTTATTATTAGATAAAGTTCAGGACTCTCCACTGGATCATCATACACAACTACAGGCAAGCTTAATAAGTACTGTATATGCATAGCCAAATATGCTATTTTTTGAGGTACATAATATACGCTCTATAAAAAAAGAGTGAGTTGAACTATATTTTTAACCCTTTTATTTTGTTATGATTTTTTAAAATTGTGAAAAGACTGATGTACCCGTGTTTGTTTTAATTAATTACTTTCAAGGGCAATCACCAATTTGGTTATGGACTTTTTTTAAAATTCCAAGTTGTTTGAGACTTTCACAAAAGTGACCAAATTGATCATCACATTTTTTCCGAGTGCCAAATTAGTCTCTCTCTTTTTAGAAGTGATTAAATTGGTCCCTCTAACGGTTTAACGGTGTTAAATATAACAGTTGACTTTAATAATTTTAGTTAAAGTACGTAAATACCATTTATTTGTCATATTAGAGCAAAATTGTTTTGTCTTTTATATATTAAATTCACCATTATAATTACAACAAAATCCAAAAATATTATTAATGAAACACCATTTGTACCCTTTTTAATTAAAATTTTCTAAAAAAATCTAAAAATATTTTAATAAGACAATGTCAATTATACCCTTAGTTACCATTCATTCCTAGTTTAGTCTTTTACCATTTTTATACAATTGTTTTTTTTGTTAATATTATACAATCGTTGTTGTTAAAATTATTCAAAAATTAAAACCCTCAAATAAAATAAACAAAAATATACATGTGTTAAAAAAAACTATGCATGTGTCATTATTATATTGTTTATGAGTAAAATTGTATTTTACTCATACACAATTAAAGTTGACTGATGAACTTAGTTAGAAGGACTAATTTGGCACTTGAGAAAAATGTGAGGACCAATTTGGTCACTTTTCTAAAAGTCGCAAATAACTTGAAATTTTAAAAAAAGTCCAGGACCTAATTGGTAATTGCCCTTACTTTCAAAGATTGATGTAGTGATATAAAATCTATAAAGAATAGTCAATAGAGGGCATATATGGTATTTCATTATTTTAATTTGTTTACAATTATTAGTACAGTACAGTTACACTTCTATCCTTGAAGGATGCTAAAATTACATGAAATTTTATATTAAACAATGTATAAATGAATGTATAAATGTCTTTCACATTGTGTGATTAGGGACCATTTAAAAATTTTACATGTAATTAACCAAATGTATTTTTTTCTTTTAGAAGGACCATATCCTTTCTTTTTCCCTTTAATAAAATAATAGAATAGGCAAGTTGCCGGTAAAAGAAACAATGTGGCAACAAAGGAAGCAAAGAGTGATAAGTGGCTAAAGGACGAGGGGGTGAGGTGGAAAGAGATATGAGAGATGGCAATAAAAGAAAAAAAATAATAGAAAAAGAGAAACATATAGAATCATAGAAATAAGTAATAGAAATGAGGCAGAATTCATAAAAGAAAAAGAAATAGATTTCGTAAGCCTTCCAAAACATAAAATATCAAAGTCCCTATTTTGATTGCTGCATCTGGGCTTCAGGTTTGAAGTTGTGATGATGATGGTTAAATATAATTGATTTTTTTTTTTACAATAGGTTTGCTATCATCTATCTATTTATCTAACTGCTATATCCAGACAAGAAGGCATGATTGGTAACATAATTCAAGTTGAAAAGTATGTTTATTGGGATGAAAGTATTAAACACATCCAAAAACCAAATTTGATTTGAAAAAGAAGCTGACTAAACATAATCCGATTGAAACTATGCATGACTATGAAGATGGTTGGCAAAACAAAAGAACTTTTAGTTGCTTCGGTCTAGTCGGTATATGAAACGGAGCACAATCTTGGAATTTAAAACACATATTTTTTAGATAAACAATATAAAGCAAATAACAATTTGGATCTGAACAGAAATAAATCAAATATAATCACAGAATAAAAAACTATGTTGAAATAAAAATCAAACTTCAAAAAAGAAAAATTAATCCTGAAAAACAAAAATAATTTAAATACAAAAATAGTTAGGAAATAACAAGAAATCTGAACCATAAACAAAAATCAACCTTGAAACATAAAAGGAGAAAAAAAATTTTAACCTTAAATCCAACATTAATCATTACAAAAGAAAAACATAAACAATCTTGAATACAAATCTATGAACAAGAGAAGACAGATTACCTATGAAACAAAACAAACAAAATCTTGAAATCAAAAGCAGAAGAAAATAATAAAATACTAAAAAAAAGAATAAACATACTGGTCATCAAAAACCCACATGCAAACATGTAACAATCAAAACAAGAAATGAAATCTTGAGAAGAGAAAAAGGAATTGGTTTAGGAGGCAGAGTTTGGAGAGTTGTTTGGTTAAGACTTTGTTAGGTTACGATTTTAAAGGAATTCATTGATTTGGGTGTTGTTTTGGTAAGGAAGTAGAGAGAAATTTGAGGATTTGAATTGGTGTCTACAGAAACAGAAGAGATTTGGGAGAGATTGTGAGAAGCTGCGTTCGTTGTAGTTGTATATATATATATATATATATATATATATATATTTATTTATACTGCTCAAATAGGTTTAAGTTGAGCAACTCTTTTTTATAAAATATTTTAAAATGTTTTTTTTTATGTATATAGTTTCTATAAGAACCAATTTAACCATCCCATATACCTAATATGTTTGATAGAGAATGTGAACATATATTCACTTTAATTTGGTTTCAAATTATTATGTAAAATTTGATAGGTCTTAAAATACTAATTGTAAAAATTAAAGAATATATGAAAGGCAAAGACAGACAAAAAATAAGTTCAGTGTTTTTGCAGTTAAAGAAATACCAAAATAATCGTTTTAACAACAAGAATAAAAAAGAACCAGTGTACTTTTTGTTTCCTCCCTTTTTCGTGAGCAATGTACCTTTTACTTTATGTATCTGCACATGTAATGCTATAAACTTATAATATATAGCAATATTAGGTGGGTTGCCAAAGTTCCAATACAATTTTCTCTTTTTTATCATATTTAAAGTATTTATATTTAGTGTTGTTTGTAATTTATATTAACTTTTAATTATGTTTTGATAAAAGCTATTAAAAGCGTTTCACAGCTTACAAGTTATACGTATATCAAAAGTGTATTAAAGTTTACTAACGATCGTATAGAGTTTTAAAAATAAAATAAAAATCTAGTCAATTGTAATTCTTTTATAATAAATTTTGAATTATCTTTATATAATATATTGCTAAAAAATTTGTATTTAGGAAGTACATGCCAAACTAGTTATATAACTAAAGGATAATTTTTTAAACTGACCCAATTCAAACTTACTGACTAATAAGAGCATCTAAAATAGGGTTTAAAAGAGACCCATTTTAGAAGAGTCACTTCTAAGTGGGTCTCATGGGAGGATATAATGAGATCCAAAAAACAAGCCCCAAACATAGGACTCACCAGACAAGACACAAATTGAGTTCCAAATATGTAACTTAATTTGGGTATTGTTTAATTATTAGAGTTTGATTCCTAATAACTCATAATAATTGGGTTTATATATATATATATATATATATATTATATTTAAATTTAAATATATAATTATTGAAATCTATAATTATATATTTAATGAATAAATATAAATAAATTTAACTTTAATTTTAAAATTTATTTTAATGAAATTAAAATAATTTGAATGAAAACATTAATTTTTATTGTTGATATAATTCGGTTATAATAATTTTAAATTAATAAATTATTTCATTTTAAATTAATTATAATTTATTTATTAATATATATATATATATATATATATATATAAAGTTGTGAACAATACGTGGATTTACACCGATTGTTTCCACCGTCTAAAAACATTCACCCCACTTTATAACAAACCTCAGTCCACTTGGTTTTATCATCGTCTTTTAAGCAAGTGGAGTGGCCGACTCTTTCATGTATTCTTGGTTAAGCAATTGACTCTTCCAATGCCTATATATAATGTTCAGATCCCTTTTGTAACTTTTTTTATTGGTCTTGAAAATACAGAAATATTTTAAAGGGTTAATATATTCTCATTTCTCTCATTTCTGTTTCTTCATCTAATACTCTCGTCTCTCTCATTTATTATTTCTCTCTTTCTTCACTTGATACTCTCATCTAGAGGTGTCCACGGTTTGGTTAAACCGGCGGTTATAAACCGAAACCGAAATTGGAAAATCGGAACCGAAACCGAAACCGAAACCGGCAGTTACAAAACCGGTTGAAGCCGGTTCGGTTTCGGTTTAGCCTTTGGAAAAACCGTCCAAAACCGCCCAAAACCGCCCAAAACTGGCGGTTAAAACCGGCGGTTTAACCGCCGGTTTACATTAAAAAAAAAACCCGGCAAAAACCGCTCAAAACCGTCCAAAACCGGCGGTTTAACCGCCGATTTACATAAAAAAAAACCTGGCCAAAACCGCCCAAAACCGCCAAACCGGCGGTTAAAAACCAAACCAAAACCGAAATTTTCCGGTTCGGTTTCGGTTTGAGCTGTCCACGGAACCGAACCAAAACCACCGGTTTCGAACCGAAACCGGCCCGAACCGGAACCGTGGACACCTCTACTCTCATCTCCCTCATCTCTATTTATTTGTTATTTCATTTTATTTATAATACGTTATCAATACGATTACATATAAGTAAAAAAGATCTCTTGATGGATGATGTACTTATATCTCAATATTCTGGATCTATATACAGTTCCGTATAACAAGATGATTTATGCCCTCAACGGAACCCATATATATAGTTCTGGATTTATTTATTTTTATTTATTTATTTTTATGTATATATCAGGCGAGCTTAGTTTCCTGGAACTGTTTAAATATTCACAATATATAAAACTGATTGTAGTTGTCTCTACAAGGACCGGCTACGACTATGTTGACAGAACCTATTATAGTTCTGGATTTAATTATTATGATCTTTAAATATTCGTATTTATTTATCATATATAATATATAAGACTGACTGCGGCAGTGTCGACAGAGACTGGCTACGGTTGTCTTGACAGAACCTATTATAGTTATGGATTTAATTATTATGCTCTTTAAATATTGGTATTTATTTATTATACACAATATATAAGACTGGTTGTGTCGACAGAACCTATTATAGTTCTGGATTTATTTATTATGCTTTTTAAACATTCGTATTATTTATTTATACGCAATATATGAGATTGGCTAGACCGACTAACATGAACTTAAAGTTCCTGAAATTATGATATTTAAGTTGGCACGGTTATGAAAACCGATGAGAACCTGGAGTTCTGGATCTAGTGTTATATACACGAATGTCATACTTCATTATTTGGAACCTAGGCTTTCAAACTAGTTCAGAATCTGAAGTTATCTCATATACATGAAGTGATATGTTTACAAGTCATTTATTTGAGAGAATGATCTACACATCCAACATGATGCTGTGAGTATTATATATATATATATATATATATATATATAGGATTTAAGATCCTAACGAATAATGAAATTGGAAATAATATTTTATCTATTTCATACACATCCAACATGATACTGTGAGTATCATAAAAATGATTTAAGATCCTAATGAATAATGAAATCAGAAATAATATTTTATCTATTTCATACACATCCAACAGGATGCTGTGAGTATCATAAAAAAGATTTAAGATCCTAACGAATAATGAAATTGAAAATAATATTTTATCCATTTCAGACACATCCAACATGATGTTGTGAGTATCATAAAAAGGATTTAAGATCCTAACGTATCATTCATTTGAGAAAAAAAATCTACACATCCAGCATGATGTTGTGAGTATCACACAAGGATTTAAGATCATAATATCACGTATAATGAGATTGTAAATGATATCTTATCCATTTTATACTTACTTCTGAAGGAGCAATATCAAGAGAGCAAATTTGGGTATATTTATATTCATGAGATATCAAAACATACCCCAGGAGTGGATGTTTGAAAATAACAAGAGAAAAATGTTTACAAAATAAACCTATTAAAAAAAGGGATAGATCATTATCATTTCAGATGAGATATAAAATGACATTACACATAATGTCCATAAAATTCCCAGAATGGAAATATATATGTCTTGCCGATAGTGCAACGACTTATACAATTCTGCGGAGTCAGATATATTTTATAAATTTGACTTTTCTCAGAGCAAATGTTAATATTGTATCAGATCCAACAGATCTGATACAAAAATCTAGAAGAGCCACGATATTGTTATCAAACAATACTAAATTATGTATCAATAATACTTGATATTATTCAAGCAGAACATAAATAAATATTTTTAGTTTATAGGCATATAAGGTTAATACCAGATCAGATCCAGCAAATCTGATTAAAGGCTCTAAAAGAGCCACAATCTTATTACCGATGGTATTAAATTATGTATCAATGACACTTTATAGCATTCAAGCAAAATATAAAAAAATCTGCTTTAATCAAAGGCATATGACGTTATTAATGTCATATTGAGATTATGAATAATAAAAGTGTTAAATATTTGTGCATGATTTGGGCCAGAAGCTGCATACTTTCTCATATGGATTATATTATACAGTTATAAAAGTGTAAAAGTTTATGTAGTTATGAACGAAAAGTTCGCAGATCCAAAAAAACTTATGTTTTGACCTGACTGTTTTAGTCATCTAGGATCTAAGATGATGCTTATAGTCATCGAAAATTATTATGGACTTTAATTAAAGAACCAGAAGATTCTTTAAATTCTATAATAATATATGCACTGTATGTTCACGAATGAAGATTAGTAATAAAATCATCTTATTCTAGAAGTTGGTTTTCAATCTCTATCATTCAAAGGGGTATGTGCGGATATATTCATCCACCAAATAAACAATCTCATTCTAAATTTAGTTGGTTTTGAATCCCCATCATTCCAGAGAATATATGTGGACATATTTATCCACCAAATGAACCCTTTCATTATTTTATAGTTCTAATTGATGAATCTACAAGATGATCACATGTTTGTTTATTATCAAACATCTCCATATTACATGTACTTATTATTAGTTTTTAAGGCATATTAACTTGATTGAACTTAAAAGATATTTGATGAATATTACAAAGCAGTTGGGATTGATGTGCAACATTCAGTTTTCAGATATACTCATAATCAAAATGGATTAGGGGAATCACTTATCAAAAGTCTCCCGGTAATTGCGAAAACTTTATTATTTTGATACAATTACTAAATTCTATATGAAGACTTACTCACTTTTTAAGATATTTGATTGTGTAGTATATCTCCTTATTGTATCTCTGGTATGAGTTAAGATAAGAATTCTATATCATTATGAGTTTAATGTTGATTTTGATTAACCTTCTATTAGATTATTTAAACTTCTGATAGTTTATATTTATGCACAATCTGCATATTATTATATTGATTAATTTCCAAATAGAAAGGTTCTCTCTATATATAAATGTGTCTCATTTCAATCTTCGTATCGCTCAAATACGAAAAATAATTGATTATTAAATGATTATTAATCTGTTACCTGATATATTAAAGGTACCAAGAATTTATAAGTTTCCAATTTCATAAAACCCGGCCGGGTGATTGTTCTAGAAGAACGATCAGAATAAAATGCAACAAATAAATTATCTGATACATATCATAAGCTTATGAACCTTTTTGTAAGGTATTGTTATCAGGATCCTAATGTAAACAAAATTTGAGTTATAAATAAATTCACTCTCTCTAAACCAACTTTATAAGAGTCTGATATATCTAAAGAGACACAAGTCAATGAAGTTACTAAATCCATTGATATGGAAGAAATCTCAATAGAGATACAAGAGTATAGAAATTGAAAAAATTTCTATAAATCATACAAGTCTATAAAATGACTAAATCCATTAAAATGAAAGAAATCTCAATAGAGATACAAGAATATAGAAATTGAGAAAAATTCTATAAATCATATGAGAGAAATGTGGAATCGTAAGGAAATAACTATTGATAATGTATTTTTATACATAATATCGCTACTGAAATTATAAATGATGATTATAAAACTCATAATGTCAATGATTGTAGACAAAATGCATGCTTGACCTAAATGAAAAGAAGCAATTCAAGAAGAATTGACTTCATAAGCCAAACAAAAGGTATTTAAACCAATAGTACCCCAGACACTCAGATGTCAAACTAGTTAGATACTAATGGGTCTTTATACGAAAACGTAATGAGAAAAACGCGATCGTGAGATATGAGGCACGACTCGTAGTATAAGGTTTCTTATAGAAACTTGGTATTCACTACTGATGAATACAATTACGTTTCAAATTTTTGATAAATTTGGCTGCCTTCGAAAGGCTTGAAATGCGTTTCTAAACGTATTAATCGTTTACTTATATGATTCACTCAATGCAAATATTTATAATCCTTGAAGGATTTAAAATACTAGAAGCATTTAAATTGAGATCTCGTAATTTGTATTTAATGAGCATACAAAAATCATTATATGGATTAAAAACAATATGAACGGATGTGGTATAATCGCCTCAGTAAATATAAGATAAGATAAGGATATAATAATCATATTATATACTCATGTGTCTTCCTAAATAAATGAGAAAAAAAATACTGTCTCGACCTAAAGATCGAGCATTGATCAAATGGAATCCTTGTCCATTAATCAGACTACTGTTGAAAAGATTCTAAAAAGATTCCATATGGATATTATTCCATAAAGCAAGTCTTTACTTATACTCCCTCCAATTATTTACGATGTTATTGTATTTCATGAAATAAACATCTGCATGGGTCACTTTTAGCAATCTAGGAGATTGCTTTTAAAAGAACTTTTTTCAGGAGGAACGTCTCATCAGATGGAGCATATCAAATGAAGTATATTAATTATATTGAGGTATATGTGCATCGTACTCTTTTTCCTTTAAATCAGGTTTTTCGTCCCATTAGGTTTTCTTGATAAAGGTTTTTAATGAGGCAATTCTCTAAGCACACCCAAAATCGTTTGATCTATAGAGTCATCATAAATATTACATTGATCCAGTAGATCATCACATATACGTTGTCTTGATCAAAAAGATCATTGTAAATATTACTTTGATCTTGCGAATCATTGTATATATGTTACCTTGATCCATAAGATGATCATAAATATTACTTTGATCCGACAGATCAATGGTTATCATTGCTATGGTTTTTATCCCATTGGGTTTTTCATAGCAAAGTATAAATGTGAGAAATGTTTTGAAGAAAACAATAAATTCTGGACATATGTATACTATACTCTTTTTCCTTTAGATCATGTTTTATCCCACTGAATTTTTCTGATAAGGTTTTTAACGTGATGGTTTTAAAAACGTCTAACACCACAAGATCTAGAAGATATTTGTATATATTTTACTAAGATTTTTGTCCTACTGAATTTTTTCTAACAAATTAAAATAAAAGTAGTAAAAATCAAAGGAAAGTGTTGTGAACAATGTGCGGATATACACCAATTGTTTCCACCGCCTAAAAACATTCACCCCACTTTATAATATCTCTCCATCCACTTGGTTTTATCATCGTCGTTTAAGCTAGTGGAGTGGCGGACCTCTTTCATATCTTCTTGGTTAAACAAATGACTTTTCCAATGTCTATAATAGTTCAGATCTCTCTCGTAACTCTTTTTTTTTTATTGGTCTTGAAAATACAGAGATATTTTAAAGGGTTAATATATTATCATTTTTCTGATCTCTCCTTCTTCATCTAATACTCTCGTCTCTCTTATTTGTTATTTCTCTCTTTCTTCACCTGATACTCTCGTCTCCCTCATCTTTATTTATTTGTTATTTCATTTTATTTATAACAATATATGTATAATATTTTAAAAGAGAGTAATGATAGTGTAGAGAAAAAGTAAAAAAAAAAAAATACAGATCCAATTTATCTTAATTGCATTGTGGGAAAAAGGGACTCATTTAGAGAAAATCCATATGTAAAGAGCCCTTTTTTGAAAACAAAACCCATAAATGGTGATGTAGCATACAATAGGTCTTGTGATTGGATGTTTCTCATTGTGATGCTCTAAGGGGGTATCATTCTATTCTGCAGGCCTTCTTGTTGGGAACCCAGACAATATGATCTTCGGGAAGGAAATGACAGATGGGACAGACGGGACAGCCTCCTTCTTTGAGCACTTGGAAAGCCACATGCTTTGGGTTCCATGCTGATGTATCGGTGTGGCAGACTGCTACTGCTTTGGCTTTTGTCCCATCAGTACCCTCCAAAGGAACAATGTAAGCCCTTGTGGTTTGCGTTGCATGGCAGTAGAATACAGCATATGCATAATTCTGCTTATGGCACACTACAGATTTATTGTCTGTCATCTTCTCTATTCCGGCTGCAATTGTGTACTCCTGCAACTGGGTTCTTTTTTCCACTTCAGTAGAAATTGCCTGGACTTTTTTTCCGAGCTTGGAAGTGCTGAAGTCAATCATTGACTCTAATGAAGTTGCACAATATTTTTCCTCTCCTTTGATCCCAGCTTCTTCACACTCTTTGATTGTATTCTGCATTATATCAGCTTCCAATGATCCAGGTTTCACTGAGAAATGGTTCAAGATTTCTGGCATCTGGTTAGACGAAAAAGGGATTGATTTGGCAACTTGGCGAGGTAAGAAATTTGCTTTATTTAAATTTTCAGTGAAGTGCAAGTTCATTTTGGTGCCGGGATGTAAATCCTTCTCTACGAAGAAAAGAGCTGTATTTTGGTTATCATGGAGCTGATTCTCAGTGGCAGCATATTTGTACAAAAATGGGCTTGGTCCTGGATTTACTCCAACATAGACTGGCTTTCCCTTGTGTCCTGTGTTCACAGATACTCCTCCTTTGCCAACACCAACATGGGTTCCTTTGCCGGGTGTTCCAGTGTGAACATCAACGCCTCCTTTACCTCCAACATTTACAGAAGTGCCTCCAGGCTTTCCTTTTCCTGTGTCAACACCTACTCCGCCCTTTCCAACATTCACGGAAGTGCCTCCGGGCTTTCCTGTTCCGGTGTCAACACCTACTCCACCCTTTCCAACATTTACTGAAGTGCCTCCAGGCTTTCCTTTCCCTGTGTCGACATTTACTCCACCCTTTCCAACATTGACAGAAGTGCCGCCAGGCTTTCCTTTACCTGCATCTACATTTACACCGCCCTTCCCTACGTCAACAGCAGTGCTTTTGTCTTCTACCAGGTCTGCATATACAGTATTATTAGAAGAGACCTTTTAATCTAACAGAGGAATAGCCTGATAAATTTGTAGATCATTACAAACTTCTCCTTGATGTCTTTCTGAGCTTTGTCAAATTTTTAGTTCGAACTTAATTTAAAGAAAACATATTCCACATACTTGACATGTACCAACTTTAACTAGTTTACTTTTCTTTCTTACGATTGCATATAGTTCTTTACATAACTTTATAATCTCAATCTCTACATATGACAGAAATTTTTCACCTCTCAGGGGTATGCGGAGTATAAAAGTATGTTTTTTATTCCAAATAGAGTGCCTGTACTTAAAATACCTACCAGGGTGTAGAAGATCTGTGATAGATTTTGGCATTGGAGTATTTGGCAATACAGACTTCCAGTAAAGTTCAGGAGACAAAGCAGCATGGCTTGCCACCAGTGCAAGCTGCAAAGTAAGTAAATAATAAATAAAAAAAAACATTAGTTTCTTATATGATTAGAGAATTAAAAATTCTAAGATATACATGCTCTTTGTTCACAACCATGCAAGTTTTAAGAAGCTTACAGAGAGAAAAGTAACGAAGAGCGAGAAGCGGAACCCCATTGGAGAGTTGAATGTGGTACTGAAATCTATAAGAGTTAAGAGAGAAGAATGAGCTGAAAAACTTTAGTTTAGTTTAGTTTACATGGAAAGATGAGCAAGTGAGTTGCGAAATTTATAACGAGACATGTCGATAAATAGCAATGCACCACAAATATCAGCGACCCGATTAATACTCTCAACTGTCCCCTGCCTTAACTTAAATGCAATTTATTCTCAAGTAGACAGGTGGGGGAGTGAAGAGAAAATCTAAGTTGGACTTATTTCACTGACAGTACTAAAGGGTCGGAGTTACATACCATCTCCATTTAAATGTAATGGTTAGAAGTTGCTTAGATGTTTTTCCCTAGTCATGGCCATGGACCATGTTTAATGAGCTAGTGAAACAGTTAACTAGTTATGTATTTTGTGGACTTTGTTGATCAAATCAAGTGGTTATCAAACGAACAACTACCAAATTTATGAGGGTTTATTAGGAGTTGGAGTGATCACAATTATTGGTACCAGTCACTGACATTCTGATTTTGATAGTAGTACACCTGTGTGTTCGAGAATACTTTTGTATGAAGTTTTGTTGAATTTATATGAATTATATAATTCTACGGTAAAATCCTCCATTTGGTCTGAAAATTATAACAATATATAAAACTGTCACATTCTAATAATTTTTTTTAATTCAAGAGAAATGCAATATACAAAATTGTTTTTTTTAATCCAAGGAAAAAAAAAAGAGAACACGTCGTTAAAAAATATATATTTTAGACAGAAGTATTGGAGATCAAATTTTAAATTGATTGTCTATTAAGTCTATTTTTATGCCACATAGGAAACAAATCTCTTGACATTGTTATCATATCAAAGATTATTAATATACAAACCACTTTTTTATTGGAGATGATCCGGTTTTTAGAAATAAATAAAAAATTATTTTAAATTTGTTCAATCTCTAGCATCAGATAATAGAACATCCACTGATAATATATTTCTGCTTAGAAGCTTAATACAAAGCTGTGTGGAACTAAATAGCAACGAAATTTTTTCTTTATTATGGTTCTGTAATTTCTCATTTGCTTCACTACTAAAACCAATGAAATCGATTGCTCTCTGTCTCAGCGAACGTCTTTCAACATCACTTAAAAAACTTAAATACAGTAGGTTGTAAGTTATTTTCAATAAGGCTATACACAAAATGTTCAAATTTAGATAATTTTGATAACTGATTAAAAAAGTTTACGAAGAATGACTGGGAGTGGCAGAGAGCTTGTAAATGTTTCATAATTATAATAAAGTTTGTAAAATTGTGCACGTTATATTGATCGTTAGTCCATCTATATAACCGTTAGAGTATCTCTAACAGTCTCTCTTAGAGACCCCTTTAAATAAAGATGGATGTTGTTGTAAGGGGTTATTAAGGGAGTATGTGTTCCAACAATACTCCATTAAATAGCTCTATTAATAATTTTTTATTATTATCTTAATGCTTTACTTTGTTATTATTACTATACTATAAAAGAGCTATTGAGATTTAAAAGTTAAATAGCTTATACTTTTCAAAAAAATAAAATATGTGGAGTCCATGTAAGGGGACTGAAGCCACCCTTAGTTAAGGAAGTGAGCTCCACTAAAATACATATAAGGAGCCTTTAAGGGATTTGTTGGAACCGCAAAAATACAACTTCTTCCTTAATTAAGCTAAGGGAGGTCTCCACAAGAGACTGGAGATGCTTGTAATTAGTGCATTGAATTGACTAGTAAATTGGCTACGGATCTGGATGAGAAGACTTTTGCTTACCCCCTTCAAGGGGGGTGAGCATTACCCCCTCCCGAATAAATGATATGTGTCCAAAGATGAGTATTTTTATCCAAAAACTCTTATGTGTTTGGACAAAACTACCCTCTCCCTAGACATGTGGCATGTATTGGGGAGGGGGGTGAGCAAAAATGGACTCGATCTGGATCCTCTCCTCGCTTTAATGTTCCTCATTTTGTCCATACCTCTATAATTTATTATCACGTGTTTAATATAATAAATCAATGGTCTGGATTTTTCTATTATTGTTTATGTTTTTGCTCTGCCAAAAATAAATTAATAAAGACCATTTAGATGAAAACAAAATCAGACAAGGAAATGATCCAAATCCAAATGTTACACGTGAAATATTGTTTGTTAGGGCATGTGTATCCACCGTCTAAGGTTGTGGACGGTCAACTGTCATCTAATCCAATTGGCCTATCCTGAGGAAGACTCGTCGGTAGTGGCACCATCTTATTGGTTAAACATTCTGATGCCTTCCCTACCTTCATTTATTGCAAAAAAAAAAAAAAAAACTTTTAAATGAATAAAAATTCAAAATTCAAAACATTCAATGAATTATAGTTTTAAAGGGTTCTATTACTAATTGTTTCTTTTTTAATTGATTCAAAAACTTAATAAAATACTCGTATTTGTTAGTGGTTTAAATATGGGTCAGGCCAAAAGGGCATAGTACGCACGGCTTGCCAAGGAAGGCAGGCCATTCCAGGCACTGCCCAAAAGATGGGTGTGCCGTGCCTGGCCCTGCACGTGGGCGGGCAGTGTGCCGGGCATTAGTAGGCCGATCCGCCATGCCGGGCCGGCACGGCCTGTTTACCCCGGCTTGTCGGGCAACGGTTGGGCCGTCAAAAAAATTATTATTATTATTTTTCAACAGATTTCCAACTAAAAATTCAACCGTTGGTGTTAAAAAAATTACTATTTAACCCCTAAAAAAATTTATTTTGACCCACAATTCAATTTTTTCTATAAATACATTTACCAATTCCAATTTTTATTTACTTTCTCTTATTCTCTCATTCTCTCAATCTCTCCAATTCTCTACACACTACACAACTTCATTCTTACTCTCTCCCTCTACACAATTTCTAATACTTAGTTATTAATTTCCTATTATCTATCTATTATTCTCTAAATTTTCCACCAACACATCAAAGTTCAAAGGTACATTTTTTTCTTTAAATGTTATTATTTAATTTTATGTTTAGATTTTAGTTATTAATTTTAATTTTTTTGTTTAGTTACAAAATTTCTCATTATATGTTTATACTTATTTATTAATTTTAATATCATTGTTTAGTTAGTAAATTAATATAATTTTTTTGGTTAGTTAATTGAAATATATATTTTTTAGTAAATTAAGCATTTTATATGTAGTAGTGAATTTAAATATATTTTGTTAGTAAATTAATAATTTATATATGTAGTAGTTAATTTAATATATTTTGTTAGTAAATTAATAATTTATATATGTAGTAAATTTTTTTAGTAAATTAATAATTTTTACTTGTAGTAGTTAATTTAATATATTTTGTTAGTAAATTAATAATTTATATATGTAGTAAATTTTTTTAGTAAATTAATAATTTTTACTTGTAGTAGTTAATTTAATATATTTTGTTAGTATATTAATAATTTTTATATGTAGTAGGGAATTTAAATATATATTTTTTATTAAATTAATAATTTTTATATGTAGTAGTTAATTTAATATATTTTGTTAGTAAATTAATAATTTTTACTTCTTGTAGTTAATCTAATATATTTTGTTAGTAAATTAATAATTTTTATATGTAGTAGTGAATTTAAATATATTTTGTTAGTAAATTAATAATTTTTAATTGTAGTAGTTAATTTAATATATTTTGTTAGTAAATTAATAGTTTTTAATTGTAGTAGTTAATTGAAATATATATTTTTAGTAAATTAAGCATTTTATATGTAGTAGTGAATTTAAATATATTTTGTTGGTAAATTAATAATTTTTATATGTAGTAGTTAATTTAATATATTTTGTTAGTAAATTAATAATTTTTACTTGTAGTAGTTAATTTAATATATTTTGTTAGTAAATTAATAATTATATATATAGTTATTATTTATTAATGACTAATGAGTTAATATTTATATTTTAAGAAATGGATCCTTATCACCTTTCTTTTCCGGACAGTTTGAACATGCTGAACGATGATTTAGATCTTTCCTGACCGATGGGAACCATAGCGGGGCCTTTCGGTTCCGCGGTTACACCGACATCACGTCCCAAAAGGTTTACATCAAATGTCTGTCAATGTTTTGACATAGTAGAAATGACACTCTCAAACGGTACGATTGGTCTCATAGCTAAATGTAAGTTTTGTCCTAAGGACTATGCTACTAGTAGGCAGGGAACCGGTCACCGACATCACGTCCCAAAAGGTTTACATCAAATGTCTGTCAATGTTTTGACATACTAGAAATGACACTCTCAAACGGTATAACCGGTCTCAGAGCTAAATGTAAGTTTTGTCCTAAAGACTATGCTACTAGTAGGCAGGGAACCGGTCATTTGAGAAGATATATTGAGAAATGCATCATGTACATGAACATGTAGACACTACAACCCAGACACAACTACAACGGCACCTAGACAGGTCTGTTACGATGTGGATTTATGACCCCGACTGTGCTAGAAATTCCTTGGCACGATATATTGTACAAATTGATCAACCGATTAATTTTGGTGACAATGTTTTTTTTTTTCAGGAATTTATTAATGATGCATTCAACCCCCAATTTCAAACTATTTCTAGAACCACCACTAGGAACAATTTGATAAGAATGTTTCAAACCCAACGAGATGAATCGATGGCTAAATTACAGCATCTAAGTGTCTCTATTGCATTAACTTTTGATATTTGGAACATATGTTCCAAACAAGACTATTTATGTGTCACGGGACACTATTTAGATTCTGATCGGAGGTTAACAAAAAAATTCTTGGTTTTCGTCCTATGGATTTTGCATACACCGCAGAAAATATTTTTAATGTCATTATTGATGTTTTAGAAACTTATGGAATAACTAATCGCATCATTTCTATCACATTAGATAAGGTATCTGTAAATACTAGCTATGTTGTATTGTTTACAGAAAGAAATATCCCGCAAGCTGGGGGTTATTTCTTCCATCAACGGTGTGCATGTCATATCATAAATTTAACTGTACAGTCTGGTATGAAGGAAGTAAGTAAGTGCTCGTATAGATCGTATCAAATCTGACATTTCTTAGATTATAAGCTCTAATATAAGATTTCGAGAATTCGGCAGACAGTGTACATTAAACGGTCTATGAACCCGACGATTCCAAACTGATATACCATTAAGGTGGAACTCTACTTACTTAATACTGTAAAATTATTTGGACTATGATACAACTATTATAGGTTTTTTTAATATGAAATTGGCCGAAATTGATTCTTCACAAGCACAAGCACAAGCACAAGCATAAGCACTCGCACTCGCAATCGCACTCACCTCAGACGATTAGTATGTGGCAAGGGTTTTTGTTGAATTTTTAAAGATTTTTTACAATACCACTGTAACTCTTTCCGGGGTTTATTATCCCACATCTTCTCAGGCAATCCATCAGATAGTGAAAATGTCTGAAGTGTTAAACAGGTATCGTGAAGATACCATCTTAGGCACTGCAGTTGTTGTCATGGAGACAAAGCTGAAAAAATATTGGTCTAAGATTCCTTTTCTTTATGCCTTAGGTCTTATAGTACATCATAGAGTTAAATTATCTGGTTTAGACTTTTTACTTGAGTTTATTGGAAAAAATTTGTCAATAGATTATTCAGAACAGATTACTGACATTCGAAACAAGTTGTTTGAAATTTTTAGTATTTATGAGCACAGGTTTGGCGGCGTTGACACACGGCCATCAGCAGAACCCAAGACACAACCGATGCAGACAAGTTGGAGCATTCTGAAACGGCGTAAAAAATCATCAAGTTCTTCTTCAACGCAATGATCTACTGCATCTTTTGGAGCTGAACTGAATAGATACCTTGAAACACAATTCGATGCATGCGAAGACACAGAGAAATTTGATTTGTTGTTATGGTGGAAGACTTATAGCTACAGGTATCTGGTCATGTCAAACATAGCACGTGACGTACTAGTTATCACCGTGTCCACTGTGTCTTCAGAACAAGCATTCAGCACGAGTGGACGAATTATTGAACAAATAAGAAGTTGTTTGACTCCGGAGATGATGAATGTATTAACATGCATTAAGGATTGAGAGCATTCTTGAAAAAGGTTGCAAAATGAAACGGTAGACATAGAATTTATTCAAAATCTCTCCAATTTATTTGTTGATGAGAGTTTCGGTAGTAACCAAGTTCAGAACTAGGTTATACATATACATTTACTTGTAATACAATTGCACTCTCTTTCCCTTACCAAGTTTTTTTTCCACTGGGTCTTTCTTGGTAAGTTTTTAATGAGGTAATCCTGTAAATATGTAATACTTAATTCCGAAAGTCAAAAATAATTAAATATTTTTTCATTTCATATTTTCATAACATCTTGTCTTCATCTATTTTTTATTTTCTTTAATACTTTATTAACAAACATAATAAATCTATCTATTACCAACAATTTTTTATTACACTAAAATAATAATTAAGATAAACAAATTGCAATCAAAATTAGATCATTACATTGTTAAAACAATATTATATAACTTGACACAATTACATTAACATAATTAAATTAAAAAAAATAAAGAAAATTGTTTAGTCCGGCCTGTTTGGCACGCATGGACCGGCCGATGGTCCGGCACGCCTGTGTCGTGCCTACGGGCCGGGATTTCCAAAACGTGTCGGGCCTGGCACGGCACGTTTTGGAAATCCGACCTAGCAGGCAGTGCCAAAACCGGCCGGGCTTACCCGTTTTTACACCATTAGTATTTGTTGAGAGTAACAATGATGTGTCACATGACATGTAATTAATACATCACTCACCAAATGGGTTATGTTGTTGACTACTCATATACTATATAATATTTGAAAATTAATTTGAAGAATATTTTGAACAATATAACATTACTCATTTATTAATATACGATTTATTCTTAAAAAAATAAAATAAAAATTAGTATTTACTTTTACAATCATATCATGTGCACTAAGAGTGTATGTTAATGCAACATTAGATCGGACAAGATGATGATGATCAAGTGGTATATCTCTCACCCATGTAGTACGAGGTTGTGGGTTCGAAAATTTCTCCCTTCCACTCTTAAAACCCCTAAAATTATGTAATACTTAAAAAAAAAAAAAGAAAAAAAAAAGAATGTAACAATTGATGGGACCAATGATATGGACCTCACCGGGTCATATCAAAGATGTTGTGATGGTAACAACTAACAATCTCTCTTAATGACTTTGAATCTTTTCTTCTTGGGCTCTTAGTTCAAATGGGTTTGTCTGAATTGCAGTACATATAAATTTTAGAGTATGCATCACCCACTTGGTTTTGGATCTTTAAGATACCGTTTGAAAATCATTCCAGAGATTGGGCCAGAGTCCAATTCCAAAATTACTAAACAAAAAACATAGTCCATCAAATGTCCTTTTAAGTTTGAATCGAAATCCAATGGAGCTAATTAAACGTGTGTAGGTTTTATTTAATTCTCAATACAAGTCACACTACATCGTCACACACAAAAATGGAAATTTAATTATAGAATTAAACAATTCTCACAACCCTTTTGAAATAGAGGGGTCAATCTACATGAAGATTGTGATTGGAAAGATTATTTAAAAATAAATAAATAATTGCATTAAATTGATAGATCAAATGGAACAAAAACCCAAAATGCAATTTAGTGGGTTAAAGCCATAGATTTTCTTTTACTACCTTTTATGAAGAGTCAGCTGCCAACTTCAACGAAATCCATGATCTTTCTTTTTTCTTTTTCCTTGTAAACCAATTCATGCATATATAAAAATCCTTATTATTTCTCCCACTAATGTGCCTTTTTAAGTCTTTGAAAAGAGCAAATTAAAAGAATATACCCTCTTGGCTCTTGTTGTATTTATTTGCGATCTTTGGTGGGAGGATTGGTGTCATCCACTCAATATTTAAAGAAAAATTTTCTTGTTAGAATTTAATTAGTGAATTGAGTCAATCCAAGGCTATATAGAGAGTATTTGGCAAACCAATTTAGGTGGGGCGGTTCCCATTGTGAATAATATTGCTCATCTTGTACTAATAATGTTATGCTTTTGTGGGTCGGTTTTTTTTTTTTTTTTTTGTGAGAAAAAAGATTGGATGACATATATATATGGAAAAATTATCATTCCAACACTAACTTTCATTTTCACTCTTGTTAATTTCTCCATGCATTTCTGGTTACACGTCATTATTTCTAGGTGGGTATTATTGTCAAACACGTTGACTTTTATCATTAGATGTAAAAAAAAAAATCTGACACTCTGATTAGTTGTAAACTTGATGTCGATTGTCGAATTAGAGTTTCCAATTACTGATGGATTATATCCGTACATACATATATGCATATATGTGTACTCATATGCTTTTTAATTATATGGATTTTAGTTGTGTTCGCTCTTTTATATATAATACCGTACCAATTTTCAATTCATTTTGGTTGTGAGCAAATCAGAATTGAATCAGCTAAAGTACATATATTTGATTATATATGAGTACAAAAGTAAACATTATTTGCAGGTTTCGAACAATAATTTTTAGAACATTAAACTAAATGGTGCAGTGTAAATTTAAACTTTTATACATTAAGTTATCATGTTCTTATAAGTAATTGTATATTAGATTATTTTTATAATACACAATATATTATAATATAGGTGTATAAACAAATTATATGGGCGGCAATAACCACATCCTTAAGTTAATAAGCATGTTAATAGAACGATATTGGCCCAACTAATTAACAAGTCAAAAGTTTTAATTGCATATGATTTATGTGGTGCCATGACACTATTAATTTTGTGCCTATTTTAATATATATATATATATATATTCTAAAAAATGAGATATATAGCATGGTCATATAAATACACATAAAGTTAACTTTTTAAGTATAAAATATATAATTTTTATCACCGCATTTTTATAAGGTAATCCGTAATTATAAGCATGTTTGGCACTAGCAAGTACTTGATAATAATATAAAATTTATACAAACTTTTATGTGTGAACAAAGAATTTGTAGTTGTAATTCCGGCTCAAACTTTTATGTGTAGCCATCTAATAATTAAAGACGGTACCACACTCAAAATTATAATATGTATATATATATATATATATATCTTATTAAATTCCTCAATATTTATTTTATTATACATATTACATGCATGTTTTGATACATAAAGTTAATTAAATTGAAAAATAATTAAAAAAAAATCGGCCTTCAAAAATTGATAAAAAAAACTTAGACATGTCTTGTGTACGGGATAAATTTACACGAAAAAACAAGATTTTAAAAAGATTCAAATTTTGACACTATTCATAAATAACCATAAACTTGAGTGGTGGAAAAATTAACTTTCAAATTAATTTTGGTACACAAAATTAAATTATAATTTATTATAATAATTACATACATTAGTTACGTTTATTAACCAACAAATAGTATATAAGAGTTTAAGAAATGATGTTTAAGTTCCCTCAAGCTGCTAATGTGCACCAAATTAAAAGATGTGATTTCAACATTGTTGGTTATATACATATCATTAAAACCCAACATAATGGTTGTATACTTGTATATGCATAAAAATCTCTAGTTAACTTTTACAACCATTTTCACATAGAAGGAAGAAGAATATTGATAGTTGAAGTTAAGCCAACATATATGTAAATAGAAGACATGGTCATAAAAAATATAATGATTGGAAATATGAATATATATATATATATATATATATATATATATATTCAAGATATGTAAAGTGATGTATTAATGTATAAGAAAGTAAATATGAATTATTATTTTTAAGTTTTAATCGTTAACATGTGTCCGAACATTTACTAAATAGTGATTACATGTTTCTTTCTAGATTCTAGTTATTGGGATATGTTAATTATCGTAATTCATTTGAAGAGATGATTGGATTATATTGTCCTCCTAAAATCTAACAGTACTTTAGATGAATAATCATTTATCACTTGATCATCATCTGATATATATTAATCGGTACATATATTTATATATTGCCCCTTAGAAATTTTAATATCATTATATGATTCATGCAACTAGTAAACTAACCATCATTTCAATGATATTTTTAGTGTTAATAATGTAACGGGTTCTTATTCTTTTCGAATTTATGCAAATTGAGTTGAGTACAAATGCTCTTTAAAATCATGGAAAAGTTAAGTCCCCACAACTGTCTAATCAAGCTTTGAACTTGAGATAATTAAAAACAAACAAACACTATAAACAAATACACTACTTCAAAATAATTAAAAAGAGATTCAATCTAAAGAGCGGAAGATGTGACACAATGATTCTATGTATTATTATTATTATTATTATATATATATATATATTCTTTCTCTTGTCAGTTCGTGATGATATTAAATATATCAGTTCTTTGAATGTAGATCATATATTATAGAAAAGTCATCACAAATGTATACTATACTGGGTCAAAACAATTAAATCTATTGACCTACATTTAAGGAACCGATATATTTAATATCATGACGAACTAACATGAAATGGATTATATAAATATATATATATATATATATATATATATATATGCTTTCTTCTCATGATCATGTCTTTATCACATAGATACATATGATCATTTGTGAAGAAGAGATGCTTGATGGAATTATAAAGGGTTATTGTGTTGTTTGAGAGGAAAAAAAAAGTTTTAAAAAGCTATCTTTTGAACTTATTTTATAGGAGCCTCAGTTTGCAATCATATGGGGCTGAGAGGAAACCCATATATAAAACTTTCCATGTAGACATGCACGGTCCACATCCACATATATAACAACTAACTACGGTTCTAGATTCTTTATGAGATCATTTTCATGTGAATTAATTAAAATTATTTTGTTGATGGAAGTAATTGCTTTTTTAGAAAGTACTTTACAAATATATAACAATAAATTAGATAAATATATTATATCAAAGAATTTATATATATATATAATTAAGTTACTAAAGTGCAAAGGCATGCATAACCCTCTAATTATAATAAGTTGCTAATAGTTTGATAGTTTAATGCATGTGTAAATGTTCTTGCTGTTATCCATATGAAATTCTCCTTTAATAAAAGATATAATTTCAAAAAACCCATTTAAGGCTGTAAAAAAAATACTAACCATCCATTTTAGAATTGAGTAAAATGATATAAATTTTTTAGCTAATGATAGGAGTATTTTATTTAATTCTAAAATTGTATGATTATTTTTCGATTTCGTTCTAATCTCATGAAGTTTTTAGTATTCTCCCTAAATAAATTATTAAACCAATTATCAATAGAAAGGTCCTCAAGAAGAAGACATCAAACTTCTTTGGGGTATTAACTATTACTTTAAAGTAACTACGTTTCAAAAAAATAAAATAACACAACAAAACAAAACTATTACTTTATAGATTATAGCAAACGACAAGTCAACCAACATCTGCTTTTATATTACATTGCCTATCACATTGCTTATGAACTTACTTGAATATATATGAAATCTTGCTTCTGGTTTTCATGAAAGCACTTTCGAAAAAGTTAAAACAAAAAATTTCAAAATTAAAACCAAAAAGCAAGAATGACTGCAAAAATTATTTGGGTAAAGCAGTGCTTTTGGTTTTCATTTACTAATAGATCAGGTGCTTTTGAAGGAAGCATTTTTAAACGGTTCCTAACTTCACAATGAAGTTATTTTCATTTTTAGACTTTTATTTACACCTTGTCACACTAGACAATTGCCTTTTAATCTATTTATTAATATAAATTATAAAATATTATTGTTTTTTTAATTAAATATTAGTGTTTTTTAAATTAAAATAATATTAGTGTTAAATTAACTTTACTTAAGTACCTCCAAAGTGATGAGTTGCTTTATAATTAACTTTTTTCTTCTTTGCTCAAGACACCCCACTTAATATTATCATGATGATTATTGATTAGATTGATCTATTTATTAATTTATTAATTAAATTATCAATATTAAGAGAGTTTTAATAGGATGATTTCATAATGCTTTCGGTTTTACATTTAATTATTTAATTTATGTCTAATCAAAGTGATTATTAATTACAAAAAGATTGTCAACTAACCTAATTTTCTAAGATCCTTCATAAAAAAAAAGCTAATTTTCTAAGAGTTCTTTATACAAAGATTAAAGTGCTTATATGCGCACGCTCGCTCACCGTTTTTCTACAAAATAATAATGGCCATTTTAAACATACACACATTATTATTAGACTTTTGAACAGCAATTTTAACTCCAACTCTATTTTGACTAGTTTATTTTATTAGCATATACATAATTTTCATCTGAGAGTGAATATTTAATTCTCTCTTTCAATTCCTATTGGACATGAAAGATTGGTTATGAATTCAAAACCGCAAAAAAGTTGATGGTATAAAATTTATGATCAAGACTTCGTCAGTTTATCTATCATAGAGGTAATTATTCTCTGTCAAAAGTTTTTTAAAAAATTAGATGAGGTAAAGCTGGTTCAATAGTATATCATCTCTCACACTTACACCAATAAAATTGTGGGTCCGAATTATGTTCTACTTCCCTAAATCTTGAAGTAATTATAATAGTTCAAACAAAAATTAAAGTAATTTTATATCAACTTGGCAGGTATATAAGAAAAATCGGTGGGATATGAAGTTAGGTTAGAGATTTAGACTAACATGGGACAATATAGGAAAAAAGAAAAAAAGGGAACTTTTTAGTGGGGGGAAATGGGTGCTTTTGGTGCAAGAGTCTCAAAGGTAGGGTTAGCATAATCTTTCTTATGATCATTCGGTTTTGTTGTTTTAATGAAGATTTATATACAGTAAACAACAATTATAATCGCATCTTAATTTCGATTTTTATTATGATTTAATATGATCAACAAACCACTATTTTTTTTTAAGTATTACACTATTACATAAATTCAAGGTTTTTTTGAGGAGGAGGAGGACTCAATGCCAGACACAGAAATTTTAATCAAGTGGGGCACTTGAATAAATAACAATTATATTAAAAACAATAATGAAAAATTAAGGTAATAGTAAAATGAGTTTTTTTATAACTAAAATGAGTTTTTTTATATAAAGAAAAATTGATAGTATAACGAAGTTTAGATACAATAAAACAAATTAAATAGAACACTTATTTAAAATAAACTAAATAATCTTACATTAAAAAAACAAGATATTAAAAAATAAAAATAACCACAAGAAAAACAACTTAAACAATTAAAAATTAGAATATTTATTTTTAAAATAATAAATTATATTCTAATTTTATAATAAGAATTTTGTTTTTTACATTTATAATGAATTCACTTTAAATTTATAGAAAAATAATTGATTAATAAATATTACTAAATATGTTTTTTATTTTTTTTCATTCTTCTAATTATTGGTAAATTATTGATTTATTGATTTTGAAAACATTCAAATTATAAAATAAAGAAAAATACTAAGGATAAAATAAAATGAATCATAACAGATGAACTATTTTAATATAGTAAACTAACATTTGAGATTTTAGGGTTTATTGATTGGATATGTTAGGTATGTCACGCTAAATTATTAGAAATAATTAAAGTTCAAAATAATATTATATAATTTAATATAAAATTAAATTAAATTAAGTAGTCACAAATTAAAGGTAGTTAAGAAGTTGTCAATGCAGAAAAAGAGAAAGTGAATTATTTTGTCTTAGAAGAAGATGAAAATTTGAGAAATGAATTGGAAAATGCGGTAAAATAAAAAAGACATAAAATAAAATTGAATTAAAAAAAGATATTTAATTTTTTGAAAAATGCAAATGGTGAGAGTAGAACCCCTCACCATCAATATAGAAAAAGAAAAAATTATCAACTGTGCTATGAGTTAATATTTTGCAATAGGTGTTAATATATATAAACAAAATCAATTTTTTCCTAAAAAACTAAGGTAGGGCACGGGCCCCACCTGACCTTACGGTGGGTCCGCCCCTGGATGGACTCGAACCCTGTTGTGTTCATAGATTCAACATTTTTCTATGATATTTCTCCATATTTACATCTTTGTTATACTCTTTTAGATAGCTTTTACATTCTTTTAGTGTCTTTGTACGTTCGAGCGAGCAATGAAGAAATGAAGCTTAAATGCGAATAGACAACTAGGGGGGTTGCAATGGGATATTTACAAGAAAAGGGCTGAGGTCTCAAGAAGAAAATCAGAAAATTTGTAATTGTAGGAGTTTTGTCCTGCAAAATTGGTGTTAAATTACTTAATAAAAGAAAGAGATTTGGAAACTGATTTCAAGGGATTACACAATTGAAAGTCAGAGCTCTTAATGCTAAAACAAGTTAGGAAATAAATCAGAAAAGAATCCCAAAAAGTTAGGATTCTTTTCCTCATGTTTTGCCATATTTTCTAGTTGTACGTTGAATATAAAAGGGGCAGCCAAGGACTTTTTGGAGGAGTTGAATTCTCTGCTTTTTTTTTACACAACTCTAACAAGACTCAGATATTTGATAGACCCACAAACATGTTTGAGAAAAGTACTTAGAGAAGTGAATAAGCAAAAACTTTGTAAACCACCATTGATGGTGTAAAATCAGAGACCTGAGCTATGTGATTTTTATTTCTCATTTTTTTTAAAGAACGATTACAAGATACATGCTAATATATACAGATGTCAGTAAATATGCTTAACATGTGCTTTCTAACAAACTCATGATAACTTCTAACAAACTAATTAACTTCTAACAAACTAACTCACTAACGTTGACTTTGATTTCCTTGTAATTAAGTAGCCACAGAGACTAATAGATGTTATCTGTTGTTGGACCACTGATGTTGTTTTTGCTTTACATGCTCTGTTATTGACCTTGTTGAGCTTGACCAATTGCCTGATGCTTCTTCTGTATAATCACTTGAAACACCAGCAATATGTACAACCTTATCATCCCCCCGCAAACTGAACTGAGGAGAGTTGATGAGGTTCGGTTTGGAACACAAGTATTTGAACCTTTTTGTTGTAAAACTCTTACTAAATACATCAGCTATCTGATGCTGAGTAGGTACATATCTAATATCAACTTCACCAAATAACACATTTTCTCTAATGAAATAGGTGTCAATATCAATGTGTTTTGTTCGCTGGTGGAAAACTGTATTTTGAGCAAGGAATTGGCACCAATGTTGTCACACCAAAGAATCGAACCATTCGCCACAGGAACATGCAACTCAGTTAGTAATGATCGAAGCCAACGAATTTCTGTGGTGACTTGAGTCATGGAGCGATATTCAGCTTCTGTGCTTGATCTAGCAACCACATGTTGCTTCCTAGAGCTCCAAGAAACCAAGTTACCACCAAATAGAACACAATTCCCACTAGTAAACCGCCTGTCATCAATACAACTTGCCCAATCGGCATATGCAAATTCTTCAATGGACAATATATAAGTTTGCTTGAAATGAAGACCAAAATGATGGGTGACTTTCAAGTAATGAAGCACTCTCTTACAAACCTGCCAATGAATTAAGGTAGGAGCTACTAAAAACTGACTAAACTTGTTAACTATAAAGGATATATCAGGCCTAGTATTAGTGAGATATTGAAGAGCATCAATGGTGCTTCTATAGAGTATTGGATCTTCAAAAACAACACCATTTGTCAAAGACAATTTCGTGTTAGTTGTAATGGGAGTACCACATGCCCGAGAATCACTCATATTTGTCCTTTTAAGAAGATCAGAGATATATTTGGCATGTGTGAGGTAGAGACCAGTTGAGTCACGAAAGGCTTCAAAGCCAAGGAAGTAATTCACCGGTCCAAGAGTTTTCAAAGCAAATGTCTTATGAAGAGTAGCCATTATGTTCTTGACTGCCATTTGATTGCTACCTGTGACTAGGATGTCATCAACATAAACTAACAAAAATAGAGAGTTTATGGCAGTAAACTTGGTGAAAAGAGAAGTATCAGATGCTGAGTTTGTGAAACCCCAAGAAAGAAGAATCGACTTGAGCTTATGAAACCAGCTTCTAGGAGCTTGTTTCAGACCATATAAACTCTTGTGAAGTCTGCAGATATAATGAGGTTTTGAAGAATCAATGAAGCTCTCGGGCTGAGTCATGTACACTACCTTAGATAAATCTCCATTCAAGAAGGCATTGTTAATGTCAACTTGTTCTATTTGCTAATCATAAGACACAACCATGGAAAATATAAATCTAATTGTTGAGGCTTTCACAACCGGACTAAAGGTATCTAAGAAATCCAAACCGAGTGTTTGATGAAATCTTTTAGCCACCAACCGAGCCTTATGCTTCAAGATGCTGCCATATTGTTTGTATTTCGTTCTAAAAACCCACTTACACCCTACAATATTCATGTCTAGTGTAAAAGGAACCAGTGACCAAATATGATTGTGTTGTAATGCCTTAAACTCTTCCTGCATAGCTCTCAGCCACCTAGGATCTTTTAAGGCAACTTTGGCAGATGTAGGATCTGTTTCAGTAAGAGAGCAACTCAAATTGAACACCTTAGGCTTGAAGATCCCATTTTTGGACCTAGTTGTCATAGGATGTGTGAAGGATGATGTTGACAGCTGAACTGGAAAATGTATGACAACTGGTTCTAAAGAAGCTGAACTTGTAGCAACATTGTCAACCAACAAATTTTGTCTTGGAGACTGAGAATTATTGGACAAAGGAGAGGCCACATGGTCACGTGAATGTTGTAATGAAGTCTGATGAGAGTTGACATGAATTCCACTTATAGAACTTGGCTTGGACATTTTTGATAAAATGTGTTGTACACCGGCTAAAGGAAAGTTAGAGTCTCCAACATTGACCTGTGTCATGTTAGTAGTAGAAAAAAGAGATGTATATGGGAATTCCAACTCATTGAACTCCACATGTCTTGATATATACACATTTCCATATGGGTGTAAACACTTGTAACCTCTGTGGACTTGACTATAACCAATGAATATACATTTTGTAGTGTGGAAATTGAACTTGGTCTTTGAATAGTCTCTTAGGTAAGGGAAACAACTACATCCAAACACCTAAAAATAATACTATAATTTGGTTTTCTCTTGTACAACTTCTCAAAGGAGAGACAAATTTGAAGACAGCCATTGGCATGTTGTTGATAAGAAAAGCAATCGTGGCAAAGGCTTCACACCAGAATTTTAAGGGCATATTGGCATGAGCAATGATGGCTAAACTGGTATCTACTATGTGTCTATGTTTTCTCTCTGCAGCCCCATTTTGTTGGTGTGTATGTGGACAAGAGAACCTAGTTTGGATACCTTGTTTGGCTAAGTAAGAGGTAAAAGCAATGTACTCACCACCTATATCAGAATGTAGGCTCTTGATTTGGTAATTAAATTGTAGTTCCACATTTTTTTGAAATCTAATGAAAACCTCAAGAGCATCGGACTTAAGTTTTAAAGGAAACAACCAAGTGAATCGAGTAAAAGCATCAACAAAAGAAATATAGTAACGAAAACCATTTGTTGACAACATAGGAGCTGGGTTCCATATATCAGAATATACCAACTTAAGTGGTGATTTAGTAGTGATTTCATGGTTTGGAAATGGTAATCTATGTAGTTTACCAAGTTTACAAGAATCACAAAAGTGTTGTGCATGAACCCTACTGCTAAAGTGTACATTATGTAGCATTTTTTGCAATATTAGGGAAGCCAGATATCCCAACTTAGCATGCCAAACAGAGGCACTCACAGCAGCAATATGAGTTGATCTTGACTTGGATTGTGACAATTTTTCAAGGCTTGTATTATTGAAAGCAGAACAATAAGTAGAGACTGACAACATAGAAGCTGGAACCAGTTTTGAGTCACCAAATTGACCATACTTGAGACTGGAATGATTTGCATCAGGATCTTCAACAAGCTTTAGACAATACAACACGTCTCTAAGCGTTCCTTGGAGCAAAACTCTCCTCGTTTGTAGATCCTTTATAAGACATTTATCATCATAAAATTCAGTTATTGCTTTGCTGTCAACTGTAAACTTAGAAATGCTGAACAAATTCTTTGTGATTTGTGGCACATGTAAGATGTTTGTAAGATGTAGCCTTTTAAATGGATGTGTGTGAGACTTAATAAAGGTGTCACCAACATGAGATATTGAGAGTTGATGACCATTACGTACAAGAAGCTTTTCATTACCTCTATAGTTAGACTTCTATGATATGTTGCTTAGGTCTGAAGTGATATGGTTGGTGGTTATGCTGTCCACATACCAAGCTGGATCGTTAACGGATTCAGGTGTTGCTAGATAAACAGAGCTTTGATGATTGTGTGCTTGTGCATCTGCTACACCAGATAACGTCTGTTAGTCTCTGCTAATAAGAGTTAGTTGATATGGTTACTTAATTACAAGGAAATCAAAGTCAACTTTAGTGAATTAGTTTGTTAAAAGTTATTTAGTTTGTTAGAAGTTATCCTGAGTTTGTTAGAAGGCACATGTTAAGCATAATTACTGACATCTGTGTATATTAGCATGTAGCTTGTAATTGTTCTTTAAAAAACGAGAAATAAAAATCATTGAGCTCAAGTCTCTGATTTTACACCATCAATGATAATTTATAAAGTTTTTGCTTATTCACTTCTCTAAGTACTTTTCTCAAACACGTTTGTGTGTCTATCAAATATCTGAGTCTTTTTATGGTATCAGAGCCATATAGACTAAACGTCATGGCTAATCAACATCGTTCATCTCCGATCTTGAATCAAAATCAGAGTTTTCAAGACGTCTCTGCATCGCCGTCGTCTCCAAACTTGGAACAGAGTCAGAATACACAAGTTGCAATCACACCGATGGAGTTTTCAACACTTTCTAAGACTTTGAACTACAATATGCCTATCAAACTCAATAGATCAAACTACCTTTATTGGAAAACACTGGTACTGCCTTATATTCAAGCTTTAGACCTAGAGGATTATCTTTGTGGATTGAATAGGCCTCATAACATGTACGAAGATGTAGAAGTAATGAATCAGTTTGGTGAAAAAATTGTTGAAAAAAGAATAAGCAAGGAGTTCACTAATTGGAAACGTGTAGATAAGCTGCTCATGGGTTGGATTTATTCAACCATCAGTGAAAGCATTATAGGTCATGTTATAAGCTGTCAAACCTCTTTTGAAGTATGAAGTCGCTTAGAAAGGTTGTACTCTCAACAATCCATGGCCAAAACTGCTCAACTCAGGAGTCAGCTTCAAGCTATCAAGAAAGGTTCGGATTCAAGTAGTGATTTTGTTCTCAAAATCAAGAATATTGGTGATGCATTGATGGCTGCCGGTGAGGATGTTAGAGATCGAGATCTTGTGATAGCACTTATTAATGGAGTATGACACGACTTCGATTCTATTGTAGCTATGATTTCTACTCAGTAGAGATTCATTTCACTTGAAGATGCATAATACTTGTTGATGATGCATGAACAAATGTTAGAGCATCTTGATTCTGCAACTCAAATTGAAGGAGTACAAACAGCAACAATATGTACAGCCTTATCAAACTCAATACCAAAAGAAAAGAAAAACAAAACAAAAGTTTGCATCTCCATCTTCCTTCCATTATTCATCATCTTCATTATGACCAGACTTCTCATCATTTAAAGTTCTTTTGCTACCAATTTGTAGTAAGTGTAGCTAAACGCAGAAGTTAGGGATCAATCAAAGCCCTAATCATGTTTCTTTGAGATTTTCGACGTGCTTACATTATGAACAGATTTTGTGGTGTTTAATTGGTTAATTTCATATTATATTTCACTTTGTCTAATTGGCACAGATGCCCCCTCGACTATACGCGAATTCGCATGTTGCCCCATAAACTTTATTTTTAGATATTAAACCCTTCAAACTCTCGTTTATTGGCAAACCTCGACTATAGATGCCCCCTCAAACAAGCGTTCAGGGGGGCAATAAACTCAACTGTTTGCCAATGAACGTGAGTTTGAGGGGTTTAATGGTTAAAAAAAATGCGGCAACATGCGAATTCACGTATAGTCGAGGGGTCATATGTGCCATTTAGCCTTTCACTTTTATATGGGTTTGTTTATGCTTGATCACCATAACCTTATAGCATCTCCAATACTATTATGCATTTGGAGAAAATTGATGTGCCATATAGGATTGGTAATAAGGTAGAAAAAACCTCTCCAATGCAATTATCTAACTTGATTATAGAAGTGATGTTGCAAACCTATTTCTACAGAATATGAAGTTGGGTTTCTAATTTTAGAAACTCTTCTAAAAATGCTGATTAAGATTTCAAACATTTTCTCACTCATAATATTATACCTCATTTAATTGTAAAATAAATGAGAAGAGAGAATGAGATAAATGTTGTAAGATAATTTGTCAAAAATGAATACGTATTTGATTTAAAATAAAAGAGAAGAGAGTGTAAAATAAATGCTCTAAGATGATTGGTCAAAAATGGATACATGTTTGATTGTCGATAATTGCATTGGAGATGAGAACATACATTTCTTAAAAAAATTTGACAAAATGGATCCATATTCAATATACAGTAAAACCCCTATAAAATAATATTGTTTGGACCAAAGAAAATTATTATTTTAGAGAGGTTATTTATTTATCGATAAATGAATAATTTATTAATTTATCTATAAATGAATATTTATTAGTTTAAAAAGAGTTTTATATTTTAACTACTTGTACATGTACTATATATTTCTGATCAAAATACATGCATGACTTATAAATCAAAGTTTATAAATAGTGCTCAAAAATTAATATACATACATAAAAATTAATAAGAACATACATAATGTACATACATAAAAGTTATTAAGTACATTGGTTATGTGAAATCAATTCTAGTCTACATTATAGAAATATGATGAATGTTAATAACCTTTTCAATTATTCTAGTGAAAATGATATACTGATGGAATCACCTACTATCGAGGAGATTATTCAAGGGGTAATGAATAATCCTACCGATGATCATGATCAAGGTGCAGTTGTGCTCTACCAAGTGTTTATCCAAAAGAGACCTTTCAAACAGTGGTAGCATTAAATAACTAATTACTACAAAATGAAAAAAATATATATCAAATACGGTATATGATTTGCAAAATATTAAGGATAAGATTAAGTTGGTTTCAGTACAAATAAAAGGCAAACAATTGAGAAAATATAAGTTGTCAGAGCATCCCCAATAGGTCGGAAATGGGGATGTATTTGACTATATTTAGGGAGGCTTGATCGTAATTTGCTCCAACAGCCTCCATATCTCGCTCCCTAAATATTTTTCCGGCCAGAGGCTCCCTAAATGTAAGGAGTGAAGCCTCTCTTCCTATTTTTGTTTTTTCACTCCCCAAATAACATGAGTAGCTAAGATGAGTCAACATCCTTCATTTTCAATGGTCCATATTTATTCAACAAAAATTCTTTTTTTATTTAACCCAAATTATTTTTTATTTTAACAAAAAATTTGTTTTATTTATTAAACATTTGTATATTTCATCTATCCAATTCTCCTTTTCCAATTTATCAAGGTATTATTATATTTTGTAGCCTATTTTATTTTTAAGTTAGTTTTGTTGTGTACTTATACTAATTAATTTTTGGAAAATATTAATTATTTTATACCATTGTAATTTTATCCATGTATTGTTTTAGTTTACATTTACTTGAAACAATTATATTTTTTTTAATTAAAAATTAGAAAAAAATAATAATAAGCCTTTTTTAGGGAGGCTTGTTGGAGCGTTGACTCCTTATATGACTCCCTATCTTTAAAAAAGTACAACTGGCTCCCTAAATATAAGGAAAATTTAGGGAGTCTTATTGGGGATGCTCTCAAGTTAAAAGTTTATTAATATGTATTATGAATTTGGCTGTGTTATTTCTTTTATGTATATATATTATTTAGAAATATGTATTTTTTGTATTTAATCAATTATTAATTTATATATTCTCATGTGCCCTAAAGGATTTAAAAAAAATCATTATCTTATGTTATTAATTTATCGAACATTCATTTATTGAGGTTTTACTGTATATATATTGATGTGTCACTAGTTAGAAACCCAAAAATATATATTTGCATTGGAGATGCTCTTTTATTGAGTTTGTTACATAGGTAGATTTATGCCCAGTTTGGCATTGCTTCCCAAACTGCTTTAGGGGACAAAAGTGATTCTGGACAAGTGATAGAGTGTTTGGTAAAATTTCAGGGAAGTGCTTTTTGGCACTTTTAACTTCTCCCAATTGAGTTTTTGAGAAGCTACAATTTGTAGCTTTTGGAAATCGGCTTCCTAGGGAAGCAATTTTAAAAACGTGCTACAATGCAATGTTTAATGAATTTTTACCAAACTTTCTATTTTATCCTTTGTCTTTCATGAAAACGCGCTACAATGCAATTTTTTATGAATTTGCACACTGCATGAACATGAGCATGCTGATAAATTAATATTCCAAGTGGATTTATTTTCACACCGCATGATATATATTATTAAATTTTAGCCAAGAGTACTGGTTAGTGGTTATATCATATTTATGTACTTGCATCTAAAGATTCTTTTAATATTTATATAAAACAACAAAATTATTTATTATTTTTATTATTATTATAAAATATAATAATTTTATTATATTATTATTATAATATTTTGCAGAAAAGGAGAAATAATAATAAAAAATTATTATTATTATTTCAGTTACAAATATTAACCTTCATTTTCAATTATTAAAATCCCTATAAAAAATTTCTGTTAAAGTTCATCAGAGAATTAGAGTGGACAAGTTACGGTGGATAAGTTTCATTACAACTGTGTTCTTTTAGTAATTTTACACAGTCACATTACTTCCAGTTTACCAAACACATTGAAATTACTTTTAGTTCTCATAACATTTTTACAAATCAGTTTACCAAACACTCAGCTGATTCTTCCCACAGTAGATCTAAAAGCAATCCCCCTCAGAGCACGGTAATACCAAACCTGGACTTAGATGACCGAGTCTTGTATCTATGGAAGTAACAAAAGAACTGGTTATTGGTTCTTGAAATTAACTTTCATGAATTTCTAGACTAGATACCATGTTCTAGGTTTATGTGTTTGTCGGATTCCATTATGCCTATGCTTTCTTTACGTGCAACTTAGTAGATACTAATCTAAATACTTTAAGAATGAAAAGAGTTAGTGTAGACACCCATGCCTAATTCGTTGTTTCTAGAATTTAGTAGCTTAAAGACTAGATACCATGCCTTTAAAGTTGACCAACATTGAACATTCCAATCTGTTCCATTTCTGTGCATATCCTTTACTTAAAAAAATAGAGATTATAGGTGGATATTGACAACCCTAACTTGTTCTCTCATTGTTTCGACTCTTTTTTTTTGAAGTATTTTATTATTATATAAATTTGGGTTTTTTTTTAAAAAAAAAGAAGAGGACTTGAATCCCTCAATCTTACGATACAGAGTGTGAGGGATTAATCACCGGACTAACCTCATCTCGTCAAACCACTATCTTTAATTAATGGCCCTACTAGTTGTATTAGCATAATCATTTGTATAGAGAAATATCTAGTAAAATAAAAATTTGTTGAATAAAATAGACGGGAAAATGATTTCTACAATGGTTAGTGGTAATTAATAGTTGGATTAATAACTAATCAACCATAAATTGAATCACATGATAGAGATCTTAATGAAACTTCCAAAATCATTATATTTTAGTACATGGTTTTGTATTATATATTGAAATCATTAGATCTCATGTGGGCTATGCATATAAGATATGCTTCAATAAAAGAAAAAAATTAACCTATAATCGAGTTAAAGGGTGCAATTCCCTAAAAGTGATTTTTTCAATTGTTCATAGATAAAGTTACAAAAAAAGGACAAAATAATTAATCTTTTATTAGATAAAGTAAGCACAGAGTAATTAATTAATTAAATAAAAGTTTACTTTGCGGCAATGGAGGCATACGGGGCATAAAATGAATGCTTGGCATATTGAAGTTAATATAATAAATAACAATAATAATTATATATAAAAAATAGTTTATTTGAAGTGAGGTAGATCCCATCCAATCCCATTTTGTATCTCTCGTCTCACCCATGAAACGAGTGTTAGCCTAATAAAGAAAGGAAAAAGGAAGACAAAAAACAAAAAAAATAAAAAATAAAAGGAAAGTATGAGAAAGATTTAGAAGCTGTCTCTGCTCTTAGTCGGGTAATGTGCACCTCATTTTTCACGTCTGATTAGAGATTTAAATCCTACCTTACCCGTTATTGGTAAGTGTTGTGAGAGTAGATGTTTTTGGATCGTTCATAATATTTAATTTCGGTAGAATCTAACAAACCCCTTATCCTTTCTGTGTTAGATTTCAAAAAAGAGGTAGGAGGCGGCATAGTACACCGCTTCGACATATGGTTGGAAATGGAAGGGAGGCCCACCAGGCCCACATAAGTAGGTCCTGGTCTAAAGAAACCTGCGCGGTTAAGGAAGCCCAAATCATTGGCTGGTTTTGGACTACTCTAAACTCTCTTCTCATGGTCCCCATCTCATTTTAATAACATATCTCTCTCTCTCTCTCTCTCTCTCTCAATTGTTAATTTGAAAATTCTTGAAGACTTGTTTTGTTGTGTATAGGCTTATTATAGGCATTCATAGATAGCATTGTCTTGTAATTTTTATGGTGTTCCCACAAGGGAGGGGACTATATAAAGAATGTTACTATATATAGCATCAACTATTTTGGAACCCAAAACTCTTCAATTCCTCTTCTTCTTCCTCTTTTTTTTTTTAATTTACACTAGTAGTTGGGCTATCCGGTAGAGTATTTTATGGGTGTTTTTGTTTTCCAAAAACGTGTTCGTTAACCATTTTAAAACAAAACCAATGTTAAAATTGAAAAACACAGAATATGTTTTTGTTATTTTTCATTCTGTTTTTTTTATTATTATTCATTCGTCGATTGTTCTTCTCCATTCTTTTTCTTTTTCTTCATATCCATTCTTCTTCTTCTTCATAGAAAATTTTAGAGAGAAACCGACGTAAGATCAGCATCGCCAAAGGAGGATCTTTCCTCCTCCGACATTTGAGCCGTAAATCCACGGCTCTCTTGTTTTTTCAATATTTTTTTTCTTTTTGGAATATGTGGAGGTCATAGCTCTATACATATATAGAGAAATTTTCAAGTCAGTACGCACTGATATAACTTCATCAGTGCGTTGGATATGAACCATTAGATTTACATACTTTGACTCAAAGTGTATGCACTTATCAAAACTTCTTCATAATCATTGGTACACATGCAATGCACTGATATAAATTATATCAGTGCCCACTGAGGAGAAAATGATTATATATATAGTCTTTCTATTATCAGTTCGTTCTAATATAAAATATATTAGGACAAAGAATGTAGACCACAGATTATGGAGAAGTTTTGACAAGTGCATACACTTTGAGTCAAAGTATGTAAATCTAATAATACACATTTTTCGTCCTGATATATTTTATATCATAATGAACTGCCTATAAAAAAATAACATATATATAGTCTTTTTGAAATATGTGGAGTATCAAAATCCACATCTCTCTATCATTTTTATAATATATATTTTTCTTTTTTTAAGGGTTTTAAATCTTTTTCATATAATTTATAATTCATAAAAGTTTATAATTTATAATTTACAATTAATGTGATTTTCTTTTAAAGAAATGTTAAATAAAATGTTTAATCAAATTGTTTTTAGGTTATAATGTGAAATAAAATGAAAATATGATATTCCAATTTTTGAAATTTTTTAGTTAATCTATTGAACGTATTTTTATTTTTATAATAATGTTTTCTGTATATGCTACCGGACGTATTTTCATATTTCAAAACTGAAAAAAGAAATAATGTTTTCATTTTTTTTATTTTAAAAAAACAACAAATAAAAAACACTTATTGGACGTACCCTATTCATTTTTTCTTTCAACCTTGGACAAAATATATATGCTTCACTTTAAGCTTTCGGCGTATTCCCCATTATAACTTCATTACAATAAATACAACAATTCTATTAATCTTCTAATTTCCTTTTGCTTTTTTAGTTCCATGTGTTTTTATTATTATTATTTGGTCCATTTTTTTACTCCTTTGTTTGAAATTCTAAGTCATATAAAATTCAAAGTAAAGGTCTCTTTGTTTAATAATAAGGATGTTACTTTTGTTATAAAATATAACTTTAAAAAAATCTAGATAAATTAATGTCAAGAAAAATATTACAAAAACTCTAATGTGAAATTAGTGGAAAATGTCACTCTTTTTATGTTTAATTTTGAGGGTGTCACTAAATTAATAAGTTAAATTCAAATGACATCAATTGACTAAAATACCTTTATTCCCTTCTTTTATTACGTTTGTGCCATTTTTAGGTGTTTTTTTTTCTTTTCAAAAATCTCTGAGGTCCTCCATCAACGGAGATGAAAGACCACCATTGGAGGTTAGTTCGACCTCCAATGGAGGATTTTGACCACCATTGGAGGTCTCAATGAAGAAGATGACAAAAAAAATTAAAATTTTTTATTTTTGCCATATAAGTTTTGGAAATTGTAAATATACTTTTAAAAAGTTTTAAAAACTACTTGAAAAGTCTCAAAAATTATATGAAAAGTCTCGAAAATTAGAAAATAGGACTCGAAAATACAAAATAAGTACCGGAAACACCAAAATAAGTCTCGAAAATACAAATACAAGTCTCGGAAACACAAAAAAACGCAAGACTTATTTTTGTGAGTGTTTAAAGGTATTTTTACCAGATCCACACTTCAGGTGCTATTAAAATTTAAGTTATTAAGTTTATGATAGTCTTAAAACTTAATATTTAAAGACTACTATTAAATTTTTAAACCCAACTTTAATTTAGAGAGGTTAATTTGAACTATTTAAGGGAAATTAACGTGGCTATACATTGATGAGGTTTAGAGGGGGAAAAAGACATAGAATAATTTTATTTTATATAAAAAATAAAGAATATATATATATATATGTAAATATATATGTATATATATATGGTTGGATTTAATATGGAAGCATTGATTGGATTTAATTTCAAGAACTCCATAAATGTGTTCTTTGCTAAGTGGCTGAGAAGAATTTAGAAGCAACTTTCATGATCGGGATATTTATGGAGGTCCAACTCAATCACCAAAACACAACAATTGGCATATTATTAAACCAATTAGACTCACAAGACTACGAGAGAGAATGAAACAGCTAGTTAGCATAAATATATGAAAGAATTCTTTTTCTTTATAAAATTATTAACATTTGAATTATATGTTACTGCAGGAACGTAACTCGAACTCTCTCATATATGTAAGTACGAGTAGAATCACTTGTTTATAAGAAAAACCTTATATGATCATCAAAAGATATGTATTGTAAAATTTAATTTGTAAAATTGGTATCCATATACTCATCATTTTTTTTTTGAAAATCAACGAACTCTTATTAAGAGAGGCACCAAGCCAGGAAACACAAAACAATAGACAGCCCAGGGAAGGGAAACACTGCAGACGCTATAACACACCAAAAAGAAAACCTCACAGCACAAGGAAAAAAAACTCATAAGACACTTCCCAAACCAAAAGCTTCAGACCGCCTGAAAGACAAGGAAAGTGGAAAGGAAGCAAAGCATCGCAGGCCACACATCACTCACTCCACCGTAACACATCCTCACCCCCAGCAGTTCTGTTCGAACCTTTCTTAGCAAGATTGTCCACAAAAGAGTTGGATGCCCGAGGACAGTAGACCACTGAAGCTTGACCAAAACTATCTAAACTTTTGCAGATGTGTAGAATAAGCTGCTCATGATTACTACCTTCAAGATCTCTATGTGTCACCCATTCCACAGCAATTTCAGAATTACACACAAATGTGAGTCTTCGCTTCAGCAATTCTGGTCTTGACCCAAACAAATCACAAGCTCTTGCTATGGCAAGAATTTATGATGTTATAACATCCTGCATCCCAACATAAGATGAGAAAAAACACAAAACCTTGCCCAAATGATTCTGTAGCACCCCACCTATACCAGCGTACCCATGAGAACCCCTAACCGATCTATCAACATTGAACTTTAGATAATTAGTCGCCGGGGGGATCCACTTATCAAGCCGGGAGGATTTATTTTTTGAGATCTCCGAACAGCATTCAACAAGATTCAGCAGAATAAGAGTTATAGGAACCAAAGAACCTTTACCAAAATGTTTGAACCACCAAACAACTCTAAATCTCACCAGATCCTCCACCCGAGTGAGGTCCAATGGATTGTCCCTAAGACCATCTGATTGCGTGCTTCCCAGACAGACCACACCACCGCAAAAAACAAAGACTTCCAGGCTCTACTCGAATTTATCTTTGTGCACAGATTTTGCCATCCCCTCCACCAATCTAAAAGAGTTGGGGAAGCACAGTAAGAAAACCCCTACCAACTAATACAATTCTGCCATAGTTTCCAAGTCCACTTACATAGTAAAAAAAGGTGGTCTAATGACTCCACATTGTCCTGACAAAAAGGACACTCCAAATTAGAGCATGCTTGAATTCCAAATTTCGAAAGCACCTCCCGAACTAAAACTCTACCATGAAGTAATTGCCAGACAAAAAGCTCTATCTTAGGTGGGCATTTGCCCATCCAGACCTCTTTAAAAACCGCCCCCCTGAGTATGCCCATCCTCCATACAACTTCGGAAAGATTTAATAGAAAATTCACCAGACGATTCATGAACCCACCTCACTGAATCACCAACATTATCCATAACTTTTATGGTCATTAAACAATCTGAAAAGCATCTCCATTGTTCTATCTCCCAGTCAAACAAATTCCTTCTTAAAGTTATCTCCCACTTCCATTCGGTCCCCTCTCTACGCCCAAAATTTCTAGATACAACCCAATTTATCCATAGCCAGAGCAAAGATCCTTGGGAAAGCCTCTTTAAGCGAGGAACCTTCCACCATAACATCGGTCCAAAGCCTGGCTATGTCCCTCTTTCCCACTGAAACTCTCAACCCCTCATTCAAAATCTGAACTGAGGTCGAACCACACTTAAAAAGCTTACCAATCGATTCAGTAAACACCGAACTACTGGTGCCACAATCCCAGTCCCACCGAAGTATATCCCGTTGAATACCATATTTTGCATAAATAACAAGCTTCCATAATGGTACAAGCTTCCATAATGGTGCATTCTCTACACTGAACCTCCAGACCCATTTTGCCAATAATCCTTTATTCATACAAAGAACCGAACCAATGCCTAAACCACCTTCCTTTTTGCTCTTGCAAAGCATTGCCCACTTAATGGAATGAATTTTCTTTTTTTGGACCCTATCTCCCCAGAAAAAATCCCTTTTCAGTCTTTCAATTTTTTGAGCTATACTAACAGGCATTGTAAAGACCGACATAAAATATGTTGGTAAACTAGACAACACTGATTTGATAAGCACCAGCCGACCCCCTTTATTGAGGAATAATTTCTTCTAAGGCATAAGGCGGCATTCCACTCGTCTAACCAAGTCAGCCTAGAAGATCTTCGAACCCGGTCTTCCTCCAAGAGTCAATCCAAAGTACGAAATAGGCAAAGTTGCCCTTACGCACCTAAAGATTTCTGCCCATCCACCTATAAGATGGCCAATCCTCCATATCTCAACAATGGAAGTTTTTTGGACGTTCAATCGCAGCCCCGAAACCAGCTCATAACATCTCAAAATCTTCCTTGCATTCCGTAAATACTACTCCTTAGGTTGCAAGAAAACTACAGTGTCATCTGCAAATTGTAAATGAGATATGTGCTCCTCCGCATTGCCAAGCACAACCCCTTGAATCAGATTCAGTTCTTTTGCTTTTCTAAACAACATGTTCAACCCTTCCGTCGTTACATTAAAAAGAAGCGAAGAGAGAGGATCGCCTTGACGAAGACCCCTTTCCAAGCCAAACTCTCTTGAAGGTTTCCCATTTACCAAAACAGAAATTGTAGGAGTCGAAATACAATTCCACACCCAGTGTCTCCATTTCGAGCCAAACCCTATTTCTCTCAACATATCATCAAGAAAGATGTGATCCACGGTGTCATAGGCCTTTTCAAAGTCGAGCTTTACCAATAACCCCCCTTCTTTGCTTGTCCTCCAATGGTGAATTATTTCCTCCGCAATCACAAAACTATCTAGAATTTTTTCCGTGAGCTAAATTAAAACCATCTGGACCGGGAGCTTTATTTCCGTCACAACTAGCTAAAGCTTCCGCCACCTCCGCCGGTCTAAACCTTTCTTCCAGCCAAGCTCTGTCCACAGCTGAAATTTTGTTGACATATAGCCCACCCACCGACGATCACTTCCACTTAACAGTCCTATAATGATTCTCAAAATAGTTAGCCACCCTTGTACTGATCTCCTCCCTGGCCGAAACCCATATAACATCAAAAGCAATTCTATCAGTGAAGTTCCTTCGGCGTCGACCACTCGCCACACAATAGAAATATCTAGTGTTCCTATCTCTTTTCAACAGCCATTTTACCCTAGATTTCTGTTTCTATTCTTGTTCCTCCAGATGAATCGCCCTCCATAGTTCTGTCATAACCTTCATTATTTCTTGTCTTGAAGTCTCTGTCCATCCAGCAGAAGTCGCGAGAGCATCGATCCTAGCCAGCTGATCCTCAAGACTCTTTGTGGTGGACTTCCCCTTAGCACACCTCACAGCCTATCTCTTAATGCAGAATTCAGAGGCTCTTAACTTTGTTTGCAGTAAATGACTGCTTGACCCCCCAGGTTTGCAAGCAACCCAACCCCTCTTTACCTCCTTCACCAGACTCTTATCCTCTAGCCATTTATTATGAAGCCTAAAAGGGTATGGTCCCCAGTTGTCCTCCGAATCCCTTAAAGTGATGGCACTATGATCCGAAATCGATCCTGGGAGGCCTCTCTGCACCAAAGTCGGATACCAAGATAGAATAATAGGGGACACCAGAAAACGATCAAGCCTAGCCTACACCATTTCTTTCCTATTGTTGGACCAAGTGAAAGAAATTCCTCTCAGTGGTAGATCCACCACTTTAGCTTGGAGAGTAAAATGTGTAAAGCTCCTGGATGACCATTTATCGAAGACTCCACTGTTTCTCTCTGAAGCACAAAGGACTGTGTTGAAATCTCCCTCTAAACACCAAGGCGAAGATAACGACTACTGGATATTGAGCAGGAAATCCCAAAGCTTTTTCCTGTCAACCTCCACATTCGGAGCGTAAATATTACACATGATCACCTCCTTATCAAGCTTGGACAACACCCCAATTAGAACAATACACCATTTATTTGAGATACAATGCGTAACAGAGAATAACTCTTCATCCCATAAAGTGATCAAACCACATGCTGAGCCTTCCACCTCCACCCCAACTCCTCTTGTCAGGAGGACCCTTCCAATACTCATAATAATGCTACCATCGAAAACAGCCAATTTCGATTCCTATATAAATAATACAGCAAGTTTTTGTACCAGCACCACATTCTTGACTTTCCTTCTCTTCACTTCCTTCCCCAAGCATCTTACATTCCAAGACATAACTAACATAAAGAAAACTAAAAACCTAAAAACAAACGAACACAAAGTAGATACTTCGAATTAAATCTTGCTTCATCCTCACATTCCATGGTGTTCACAATTCCAGAAATTTCCACCTCATTACCATTAAAGTCAAGACCTAATGCTGCTCTCGTCTCAATAACTCTCGTCACCTCATCCTCATCCTCCTCCAAGTCCCAATCACCGTCTCCTCTGTTACTTACATCCTCACCTTTCTCAATCGCATTAGCTATCTCCTCCTCAAGATTCCAAGTGACCCTCTTGATACTGCTCTGGCACCCAGTATTTCCACTGAGAAGGTGCTCTGGTCTGGATCGACTCTAGTTCTTCTCATAGTCATGGGGTGGATCTTGACAATGGTTCATCTTCTCTACCTTTTTGTTTTCTTCCAGCCGGTATAGCAATACTAGACATCTCCTCTAGTGGTGAGCTCCTTTCAATCTTCATCTGCCTCTCAGTCCAGAAGATTGTATAGAGCCTCTTGAATCTTGACCCCTCAAGTCGATACACAAATCAATCCCCATTGAGGACGACTTTGCTGCTGCTTGCTCCTTGTCCACAGACAGGTTTAACATCTGTTTATCCTCCATAAAGACCTCACTATGGGCTTCATTACAGATTCTTCTTTTATCAAGACCAGGCACTTCCCCAAGTAAGGCTTCATCAGTCCTATTAGAAATCATGACTTTCCTTAGAGGCCCATCATCCACTAGCCCAATGCTTATTGGGCCTAAAGGCTGATTGCAAATAACCCTCGAGCACTCCCCTTTGAACAGCCTTCTATCAGAATCTGACCCTGAGGAACTAGTTTCTTCATCAGAACTTTGATGCTTCCCACCTTTCTTTTCAATCCCGATCCTCACGTTACGGACACCCTTAACCTGAATCTCAGAATGAACCTTTTTATCAAAAGGAACCAAAATCAAAATTCTGCCTTTGTCTAATCTGGCTCTTTTTTCAATTTCCTCGTCAACCCACACCATCTCCCCTATTAGACATCCGAGTTTCTTAAAAAAGGCTTTGCACCAACAATCTACTGGAACACCATACATGTCCACCCATTTGAGCCTTGATACTCTTGGCAATGTATCCTCCCAGCATGACAGTGAAGAAAAGCACTTCCTCAAAAAAAAATTCATCTCTCTCGCATCCTGATTCGAACGTCCAAGCAATACTCTTTCCACTTAAAAATGCAGAAGAGAAATTGAAGCCTCTGGTTTTCAGTTTATGATTAACATGTTCCACGTTCTTAAATTCCTTTAGTACTCCTACTGCACTTCTAGATAGCCACTCCTCAACCTCTTTATCCCCATACCACGACATGGAGGAAGATTTCTCATTTTGGACTACCCAATTATCAGAACTCCAGGCCACATCCTTTTTGACTGCATCCACGAAAGATAGTTTGTCCTGGTTATGATTTCCTCCTTGAGTATCTCCCATGTCTTCCCTAGCAGACCTAGTTCCCATGGGTGGATACCAAACTCTACCCGAGGGATTTTCTGTATTGAGATGTCTAACTATACTGGTTCGTCGGTCTGTAGCGGTTCTTCGTTTGTTCCACCCAAACTCCGCAAGCTTTGCCAAGATTGGCCACCCGTATATATGCATGCCATTAACTATCTGGGCTACTTTCCTTGCTTCCTCTATTGTTCCAAAACGTATGACGGCATAGAGGCTTCTTTTGGAATCTTTCTTAGCAGAAAGAAATGCATCCCTCACCTTCCCGAAAGGCTGGAACATTCCCCACAATCCTTCATGATACACAGTAGGATTAAGGTTACCAACAAAAATGGAGAACAAATTCTCCCTAAAATCTTTACCCCCCTTCTGCTAATGAAGAATATGGGAACTCTTCTCTCTAACTTTCTCTCTCCACATTGAGTTTCCGAGCAATCTTCTTATTTTGAATCTATTTTTTTATCAAAATCGAGACATTTTGACTAGTGAAGCACAGACACTCCTCATTGGGCATGTAGCCAACGTGTCCGACACCCATTGGACACGGCTGGATACGTGTCCGACATGCCAAAAGCTGTGACTGTTGACTTTTTAAAAAGTCAACAAAGGGGACACGCAGAAGATACGGCAGAGACACGCGAAGGATACGACGGGAGGGTTTCGTAATTATTAAAAAAATGGATCAAATTATGAATTAAAAAATATAGGGTCAAAATCAAATTATTCAAACATTATAGGTTAGGGTTTTAACCATAGTTTGAATAATTTGATTTTGTAATATATGTTTATTGAGAATATGTTTTGAATGGATTATTGGATTATGTTTTCTTATATATTTATATATATATATATATATATTTTAAATATAAATATATATTATTTTAATTAACATATCATGTCGTGTCCGTATCCTTATCCGTATCGTGTTTTTAAAGATTTCCGTATCCTCATATCGTATCCCCATATCCGTATCCATATTTGTATCATATCCGTATTTATGCTACTTAGATTCTAACTAATGATTTTATAACGAGTTGTATGTAATGAAATCGTGCTTACGAAACATGCAATATTTTATTGTAATGGTATGGGGGAGAAAAAGTAAGTGTGGATCCGGCGGGGATGTGTTGTGTGGGCGACAATGGAAATGGAAATGGAAATGATGATCAAGTGAAGAACCAAAACATGCCGCCTAGTTGTACGTCCCCACCTCCTCTCCCAACCACCAAACGCAGCCCAGTCTATCCGTACAACTAGTTGCTTGCATCGATCTACATTTTAAGGAACAAGAATTTGATTGAAAGATATCACCCCTCGATCGCCCACTACTACTACTGCTGCTGCTGTCATGAGTGGTGTTTGCTTTCTATATTGGAAATCAATGATCGATTTCAAATCAAGTTTGGTATACTAGGGAGTAGGGAATATTAATTGGATTTCACAAGTTGGGATATTCGTTTTTTGTCGGGGGTTATTACAATCTTGCAATGTAGCAAACGGTCTAACTTACCATTGACACGGGTGAAAAATGCCAAAATATTGGTGTTCTCTCTAAACCAGTTCATAATTAGTTTTAACTTCCAATCAAATGTTAAAAAAGAAAAAAAAAACAGATCTAATTCAAATAAACTTTCGACATCTCTTTAATTAGTTATTCTCCGTTTACGCATAGAAAGTCAAATTATATTTGGAATTTTCTAAGAAAATATTTCCTCGAAGTGAACAATGCAAAGAAACTTGTTATAGTTGGTTTTGGATGCAATTGGTACACAAATGTATGAAATCATATGTTGGTGGGTAAAGTTTGGTGCTTTGTAGCCAGGGGTGGCAATGAGTCACGACGACCCAGTGATACGAAACAATATTTACGGGTTTGTGTTAAGTTTTATTGGATTCAAGTTACTAACGGGTCAACACGTTAGACTTATTGAATAAAAATCTCATGTTTGGATTGAACCCCTCCTAACCCCCTAACCCATTTAACACTATTAAATATCAATAATAAATATGTAATTTACATATATAGAGAGAGAGAGAGAGAGAGGAACCCTAAATATTATATTGCTTTAACAAATCAACCCCTAACTACTTTAAATTCTTCATTCTCTTTTATGGCATACTTATAATTTCTAATCAAAGAGTGCAAAGTCTTCAAGATCAGTGTAAAAAAAAAGTATTCACCATTATTTTAATTAAACAGGTATTCTCTATTATAAGATTCATACCTTATAAATTAATGTGTTAAATGGGTCTTATCGGGTAACTCGTTAATTTAATGGGTCATGTTCAGGTTGAGTAAAAAATTAACAGGTCGTGTTTGGATTTATACAGACACAACACGATAGCTCATATTGCCACCCCTGTGGGTAGGTAAAGTATATGATAAACTGATCTTGGTTTTGTATAGAATATTAGGGTTTATGGTATAGACCATATGGGTGTAGGGGATAACTTTGTTTCTATTAAATAATTATGTCTTTTAAATAGTTTAATGTACAAACACTTTAGTTTGAATTTTTTTTTTATATATATCAAGATTTAGGAGTGAAGATAACTTTTTTGAGTGGCAATATATAACCACTCTATGATTAATTTGAACTTATGTGTAAGTTGCATCTAATTGTTTATTTGTTTTTAAAAAAATGATATACAAAACAAATTTATGTAATTTTTGGAAATTTGTTTTCAATGATAAATTTGTTAGTAAACACGCCATGTATGTAGCTTAAGAAGATAAGATGGATCCCACTGTTGAAAAAAAAAACAAGATAAATGATATATATACTAATATATAACTACATTTGTTTTTTCTCAACAAATTTGAAAATTGTACTTCTAATTAGGGTTTAGAGATCATAAATACTGATTGGAACCCTACAATAACAAGTTTAAGGACAAAGTTGTTGGGAATGGAAAACATCCCAAATTTTATTGGTCTTAATTGGTTTAGTTAATATTTTGATATGATCATGAACTATATATCCCCATTCCCCAAACATATAAGCAAAATCAAACAAGCTATAATTCAAGTACATGACAATTATCTTGGTCCCACTTTTAGGGCCAAACATTAATTCAACAGTCAACATTATTATACAAACAAATTTAAAACTTAATTTGATCATCAAGTACTTCTTGCCCAATGACCGATTTTTTAAACAGTTCTTGTCATGTTTGACAGTTTGAGCAAGACCATAACATTAACAACTTGTAAGAAAAACTAAAAACCACACAAAAAAAAGTGAGAACAACTGTCTCTGTTTGATGTTACTAGTGTGGACTGCACAAAATGATTTTGAAAATTAATTAATGAAATTAATTGGTGTTCTCTTTATTAAATTTATTTCTTTCAAATGTCACACTAATTCTAGATTGTCAAATCTTTTACGTAAATATATGCTCAAACAATAACGTTTATGAGTTGTAATTACTATATAAATCATGATTTTGATAAAAAATGTAAAACATAATTTTCATATATAGAGGAGAATTTGAACTTAAAACCTTAACTTAGTATAAGTTGAGAGATATTGTTAGCAAGGACTATAAATATTATCTAGCTATGACCACATATTTGGACAATCTACAGTATTATTCATAATATTATTTTGAAAATTTGAAGTTAGAGATAATTAAAAAGAGGGTTGTTTAATATAATTCAATTAGTTAAAATGGTCACATTCAAATAAACTTAATTTCCTTAAGATTATATTGAATTTGGGATTTAGCTATATAAGAATTATAAAATTACATGAGTAGTTAAGAGGGATTTGGATCTTCTTAAGAGAGTGATCTAAATATTTTTTAGTTTTTTATTTTTAAATTTCCAAACTTTTGATTTTTCTTGCACTTGTTAACTTTTTAACAATTTGTTTTTCAAACAAATAAAAATATTACATATAATTTATTTATTAAATCGATTGTTATCGATAATTCACCTCTATTTTATCCAGTAATAAAAGTTATAAAATTTAAATTCAGATCCTTTTATGTAGTGATAAAATAGATAATCTAATCCGAATGATCTTAAATTGCAATTAAATTAACTCAATTATTATCATTATTTTTAAGGAAAAAAAATTCCCTAGTGATGAGAGCTTTTATTTTGAATACATTAATCACATTATCTTTAAAAACTTAACAATAAACCATAATACTATTTCAGAAAAAAAAAACAATAAACCATAATACACGTATCTCTAAAGAATAAAAAAATAAAAAGGAAAGAAAATATCATATAATGTATGTATGTATTTATGTACATAAATACTATATATATATATATATATATATATATATAAACACATACATAAATTGGAAGCAATAGTTAGTGACTCAAAGGACAACAAGTGTACTGATAACTAGAAAGGACGCCATAGCTTTTCTCCACCTACTCACAAACTTTCAAATTAATTTCTGCACAGGCGTTTCTGTTATACATTTATTTCGCCTTCATCATTGGATGACTGTGTTTTGTTCACAAAACTTTTTATATGTTTATTTATTTATATATATATATATATATATATATGTATGAAACTATTATTAAAAGTTTTTTGACCAAGTCTTCGAAACTGTTAGATGATGTAAGCTCATAATCAAGTTGCAAAATCCAAGTTAAAAAAAAATTGGGGTTAGATTAATCTTTTGTAATTAACTTCCAGTGAAAATAGAAAACATTTTGTTAGAAGAGAAAAACTTCAATGTGCCGGGGCGGTGCATCCTAATCAATAAAATCATAAAATCATGTCACGTGGGAATGAAAATCAATCGAGTTTTCCTTACCAGGTAGCATGATTCGGCCGCTGGCCGGGTACATGGCATCTGGTGCACTACTGGAGAATTCCTCTTGTAATTACAAGAGTGCCTTGACTAGAAATATGAAATTCGATCCAAATTTAAAGCAAGAAGAGATTCTTTTTTCTTGATTCTAGATCCGAATTGTAGCTAACAGGTTATAATGAAATAAATTCAGATTCGGTAGTTGGTGAAAACAAATTATAACAGGCATGCAAGTCAAAATAAAATAAAATTCTAACAGTAAGAGAGGATCTAGAATTTGGATCAAGTCAAGTAAATATGGTTCTTTAACTATATAGTGGTGCTTTCTTTAATAAAATAGTGGTGCTTAATAATTATATATAAAATTTGTCATCAAGCAAAAGGTATCGAGTGTAATTTAGGATATAATTTATTAGTACCACTGAATCTAAAAACTTAAGTTATTAGAATCTAATGGTGTCGTTGAAGACATGAGGTTGGACATTTTAATGGATTCTCTCATATTCAAGATTTTGTGACTCTAATATGATATTAGTAACCACTCAATCTAAAAATTTAAACATTTCAAAAACTTAGGTCATTAATGTTGGATATGGCTCGAATTTTCAATGGTTATCAAACGGAATTCACCGATGCAGAGACTTCCTGGAGACGTGGGACACGTTTGGAAGTAGGAGATCGTGTTTGAGGGAGGTTTGAAGACCGAAGAAGAACTGAAGAGACGAATTCTGAAGAGAACCGCTACGTGGACCGCGCTGCGGACAAGTGCATAGAGAACGGTGCAGACAACGGTACATTCCAGTGAGTAGAGCGCGGTGCAGACCGCGGCGGAGGCAAAGACACCAACCGCGGTATTCTGAGCGGTGGACATCAGTAGCTTTCCGCGGTCCAGGTCGCGGGTGGCCAACCGCGACCCAGACCTCGGTAATGACGGATTTTGCCCAGATTAGGAATGTTGGCGATAAAAGGAAAGGTTTTCTTCTGGAAGTTCTTATGTTTATTAAGAAAGTCTTATGCTTAAAAGAAAAGAATATATCCTTACAAGAAATCTTATCATAAATAGGAAATAGTATTTATGTGGAACAAGTATTTCTTGTACGTATAGGAGAAGGATTTCCTTGTTGATTTAAACTCCCTGTAATTTATATAAATATACCATAATAGCTAGGCTATTGCGTGTGGAGCAAATTAGCAATTAATTAGAAAGGTCTCAAAGAGAGCATTGGGTGTAATTGGGTGTAATTGGGTTTGGGGTTAGAGAGAGAAAAATCCTGAGAGTGAAGTTGTAACAATTTTCTTCATAGTGGATTGATTTCTTGTCGTCCTAACGGCCGTGGTTTTTTCCCGATTTGGGTTTCCACGTAAAAACTCGTGTGTTGTGATTGGATTATTTTCTTCTTCCATCTTAATTCTTTTGCTATTGTTTGTTTGTGTTCTATCCGGCAACACTTCCACGTAGTGACATTTGTATGCTAACAATTAATGTCTAACGGTGCCAATGAAGATATGAGGTTGGAAATTTTAATTTGACGGATTCTCTCATCTTCAAGACTTTGTGACTCTAATTAATATGATGTTAGTAACCATTCAATCTAAAGCCGATGGTAAATTACTTGGGAGAGGAAGGAGAGTAGTATATATAGAATATAGTGTTGTGGGATGTAGTGACCTTAGAGACTAGAGTAGATGCAAACCCATTATGCGCTTCATTCTTTGAAGTGGTTTCTGCATCTGCTATCAATCTCAATTCCCTTTAATTAGCTGACATTACTAGTACTCATCATCTAATTAATTATATATTATCAATTTTTAATGATTACCTTAAAAAGTGCATTCCAAATAACATGGCACAACACAGCCCAATGTGTCTTACTCATACAGCCGAACAGCCTTTCAGGATTGTTCTGATAGTAGTCATGTATCGTTCAATCACTCCATCATTTCATTATCTAAATGACAACTGAAAATCAATTGTTGCTACAATTATCTATAACTCAAGAATCCATAGTAGAAAGGTTTTCTCATTCACTCGAAATAAAATCAGAGAGATATTTCTCTCTATTTTTTTTTATTTAAAAAAAAATATGATCTTTTATGATGTTGCTATTAAAAATTAAAAAAAAAACTATGACTAAACCTGTAACAGTGACCTAAGCAGTTAAAAAACGGATCCATATATGAATCATCATAATTGAATCTATAAAACCCAGTCAAAGATACCTATAAATACCCCGAGTTTTATCATATCCAAATCCAACAGTATATTTACTTAGATTTCCATCAACCTCTCAATGCTTCTTTGTTCATAAATTCTCCGATAAAACTCTCCAAAATCTATCACAACCATCCTTACTTTAATCTAATAAAATCTACCACATATATATTTACATTTATCAATAATCAATTTAAATTTTAAATGTTTTATTAGACAAACAACAAATAACATGATATAACAATGTCTCTTCAAAAAACAAACATGATATAACTTTGTGGGATTTCCTTGTTGTCACCAGCGGTATCGCCACTGCAGAAAATTAATGACCATCTGGCACTGCAATTTCACTTCAAAGCTGTAAAAATTTTCGCTTGTTTTGAAACCTTTTTTATTGATTATTAGCTAGCTGCACTATATATACTTTACCATGATTACAAATCGCTTAAAGAAATCTCCAGGACATCAACTTTAATTTAATTATATATATATATCGAACACATTTTGGTTACAGTTCACACTCCACCCTAGCTCTTCAAGTCGGTCCAATGTTTCATATATGTATAATCACTTGAATTATCCAATGAAAACAATCAACATTAGATAACTATAATCACAACTTATCTCCTAATTATCATCGGATTATTATTATTATTTAAATAAATAAAAATTAAAGTATTAACAAGTGAATTAATGTCCATTTAAAAGGATCTTATTTTACTAACAAAACCACACCCAATAAGCTCTCTCTGGTGACAAACGTAGTGACGTTGTATAGAGTAGTAGTACACTAGTACTTGAAAGGAGTTGATTTAATATTTAATACTTAATTAATTTAAATAAGCAAATAGCTAATATTAATTCATATATATTTTGTACATATAAATATGTGCGAGCATGTGAGAAACTACTGTGTCCCTACTTTCATTGCAGAGCAACATATACGTTTGCCTCCATATAAATTATTTCTTCAATGAACAAAAGGAATTATATAGACATATCACCATCTCTCCATCTCTCTCTCACTCTCTCTCTCTCTCTCTCTCTCTCTCTCTGTTGAATGCTGATTTAGGCCCGTAGTTTGTGCTCATCCTCCGGTTTACCCTCCATTGATGAGCCACAACACATGAGAGCTATAGAGAAATTCAAAAACAAATACAAAAAACAAAACAAAAAACCATTCTCTCAAGTGGATAAGACTCTCTTAATCCACTCCAATTTATTAGGAATTCCCTCAAAAACCTAATCTCTCTTCAGATAAGAGTTGAATTTTTTTTTTATCACTAAATCTCTGCTCTTAATCTCTCAGGCTCCAGTCGCCGCACCGCAAGCACTCACTCACTTTTTTTTTTTGGTCACTCCACAGAGACTTGATTATATATATATATATATACAAAGGTTTTTTTTTGTTTTCTTTTTTTTCTCATTGTTTTGTCTTCTCTCTTATACGTCCATGGACTGCTCGAGAGAAATAGAAGGCAAACAAGTTCATGATCCTATATTCATCAACAACAACAACAAAAGCAAAATGAATCATCATCATAATAAATCATCATCTCCACAGCCACGTTGCATATACGTTGCGGGGCCAGTGATCGTCGGAGCCGGACCTTCAGGTTTAGCCACCGCGGCTTGTCTGAAAGAAAGAGACATCGAAAGCATAGTACTAGAGAGATCTAACTGTATAGCATCTCTATGGCAGCTAAAGACCTACAATCGTCTAAGTCTTCACTTACCAAAGCAATTCTGCGAGCTTCCTTTAATGGGGTTTCCAAGTGAATTCCCAACTTACCCTAGCAAGAAACAATTCGTCGACTACTTAGAAGCCTATGCTGATAAGTTCGAAATCAAGCCACGTTTTGACCAGACCGTGTTACAAGCTGTGTATGACCCCACGATTCGTTTTTGGCGCGTGAAGTGTGTGGGGATGAAAGGAGGGGAGGAAACCGAGTACATGTGCCGGTGGTTGGTGGTGGCTACAGGAGAGAATGCGGAGGCGGTTGTGCCGGAGATTGAAGGTAAGGAGGAGTTTTTAGGTGATATAAGGCATACTAGTCTGTATAAAAGTGGTGAGGATTTTAGAGGTAAAAAAGTTTTGGTTGTGGGGTGTGGAAATTCAGGAATGGAGGTTTGTTTGGATCTTTGCAATCACAATGCCATGCCTTCGCTTGTTGTTAGAGATACGGTAATAATTTTCTCAACCATGCCCTCTCTCTCTCTCTCTCTCTCTCTCTCTCGCTCTCTCTCTCTCTCTCTCTCTCTCTCTCTCTCTCTCTCTCTCTATATATATATATATATATATCTAACTCTATGTCTCTCTCCATTAAAGTTGAAGAATTCTTGATTTTATTATTGAAAAAAAGAAGACACCAAGCTTTTTGAATTTTTTTAGGGTATTTTGTTTTTCTTCTCAAGTTAGATCATCATGGAAAAGCTAAAAAAGAGAAAAGAAAAAAAAAACCCATATGGGGATATCTTTTTTCCTATTTTTTAATTATTTTTTTCGAATTTTTAATTAGGAATATAAAGAAAGAAAGAATGATGTTTGTCACAGTGCCACTGTTTTTTTTTAGTATACATATAAAAAAAACATCACCCAAAAAAGATAAGCAAGTTCTGTTTCATTTTCTTAAAGTCAATTATATGAAATTTAAAAACAAACTCATAATCATTTCATAGTTCGTTCATGGGCGCTCTTGCTTTTTTGCTTTTTTGTGTGTGTGACTTCAAGTTCCAATAGTTCCTTGAAGAAATTATTTTATACATAAAATAAAAAAAAGTTAGAGAAAATGAATGAAAATTCACTTTCTTGGGATTTACAGGCAAGCAAGCATGCGCAATATATAACATTGGTAATAATTGTAGAATCTTATAAAAATTATAGATTGTCATAATCATGCACAATCTTCCCCTTTTTCTCCTTCTTATGATTAAAAATTTTCTCTGTAAAGAAAAAGGAAACCAAAATGGAGAATCAATTAATGGAGCAATATAAGTTGCCCATACATCAACTGTATAGTAGGAGGGGGCTCACCACAACAAGTCACAGACACAAACCCATCAAAATTCAAAACCCTTTTTTGAAAAACTTTTTTATTTTGTTTTTTGGGGTTTTTTGAGTAACTTTATTGATCATTTTGTTTGTTTTTTGATATTGAAGGTTCACGTCCTACCACGAGAGATGTTGGGAAAATCAACTTTCGGTCTGTCCATGTGGTTGCTAAAGTGGTTGCCCATGCAGCTTGTGGATCGGTTCCTGCTAATAGTGTCATGGCTCATGCTCGGTGACACCGCTCGATTCGGATTGGACCGGCCTCATTTGGGTCCCCTTCAACTCAAGAACTTGTCAGGAAAGACACCGGTGTTGGATGTGGGTACACTAGCCAAGATCAAAAGTGGAGACATTAAGGTACACACCTTTTCATCATCAAATCAACCATCCATGATCATCACTTTTTTTCTGTTTGGCAGCTAAGAATTTGATGGATTCTATTACTCATACATTTATATATAGTACCCATACTTACTTTTCTTGATGACACGGCCAGTTTCTCATAATTCCTTAATCACTTTTTTGACTTAAATCATTCACATTTGGATCTTGCTTTTTTAATTATTAGTTACTACATATCAAAGCATTGATCAATTCAATTAGAATTCTGAAAAAAAATTGTCAAAAATATATTGGTGTAGGTATGTCCAGGCATCAAGCGGCTAAAACGTTACGGTGCCAAGTTTATTGATGGAAGAACGGAGAATTTTGATGCCATTATTTTGGCAACTGGTTACAAAAGCAATGTACCCATTTGGCTAAAGGTATACATATATATATATATATATACATTTATTTATTTTAAAATTCAAATAAAAAGAAAGTCTCATTGTAAATTAAGATTATAATTAAAATGTTGTGTTTAATTTATTGAAATGATATGATGATCAGGAAAGTGAGATGTTTTCAGAGAAAGATGGGTTGCCAAGAAGGCCATTTCCAAATGGGTGGAAAGGTGAGAGTGGACTGTATGCAGTGGGGTTCACAAAACGTGGGTTACTGGGTGCATCAATGGATGCCAAGAAAATAGCATCAGACATCAAACGGTGTTGCGAAGCTGAAGCCAAGCACCACCCCATGACCACCTTCACAAGATCACTTTTGCCAGCTACACAATCATCATCATCAAATTGATTTATTATATATATATATATGGAGTACTACTACTAGCTAGTTAACAACATATATATAGTATATATAGAGGAAATTAAAGAGAAGAGAAGAGAGATTTGATTGAAGATTTTTAGGGTAAATTGGAGGTTTTTGATGGATGCTATAGCCAGTTAATGTTGCTTTGTTACCAAAGTAGCTGCTCCTCCAATTATGACATAAAAAAAAATTAGCTAGCAATCACTGAAGTCTTAACTTGTGTTGTTTTTTTGCATTGGGAAGGAGGAAATTGAGAGTGAAAGATTAATGGGAGGAGTTTGTTGTTGTTGTTTGTGGTGGGGGACCTAGCTCATTGATCATCAACCATTTTGTACATCTTGTACATTGTTTTTCTCTAATTAGTTATTGACTTTTTAGGATGAAGAAGAAGAGAAGAGGGAAGAAGGAAGGTTTGGCTTTTGTTAATTTGCAAATTGATTGTGGTGGGTATGGGAAATTATGAGAGAGAGAGAGAGGGCTGGCTCTCATTTTCAAATTTAGGGTTTTTTTTCTTCTCTTTTTTTTTATTATTATTATTTTTTTTTTTGCTTTTTTGTGTTAATTAATTTCCAAGGTGACTTAATTAGCTTCCAAGGACAAATTAGTGAGTGACTTTCTAATTGAAATGCTTACATATGATGACTTGTTTATTAATTTTTCCCACTTGGAGAGACTATTATATTTGATTTTCTACAAAGATCTCCCAATATTGTGTCTATATAGATTATTTATATGCTTGTTCCATTAAATTTTTTTTTTTTCTGTGAACTTGTGCCCATTTCACTATCGAAATGATTTCAATCTCCAACTAGAAGCTTGGACCACCACTTTTCATCATAAGTTTAATATTGAGATTTGAGCATTAAAATTTTGCACAGAATCTTGCTAATTGTGCTCAGTCACGCCTCATCAATTATTACCTCATCCTTTCTCATATATATCCTCCATTACCACCAATTATATATGTATATATTTGATTCAATATTTTGAGCCAATTAAGGGTTCAATTGCAGCTCATGAACTGTGGCTCGCTTTCCATTCACAATAAAAATAATAATAATAATAAATAATAAATAAAAACTATCCCCTGATCTCAAGTTCTTTTTTTTTCTGTAATGCAAATCACTACAACAATAATTACACTTTTTCAGCAATGGTTTATTCGAAGGAGTTCGAATTCTCCCACGATTTGGCTTTTTACTAGACTTTTTCTTATAAATGACATAAAAGTATAAAAAATCAACCCAAAAATATAAACTAACATCTAAAGAATGTAGTATTAATTATAAGAGACACTTATCAGTTCAAACTCTCGAACATAATTTATGATATCACATGAAATAATCAATAATATACCGGATGTAAATTATGTCCGAGTGTTTGCATCCAAGAATTTATATATATAAAACAGTGGGAAATATAATGATTACTCAAAGTGATCGGAAATGCTAGCCTGTATTGGTCTTTAAAGGGAGGTTGGGATTGGATGGCCTTTTGGGCAAACTATTTAGGCAAGATATAAATATATATATATATATATATATATATATATATATATATATTTTATTTTTATTTTGAGAATAAGGCAAAATATTGTTGAAAAGGCAAATGGCATTACCTTTTTTTTTTGTAGGTAAAATTTGATGAGTCTTGAAATAGGCAAGCAGATGTGATGTTATTGTGTTTGGATCTTTTTATTTTACAAAGTGAACTCAATCATAATTGTTGCACAATAAAAGATTTCCCCGACCACACCAAATTAAAGAAAAAGAGAAATCCGCATGGACACTTGTGTTCCTATGCCTGAAAAGTTGATTATATAATTTGTTCTTTGTTCCACAGCCCACTTGGACTTTGATTGATCCTGACAAATTAAATTTAAATTTTTTGAAATAAAAAAGAAGTACTAAATAAAATTGATCATTATTAATGTGAAGGAAAAAAAGAGCATTAAAAAATTACTTGAATCATCCCTATGAAAGAATTATTTGAGGTTTTTGTCTAAATTCAAAATAAGAGGGTGGGGTTGTTTGCAAATCTCCCATTGTTTAAAATAGGAATGCCAAATGAAGATTATATGTTTGTTTGTTTTTTTAACAATATCTACTAATCTGGAACTATGTATTTTTTGAAAGGCTATTGACTTAGGAATCATTTGCTCAAACCTCAAGCTCATTCATCTACCAGTTGAACTACGTCTCTATTGGTAAGATTATATGTTTTGATAAAATAAATAATTCCAAGTTTTTTAGTACAAAATATTATGTAAAAGAAAAATAGTTCCAGATTTCAGTAAACTTTGCATGTGACACTAAAATATAGTAGAAAGGTTTGTTGACCAAATTATATTATCGTCCAATTCTTGAATTCTTTATATCCTTTTTAATTTCCCATACATCATACCTACGCCGTACAAAATTCTTAACCCAAATTAATAGGAAAAATGTAATTCATGCAACTATATAAATTTATTATCCTATATCTAACTTTCTCATGATTTTTCGTACCGCAAAAAACGAGTCAATGACTTATATTTTTCATTTTTGTTTTGATAATGTAAGAGTAAGAACAACATGTATTGATTGTATGCATTTGGTTGTATAGGGGATGAAAAAAATGAATAACATATAAATAATTAATAAAATTTACTTCAACTATCTGAAAATTATTGATCAATATGATCTTTAGTCAATTTCATCTAAGTGATCGGGCGCGTTTATTTTAAGTTGCTTTTGTGACTTCTATTTTTCATAAATTTATATAATCAGATGTAATCTTGATAATATTGATGTATCTTAAGACTTGTCAAATAAAAGTTCAAAAAAGTCGAGGGGGTACCGCAACAATTGTGGAAGCATTATTGTGGTCAACAAACTTTGTTATCTCAACGATATCTATAATACATATATACAAAAGCGCACTATGTCATCTTGATTCGACTAATGATATGGCTATTGGTAATTTGATATATATTTATGATAATTAATTAATTTACTTGCCCATGTTACATGGTTCCAATAACCACATCATTAATTAAGATCAATATAGAATATTATAATAGTTTGATGTCTAACATTACGTTTTAATTTATAAAATAGCTTGATACACGAGAATATAACATAAATTACAAGAAAGTGTTAGTTAGGGTTATTAAGATTGCAGGTGTATGGTGTGGGAGCAGATGAATTAATCTAAAGAGAATCTATTAAAAAATTAAAATTAAAAAAAATCTACATCAAAAGAATTAAATTAATTAATTGGTTATATATGAAAATCCTATTTAAGGCATACAAGAGGGTTCAATATGGCCCATGAAGATCCCAAATGGTCACCTGCTTTGGACCCCTCCTTTTTGGGCCTTTATTGTCCATCAAATGTCCTTTCTCATACTTGTTTTCTTTTTTCTCATGCAATTATATAAATAGTAAAAAAATCTCATGACTTCTCAACAACTCTATTTTGCTCTTAATTTTTATGTGAATGAGTGAATCTAACTTTTTTGATCCTCTGATTTTTAAAGTTAATGCTATGAGGACCCCTTTAACTAAAAAGCTATATGAATGTTCAACCACAAATACACCACCACCCAAATTTTATCTCTTTTAATCTTAATTTGGTAGCCCATTTTTGCAAGATATTAAATTCTCTTGAACCATTTTTAGATTGCAACATTAGTGTATTGATTTGCTGTAATTTAATGATTTTTTTCTGATTTTTTTTAAGTGGAATTGCATTGCAAGGTTGGCTAGAATCTCAATTGTGTGGTTGTGATTCTTAAGTTCCCAATTAGTGAAGAATTATTTCAAATGATTGTATATTTTTATTAAGTAAGTTTTACCAGCCACTTTAAATGACCCAACTAATATTGGCCTCAGTTCTACATCATTTCTCTCCATGCTTATCGTTTCAAAAGCACCGATGCACCTACTCGTCTTCTATGGACTGATTTGGAAAGTTGATTGACACAGCCAACAAACAATATATACTAAAACAAGATTGACAAAATGACAATACTTTTTATTTTATTTTTATAATAGTGATGCATAGTGGTAATTTAGGGTTTCCCAATTTGTAGTAAACCAGTAATATGTTTTTTTTTAATCTGACACCGAACAGATGATCACTGAGATTATATAATGCATAAGCGATCCAAACATACATCTACTCATAAACATTGCTAGATAGTACTCTCATAAACACCGAGAGAAAACTTCTCACATATATTAAATATTTCATTTCTCACGTATATTAAATATTGTGTATGATGAGATTGAAACTCATACTAGCAACATGCAACAAGTGTAAATGAGATGTGTACCACTCAACTAAGAAGGGATGTACTCTTCTAATAATATGTTATATACTAAAAAGGTATAATATTTTTTAAAATATATTCCTTTTTATAATCATTAATCAAAAGTTTTTATCGGTTGATATTTTTCTCTTCTTCTTATATGAAGTATAAGTATTAATTCCCTCTAAGTTTATAATCTTTTCTTTTCTTTTTCTTTTTTTTTTGAAATAAGTTCTCTCTCAGTTTGAATCATCTTGAGATTTGAACATCATATATATGACACGTAGACATTATTAGTAGATTAAAAACTATATTCTTTATAAGAAAAGTTTGAGAAGCAAGTAATTAAGAAGCATAATTTTAATTCAAATGCAAAACGTAATATAGATTATAAGGAGAGGGTACGTGGTCCTGCTAATGTGAAGGTGTATATCATCCACAAAAATGATGATAGGTTTTTATTCTAAGGTACTTACACAGGGTGCACATGGTTTCAAATCAGGACCATCCAATTTGATGCCTTTATTATGCGTGGTCCAGAATATTGATTATCCGAACGGTTTAGATCGCTTTAAATGGGACCATTTTCCAGGCTTTTATAATTGACTGCCAGAAATCAACGTCAGATCCGATGGTGGAGAGAGGTACTGGTCAACCGTTGATCATTCTATCCAACACTCCATATCTATCTTTGCATCCCCATCCATTAACTCCTGATTATTCCCCAGAATGTCTGTCTGTCAACAAATAACATAAACCATTCAATAAAATTAATTATACATATATATAATTAATATATAAAAACCATTGCCCAATTCGACCTATTTACTAAATGGCCAAATGGGTTATGTTAACGTGTAACCTAAACGACCATACAATATTGCATAACTTAAAGTTACATAACGTAAAAAAATCAAATTACACATATCAATATACAACACTCCATATCTATCATTTTTAGAGTAATATTCTTAAATTCGAATTATTATTAATATTCAATATTATATATTTATGTAAATCAAACCATATTAAATTTCCCAGGGCACACAGGAACTAGCTACTCTCAGGTATAGATTTAACAAATCTCAAACATATATTGACAAAATTTTGTGGGGATACCCATATATTTATCTAGTCTCAAGCTAGCTAGCTTTGACAAAAGTACTTATCAAAATTTAATTAAAATTGATAAACACCAGTATACTGCAACTATGCAAGTCAAAGTTATAATATTCTTAGCATTTGGAATATTCAGAAAATCTATATAACAGAAGAAGATGTTGACAGTAGTATATCCTTACACCTACCGTTAATCTTAATAAAAAGAGAAGAAAAAAATAGACTTTATACCTTTTTTCTATGATCGAAACAATGATATTTTAAAATATATGGAAAAAGCTGCTAAGAATTCTGGATCTTACTTTTTGAGTAAGTTTTAGAAACATAGTCAGAAATACAATTTTGAAAAGTCATTAATAAACAAAAAAAATTTAAGAGTTCAAAGTGAAAATAATTTAAAAGTTATTAATTTTATTAAAGGATAAAAAAAAACAATTATGTTAAAGGGCGCCATCACATCCCACTCATTCAAACCCCAGCTTCGTTGTAATATTAAAAACATATATATATATATATATATATATATATATATATATACACACCAGTTTATCAACATCATTATTAATTTTTTTGACAAATTTCTTTTGACTTCACTTAAAAATTGACATGGATGATAACAACATATATGTATAAAACAAAAAAAAATGTAATACATATAGTTAATTATTTCATTTTTAAGTTTAAGAGTCGGTCTATCTATTCTATTCTGTATGTTCTTTATCTTGATCGATGTGTTTAAGAATTACCGGTCGATGTAGACAGTACACAGATGTGTATATTTGCATATACATTATTTTCTTTTTAAGTCACTCACAAACTCCTCAATCCATGGGAGAGCTTTATAATTACGTGTATGAAAAGGAAAACACATGCAAGTGCATATAGATATATATGTGCATGAAAATGACACAGATCAAATATATTTTTATTAGGGTTTTGCTATGGCGGGAAACAAATTTTCACCGATAATTTATTAAACATTAAATTTGTGATATAATCCATGATACCATATATATCAAATAAATTAAATATTAATTTGTTGATTATAATCTTTTAATTCTTGTTTTTATTTTGATATACCATTTATTTCCAGTATCGACAATGCAAACATGATATAAACTTGATATATTGATACATTGTCTCCCGACTGAATAAACGCTCATGAAAATGTGCCATAGAAACTCTTGTTCAATCTTTGAATAGAATCAATAATATTGGGACCGCCACTCTCTAAAAGCCTAGCTAATAGTCTTTTCTTGAAAATCATATCATGAGATGTGATTCAAAGTTCAAACCAAATAATTAAGGGCCGATACGGAATCCAAATAGCTAGAAGATGTTTTTGCAGATGAGTTGAAGATATATGGTTAGATACAGACATTTTCTTTTCTTTGTGAAAACAACTAAACAAGAGAAAAGTGCATGTCGTTCCTCACATTCTTCACTTTATAAGTTCTAGTAGCTAGCTAGTGATAGTGATCACTGTATCTCCATTAATCTCTGCAAGCTTTTTATATAATACAAACTTGACTACAAAACAAAATTCAAAATCAAACCCACCCACCGGTACTAATCTAATGATCTTTATAGATATTTGGGTACAGAGATTTTTGCCACTCTTTGTCCAGAGGAAAACCTCTCTCTCATCAATGATAGTGTTTGATTAATTAGACAACTAGCTAGCTATAACCCACTTGAATGTATATAAATGTATACACTACTTTTCTTTATAGCTCTTTTTCTTTTCTTTTAAGAATCTTATAAGAATTTGGTTGATGATTCTCCAGGTTTTGATGAATATTGAAATGAGCATCACCATCAAATACTATACATATATCTTCACTAGGCCGGTCATCACCAACCTTTTTTTCCTTATTGAATCATTGTATGTTTGGTTCACAATTAAATCAATGTAAACTTCAAAGCTTATAATTAATATAGTTGTAAAAAATAATTAGGTCCATTATTGTTGGAGGTCAACTCTCTTTATTTTCGTATCTATTTTCTCTGATGCCCTTTTTTCATCACTTTTGCCCTTTTTTTCAAAATTTTGCCAGAACCAATGACGACACAAACCCATGTTTAGGTGATAAGATTCACACACAAACACCCAATAAGGCAATAATGGTAATTTATAATATACTTTTCTTCAATGTCTTGATCATCATCTATGAAAACAGAAATTATTCTCCCTTGTTGTTGCTTGCTGTAATTCTACTTTATATAATTCTAGCTAAGGAAGGTGACTCATGCATGAGTCATATATGGCTGCAGTCTGAGTACAAATCTCACTCAGCTTTAACATTAATGGTGAAATCTAATGAGATTACAAAATCAAAAAAATTAAATCAGTCCTGACAACACCGTATACATGTCACTATAAGCTTTTTAATTATGATGATGAATATCTACTGACTACTGAGATATTGAGATCACATTGAATTCAAGAAAATTAGATCTTTGCTTGGAACTTTTGTTGTTTAGTGATAAACTGTAAAGTAATGGATTTTTATTTTATTTTTGGTTGTTGAGGGCTTATTTTCCTTTATGTTTGGATTGCTTTTTTTTATATATATTTTGGGAACTTGAATCTTAGGATTAGTGTGTGATGAGCAATCTTTTTTTCAAAGATTTTTCTTGTTTGGTTACAATACAACACCATATGACTGTATAACCATATATATATTTCCAACTTAAGTCCACTTAATGCCCAAAACAGATAATCAGGAACTAAATTAGAATATGATTGTACCAAATTTCTTTTTATTAGGAAAAAAGAAAAAGCCCACTCAATGGCTAAAAAAAGAAAAAAAAAATACAAATTGCAGTGAACGTGGATCGAACACTTGACCTTCAGATCTTCAGTCTGACGCTCTTCCAGCTGAGCTATCCCCGCAATATGAATTCCTTACTTTGATATGTATAGATTAATACCACAATATGAAATGTCTTACTTCGATATGTATACATTAATAATGTTAGAGAAGTGGAGAGGTCAAATAATATCATAATCAATAATATCATAATCGAATAATATCATTTTAAAAGTCAAAAGTTATTGCTGATGAGCATGAAACCATTCATTTTTTTCCATTTGAAGTACTAGTACCTCAGAACCATTTAATTGGAAATTGCAAATTTTGAACACCTAATTGATTTTAGAAGGAAAAATAGTTGTTACACTTAAATGAAATTCAGAGATTGTATACAAACATAAACTGTTCAAGAGAAAAGATAACTATTAAATTTTTTGTCAAACAATAAATCAATGTTAGTTCAAAAAATAAATTAATGTTTTTTTTAAATATTACAATAATTCGGGCGTTTAGAGATGGTGATCACATACTTCAAACTACACCAGGTACGAGGGGCAAACAACGTGACCAACCTATAAAATAATAATAATAATAATAATAATAAATATTTCTAAAATGAAAAAAAAAATCAGTGTTATATACTTATATTATTGAAAATGATACTTTTCTTTTATTTAAATTTTAGAAAAAGAAAAAAAAATACTGTATGCCCTATAATTCCTTTTCTATCCTCTATACAATTTTTGTATCCACCAATAAAAAATTGATTTCCAAATACATGCCGATAATTAAATTCCTAAAATGAAATTATGAATTATGAAGATTTTTAGTGAATCATAAATCTTTTCACTGATTCACAACTATGAATTAATGTAATTGAAGTGTCTTGGATTTTGGGCCCAAAAGCGTTAAATTTTTCAAGCCCAAATTATTTAGGCTTAGTATATAAAGCCATAAATGCCTTCTATATAGATATAAGAAGACTTTGTATCAAATCAAACATAGTATATTTGTTTTCACCGTTTACAAATTGATCTAAGAAGTTATATAAGGTAAAAAATAGAGGTTTGAGACAATGGATAGTGAAGTTTATGGGCTATTGATCGATTTTTCGTAACTCTAAAAAGTTATATAAGGTCGGAAGTGGGTTTGGAAGACAAAGATAAGCGATTTATACTCGTAATGGAAGACATGTTTATTAACAATCAACCAACAAAAAAAAACTTACAAATTTGAGCTAGTGTCGATTAGTGAAGGTTTGAGTTGGTTAAACTACTTTCGAAAAGCTAAGAAATTACATAAAGGTTGGAAATATAGTTTGAAGATTACTATGCATAATTGAAAAGCTATATTGGAGTTCATTTAAACCTAAATCAAACAAAAAATTATAAAACTTAAAGGATTGAGCTATCATCGGTTAGTATCGTTTCTGAGTGATTCAATGTTTTTTTTATAAATCTAAGAAGTTGTATAAGGTCGGAAATGGAGTTGGAAGTCAAATATAAGCGATTTATAATCTTAATTGAAAACGGGTTCATTAACGATTAACCAAAAATAAGAAAACTACAAATTTGAGCAAGTTTTGGTTTGTGGAGGCTTTAGTTGGTTGAATGATTTTCGAAAAGTTCTACAATTCAAATTAATGTTAGAAATAGAGTTTGAAGATTAATATAACATTTGATAAACTAAATTGAAGTTTGTTCTAACCTAAATGTAACAAAAAATTAGAAAACTCACAGATTTGAGCTATTGTCGGTTAAATGATTTTCGAAATCTAGGAAGTTACGTAAGGTAAAAAATGGAGTTGGAAGACAACTATAAGCGATAGATAATGTTAATTGAAGAGTGCTTCAACCAAAATTAAGAAAACTTGTAGCTTTGAGGTAGTGCTGGTTAGTGTCGATTACAATCGGTTAAACGATTTTCGAAAAATTAAGAAGTTACATTAAGGTTGGAAATGAAAAGATTATTATAAACCTTTAATAAGCTAAATTGAATGTCGTTTCAACATAATTCTAACCAAAACAAATTTGAACTATTGTAGAGTAGTGTTGGTTAAACGCCTACTTAAGGTTGCTAATCTTCTACTTAAAAAATAATGAAATCCACGAGGCCCGTATTGGGACAATTGAATCAGTGGGCTGATACTCAATACACAGATCCGAAAGCCCAATACAAGCCCAAATAAGATCCGAAAAGAAAAACCCTAACTTGAATCTTGACTATAAAAAGTTCACTATAAAACGACATCAACAATTATTCAACAGAAACCCTTTCCGGAGCAGCTTGAAGACTAGGGTTTTCTGCAAACCGAAGAAATGGTATTTTTTCCAATCTCTATACCTCTTCGTCTAACGAATCTGATACATAGATTATAATTGATGGATCGATTGTCATTTCTGGACAGGGAAAAGGTACAGGAAGTTTTGGTAAGAGGAGGAACAAGACGCACACACTGTGCGTGAGATGCGGACGCAGGAGCTTCCACATCCAGAAGAGCCGATGCAGTGCTTGTGCTTATCCCGCTGCTCGCGTTCGCAAATGTAATTAGTCCTTTTTCTTTTTTAATTGTTTTGATTTTGTGATCTGAGTTGGTTGATTTGATTTTCTTAATTAGAACCTAAGTGAAAATTTTATAAGTTATAGATGGACTATTCATTTTGTTTGGATATATTTAGGGTTTAGAAGTGAAGAAGATTGTGATTTGCTTTTTGTATTGTCTGAATTAAGCCTTAATTTCATGTCAATTACTGATTTATGTCGTTCTTGAATTTTATGGACAACCAACTGTTAAACTAGCTTTAACTATTAGAATCTTAGTATTGCTTTTGTAATCATGAAATGCTGTTTGTAATGCTGACATATTAGTTTATATTTTAAGTACATTTTGTTTGCATTGATGCAACTTTTCTATAGGCTTGTCGAGTGTTTTGATGAATTTTTGGTGCTGTTGGTTGTATAGATAACTGGAGTGTCAAGGCCCTCCGCAGGAAGACTACTGGAACTGGCCGAATGAAGTATCTCCGCAATGTGCCACGCAGGTTCAAGAGTAACTTCAGAGAAGGTAATTTAATATTGCAGATTGTTGATATTCACAGTTCTACGCCCCTTTTCGTTCTTGATTGTTGAATGATCTGGTTATCTTTTGTGTTGGGTTAGGTACTGAAGCAGCTCCAAGGAAGAAGAACGTAGCAGCTGCCTCATAAGGTGTAGAATGGCAATAATGCTAGTCTGTTTTGTTTTGGTATTTCTAAGTTTGCAAACAGGAAATTTTGGATACTTGTTAAATGAGTGTTACTTATTATCAGTCACGAGTTGTTTTAAATGTTGGAGAGTTATCTACTTTATTTTGATTATTCGTAATTACTATTTTTATTCCATTCTAAATACATATTATTTGTATGCTTGGTTTGTCCCGTATCAATTGATCATTCATGAAAAAAACCCACTTTTTATCTGATACTGAAAAAGACAATACATTATAAGGCTTCAAAAACTAAAATGATGGTGTGAAGTAGCTGTGTTGAAGCCATATGGTTTGTTAGTATGTGAACCTCTCAAATGTTTTAAAAGATGTGAGAGCAATATGATGGTGTGTTTTCTTCATTTACCGGCTGGCCTTTGTTGCTTATGACAATTTACTGACTGGCAGTAGTTGTTTATGACAATTGTCTACCTGACTTTTTACCGAAATTGGCATGTGGTGTGTTGCCTAATAAGAAATTTACTAGTTTGATGGTTTTACTGGTTTGTGGTTTGTAGTCTTAAATAGCATTCAGGTTTAATTTCCTGTAAAGTAAAATGTAACGCCCCCCAAGTACAAAGCAAAAGCAGTCCCAATGTTATTATAGGCTATTGACATTTCATTTCATACTTTGTCATTGTGATGGATTGGTTGTTTGATATGTTTAGATGATAATCTCATCTTCCCAAAAATTAGGTCTTCAAAAATTACGTAAGCAATAATATGCATAAATGGGGTTCCATACAAACCAAAAGACAATTCTACATTAAACAGCAAGTATCCCATGGTCTTTCAAGATTTACATTGCAAAGTAAAGAATATTATCAAGTATAAGCTTGCACTTCAACCATAAAAAGGTCCTGTAATTGCGACCTTTTCCAACATTAAAAGGGATCGACAGGAGTTGCATACAATCAACACTTATGGCATACTCAACCGTGGTTGAGGCTCTTCCCTGATGAACTTCTTGCCTTCTTCTCCTTGGCATTGATAAAAGACAGAATGGTTCGTGCGGGACATGGATCTACTCATACAAAAAACACCCCAGTCAACATCTGGCTTGTTTTCTCCTCCTCTCACTATTCAGAGAGAACAAGTAATTACAAGTTTTATGAACATCTAATAGCCTTTTTTAAGTCTCAGACAAAATTTATATAATTCTGGTACATGGACAAATAATTTTGGGATCTTGTTACCTCCCAACCGGGAATAGGTGAGAAGAAAATGCCAGACCTAATACAAAAACTAAGCTGAAGAAGGGTGGTTGTTCATGTAACACAAGAAAGATAATCATACCTACCGGGAGTGGAGAAACAGGATGGATCAACTCAGTAATATTTTTCCTCAGTGTTTAAGCCAGTAGTTCCGCAGTTGAGCCATGTGTAGTAATATCTCATCACGACCTTGATTGGTAACACTGCTGGTCATAATCCAGGGAGGTGCTGTCTCGAAGAAGCCGCGTATCAACTCTTGAAAATCGTTCATGTTTTCTTCAGGCCTTTTGCCTCCATTCTTTTTCTTCTTTCGCTTGTCACACTTGGTGAAGACTAATGTCATGGGAATCTAAAAAATAGAAAAGAAAATTACATTACATGGTGCACATGCTTTTCCCTAAATAATAGACCAAAATTTCAAAAACACAGCTAATAGAGTTAGGAGAATATTTCACCTGATTCTGTCCCAGCCAACTAGCATATTCAAGATCAATATTCTTCGCAGGAATGCTGGCATCTATAAGAAGGAATACCGAGACTAAAGTTGAGCGGTTGAGGAAATAGTCTTTAGTAAACTTGTTCCAATCCGTTCGTAATTCCTGGGGGGCAGATGCATACCTATTTGTTGCATATGAAAATAATTAAAACAAAACATGTAATTTAGTTGAATATAACTATAAACATAACTCAAAATCGCAGAAACCATGCCACTATCGCTGCTAAATTACATGAACTAATACACATACACTTGAAGCAACACTGCTATATTTATTGATGATGCAATCAATTGAGTAATTGCAAACTCACAAAGTAAAATAGTACTGACACAATGTATATTCTATTGGAACATATATTGGGGACCTCTTTCTCCCTTGCTCATTTGGCCTGCCTGAGGCTGAGAGACAGATATATTATTGAAGAAGAGCAACCCATCCAATAAAAGTTGATAATTAGTGTGTCATAGTGTCGTCCTGACAAAAGATGAAACACATACAATGCAAGGTTCTTATAGAATCAAAAGTTATCATATTGTTGATATACATATAAAGTCCAATGAATTCTATTTGTTTGGTATGCTATTGTTCTATTGTCAAAACAATTTGGAAAGAAAAAAGCAAAGGCAAAACCGATATCAAAATTCCGAACTGAGTTTATTCTAGATTGTGACAGATGCTAAATTTACGTAGTCCCGAGGATAATGTTTAGTGTTTAGTTCCCGCCTCCCAGAAAAATAAATTTCTTTTAACCTAGTATAGACTGCAAGCACAAACCGAAAAATCCACTCAAAGACAGCTTTGAAGCTTTGACCATTTATCTAACCGAATAAACAACATACATTAGATGCAATCATGCAACTATGCAAGTACTAAAAAGATTAAAGCCATACCCGTATCCAGGTAAATCCACCAAATACCATTTATCGTTGATCCGAAAATGATTGATGCACTGTGTCTTCCCTACAAAACAATGAAGAAAAGGGTATTCAGTTGAAATCCCAACCAAGATTAGACTAACTGAGCCGAAAATACTTATGCAAAATCTCAATCTTTCTGTGAGAAACTGAGAACACTTCACAACACTATCAATCAAATTCAAATGAAATAATAACCTAATGAAAAATGAAACACTCCCATTTGAAAATTTTCCGATACTAGACTAGATTTTTGGTAACAATCACCAAATTTATCCACTTACAAGCCTAAAAATACTGGAAACGAATAAAGTTAAACAATGGATGAGAAACTAGTTACCAGGTTTCTTGGAGGTGAGAGCAAGTTTTTTCCTTCGAACAAGCGAATTGAGCAGCGAAGATTTTCCAACATTTGATCTACCAACAAGCGCGAATTCAGGCAACCCATCAGAGGGACAGTCCTCAGTCTTGACACTACTCTTCACAAACTCAGCTTGAACAACCTGAGCGTCCATCGCGTACTTGCTCAGGACTATGTTCGAGCCCTTCAAAATCCTCGTACTCAGCGAAGGGTCGTCGACGGAGACTTGGGTCTCTGGAGGGACGAAGAGCTTTTCGAGAGACAGAGTGACCGGAGCGTCTTGTGCTTCTTCTTGTTCGGAGACATGGGAGATTGGTATGGGCTCCGTGACGGAGAGGGTCGATTTGGGCGAGAACAGGAACCTGTGCTTTGGCAGGAGAGTGAAGTGAGTGTGGAGGAGAGAGAGCGGCGGTTTTGTGAAGATTGAAACGTTGAGCCTTGGAAGTTGAGCAAGAGCCATCTTGCTGTCGCTTTGAATTTTTTTTTCGCGGCGATGAGCGGTGGCGCGGCGACTGGTGATTAATAGCAGCAACTATCTACGGTCTCAGCTCTCAGATATGTAGACTGTAGATATCAATATATCATTTGCGAAAACTCACCATTTTTGCTAACCGTCAGTAAAAAGGCTTGACCCGCCACATCAGCGACTGTTGCTGACCTATCTGAACATGTCATCGATATTTACTGACATCATCGTTACTTTGATCACGTGTTTGCCACATCAATGCATCTTGGTGACGTGTCCGGGAGCGTTATTAACTCTTGCTCATGTGAGTGGGCACATCAATGATTTTTGAGGATGTGATTTTTGGGTTTTGGGCCGATCGTGGCTTAAAATGGGTCTAGTCCATTTGGGTTTGTATGGATTTTCAAATTGAGCTTCTAGAGTAGATCATTTTATAGTAGATCTTTTAATGAGCAGGGTTTCTAACAAAAAAAAGTTTTTGGTTGTGTAAATTACAAAAAAAGTATTTACAATGTATTTTTTAAAATGGATTTTGGTTGTGTATTTTATAAAAAAAGGTGTTGACAATGTATTTATAATGAAAGAGTTGTATGTGCATTTGAGACAATTCATATATTTAAAAAAAAACTCAAAAAAAGCTTTTTGGAAAAGCCCAAAATTTAGGCTTCTCCAAATAGACATAAAATAGTTTTTATAAAGGGTAATTGAGACAATTCATACATTAAAAAACATGTTTTGAGTTTTGCAAAACAACTAAAAAAACTTCAAAATAGCTTATAGCATTACAAAAAGCGTTTTTGATTCTTACAAAAGCCATACTAAACACACACTTAATAGATTTGGGTTTTTTTTCTTTGGGCTTATTATACAACTATAAGTGCCATCATGTTGTCGATGATGTGTCAAGACACCCGGTAAAAGTCACTTACGTGCTCACTGATGTCAGCAAGAGTTAATGACGTATCCGGACATGTCATTAAAATGCTTTGATGTGGTAGACATGTGACCATACCAACAATGATGAGATAAAACACATCTGCAAAAGTCAATGACGTGCCACACACGTCATCAAAATATAGAAAAAGAAGAAAAAAAAGGATGATGAGAACTTGGTTGCTTTAATTCACGACGGATTTTTCTGCAACTAGCACTGCAGTTGTCCAATTCTTGTGAGAAGACTTTTGCTTACCCTCATTATGAGGGGTGAGCATTACCTCCCTCTCCAATACATGACATGTGTCTAAGGAAGGATATTTTTATCTAAAAACTATCATATGTTTGGACAAAATTACCCTCTTTCTAGACACATGATATGCATTGGGGAGGGGGGTAATGCTCACCCCCTCTTCATGGGGGTGAGCAAAAATGGACTCAATTCTTGTGGAAGGAACTATGGACCGACAAATATGTCATTTCAGCTGATATTAATTAATTAATTACTCTTCTTCTCTGATATTCATTTTCTGTGTTCTTTTATAGAAAAACCGGATTTGTTTCACTAAATGACTTGTTTATACTGGAAATTTTTTATCTTCTATTTTGGTAAAAAAAAAATTTGAAGAATCTAATATTGTGCAACTTTTCCGTACAATGTGGTCCATATGGATGGTTCAAATGTTCAATTTGGGAACATGTCCATGTATACTAGGCATCTCAAACATTCTCTGCCTTGTTTTTGCAAAGCATGAGCTTCAATTGCAGTATCAAATTCGAATATTATGTTATAATCGCTCACAATCTTTTGATTTGAATAAGTTATGGCAGCTTGAATGAAATGCAGGAGATAATGAAACAGGTGGCACCTCTTCCGGTGAAAATGAATTGATAACGCGAATTCTATCCTTCCCCGAACATCCCACCAAATGAATTCTTGATTCTGGGGATTGTGATGGCATCCAACAATTGCCCTCAAAGTATCACTGCTCAATTCAAATCCGTAAAATGAATAAATCACTTGCTTGATTCATGTTCTTTTTCCCGTTAAGGAAGATCTCTTTTCATGTTTCCATTTAGAACATAAAGATTTTTATATTTCTTAAATCTTCTCGTTTTTTTGTTGTCAGTAATTGGTTTTAGGAATTTTTTATTAGTTTGTTTAGTATGTAAATATGTAGTCACTCTATGGATAATTGTGAATGTAAAAGCTTGTTCAACAAATTGGTTAAATCATAGGCATGAACTTTGTATTACTTGAACTGCTCGTAATTGTAATTACAATTCCTAAATTCAAAACTTTTCAACTTATTGTTCTATCATATTTTTCGAAAAACATCATTGAACTGTGCGCAACTTGAACTTGAACATTGCAGAACTTTTTTCTTAAGGTACAGACAATGATATGCAATGAGAGTGTAATGACCTTATAAACAAAATTCAATTACAAATCGAAGTCTGTTTAGACATGCCACTAATCCCCTCTTTGGCTAGATCAAATTCTTCATAAATTTTTGTCTGTAATCTTGGTCTAAACAGAGGTTCCATCCATTAAATGGGCTCATCGACTAGTGGGAAAACAACCAGCAAAATGGATACTGTCATACTGATTACCATGCATGACCTATATATATAGTTCATCGAAGATTTGTAGAAGAACTAGTAAAATGGATGCTAAGTAATTCATGGCTCAATAATCACATCCTTTATTCTGTTCACTATGACCTACATTAGCGCCAGTTCTGGTTTGGTTCCGTCCCGGTCCGGTTTAGGTTCGGAACAGACGGTTTCGGTTGTTGGCGCACAAACGTCACTACGCGGAAGCGTTGCCGGATAGAACACAAACAAACAATCGCAAAAAAATTAAGATGGAAGAAGAAAATAATCCAATCACACACAACACAAGAGTTTTAGGAGGAAACCCAAATCGGGAAAAAACCACGGCCGTCAGGACGACAAGAAATCAATCCACTATGAAGAAAATTGTTACAACTTCACTCTAAGGATTTTTTTCTCTCTAACCCCAAACCCAATTACACCCAATGCTCTCTTTGAGATCTCTCTAATTAATTGCTAATTTGCTCCACACACAATAACCTAGCTATTATGGTATATTTATATGAATTACAGGGAGTTTAAGTCAACAAGGAAATCCTTCTCCTATAAATACAAGAAATACTTTTTCGACATAAATATTATTTCCTATTTATGATAAGATTTCTTATAAGGAGATATCCTGTTCTTTTAAGCATAAGAATTTTCTATTCCAATAAACATAAGAACTTCTAGAAGAAAACCTTTCCTTTTATCGCCAGCATTCCTGATCTGGGCAAAATCCGTCATTACCGCGGTCTGGGTCTCGATTGGCCACCCGCGACCTGAACCGCGGAAAGCTACTGTTGTCCACCGCTCAGAATACCGCGGTTGGTGCATTTGCTTCTGTCGTGGTCTACACCGCGCTCCACTCACTGGAATGTACCGCTGTCTGCACCGCTCCATATGCACGTGTCCGCAACGCGGTATACGTAGCGGTTCTCTTCAGAATTCGTTTCTTCAGTTCTTCTTTGATCTTCAAGCCTCCCTCAATCTCGATCTCATACTTCCAAACGTGTCACACGTCTCCAAGAAGTCTTCGCATTGGTGAATCCCGTTTGGTAACCATTGAAAATTCGAGCCATATCCAACAATCCTCCCTTATGGCGAGAATTCTCAATAAAAAAAAAGTTCATCCATAGCTACGACTCTCAACACCGAGAATCAACATACCCACCATGAGGTATAACCACTTAGGAACACCTATCCCAAGATTTCACCGGCACATGTCGAAATCTACCTTACTGTAAATTATGGTGCAACTTCTCATGTTAGGTTCCCAGGGAGTTCGTTCAGCCATCGACATCCTTGTCCACCACACACCTTGCATCACCTCCTAACCAATGCATGTGCGCAATTGTGGACCCGCTATCAACAATGCTTCATCTTTTATGGCAACTAGCGGTCATGCCATGAGGATGTTTATGCCCCTTTAGAGGGCATCGCTGTAGTCATCATACTCAATAGAGGTGATTGCCGGATCCCCCTCTTTGGAGCCTTTAGCCGAACTTGTCTTCTTATTTTTACAATCCCTCATTATGTGTCTAGACTGTCCACATCCCCAACAAGTGACTTTTCTTTTGAAGTCTCCCTTCTTCCTGTCAACCAGAAGAGCAGAGTTATTAGAAGTTTTACCTTCACTCTTTAGCCTTCGTTCCTTAGAGATTAGTTTGTTCACTACATCTCCAAAACATATGGTTGAACTCCCATGCATCAAGATTGGCTTCATATGCGCATAGGATGGTGGAAGGGACCAGATTAGTCTTAATCCTTTGTCTTCTTCATCAATTTTTACTCCAATCGACTCTAATTCGGAAACTATCCCATTTAGCACTCTTAGATGATAGGAAACTTTCGTACCTTCAGACATCTGCAGCATGTGAAACTGCTCATTCAGGTAGAATCGGTTGCAGACGGTCTTTGATTGATATAATTCTTCAAGCCTCTCCCAAAGTTCTTTCACTGAATATGTTCCATGAATATTTGCAAGAACATTCTTGGCTAGGTTCAATCGTATCGCACTTGCAGCCCTCTCGTCCAAATCTTCCCAATCATCATCGCTCATCACAGGTTTTCCAGAACTAGTACCAACCGTTTCTTTACTAAGATCTCCAGAGCCTTCAGGGTTCGCAGGGGTTGGCTTGCCCTTCAACGCCTTGTGTAAACCGTATTGGATTAACAAATCTTTGACTTGAACTTGCCACAAGCCAAAGTTAATTTTTCCCTCGGACTTCTCAACTTCAAATCTCATCATCTTTGTCATATCCAGTTTGTTAAAAACACTATCAAGCAACCGTGACTCTAATACCAATTGTTGGCGCACAAACGTCACTACGCGGAAGCGTTGCCGGATAGAACACAAACAAACAATAGCAAAAGAATTAAGATGGAAGAAAAATAATAATCCAATCACACACAACACAAGAGTTTTACATGGAAACCCAAATCGGGAAAAAACCACGGCCGTCAGGGCGACAAGAAATCAATCCACTATGAAGAAAATTGTTACAACTTCACTCTCAGGATTTTTCTCTCTCTAACCCCAAACCCAATTACACCCAATGCTCTCTTTGAGATATCTCTAATTAATTGATAATTTGCTCCACACACAATAGCCTAGCTATTATGATATATTTATATGAATTATAGGGAGTTTAAATCAACAAGGAAATCCTTCTCCTATACGTACAAGAAATACTTGTTCCACATAAATACTATTTCCTATTTATGATAAGATTTCTTATACAGAGATATCATGTTCTTTTAAGCATAAGACTTTCCTATTCCAATAAACATAAGAATTTTCAGAAGAAAACATTTCCTTTTATCGCCAACATTCCTGATCTGGGCAAAATCCGTCATTACCGAGGTCTGGGTCGCGGTTGGCCACCCGCGACCTAAACCGCGGAAAGCTACTGTTGTCCACCGCTCAGAATACTGCGGTTGGTGCATTTGCCTCTGTCGCGGTCTACGCCGCGCTCTACTCACTGGAATGTACCGCTGTCTGCACCGCTCCCTATGCACGTGTCTGCAGCGCGGTACATGTAGCGGTTCTCTTCAGAATTCGTTTCTTCAGTTCTTCTTCGGTCTTCAAGCCACCCTCAATCTCAATCTCATACTTCCAAACGTGTCACACGTCTCTAGGAGGTCTTCGCATTGGTGAATCCAGTTTGGTAACCATTGGAAATTCGAGCCATATCCAACATCGGTTTCGTCAGTTCCAGCAATTCCGACGGAATATTTTGTTACCACAATAGAAGATAAAAATTTCCAGCATAAACAAGTCATTTAGTGAAATACTAGATCTAATTTTTCTGCAGAATTGCATTGTGCACTTGAAATGATTATCAATAGTGAAGACAAGTTGAGTCTGTTTGTACCAAACAATTAAAAATTAAAAATTAAAGAAATGATTTTGACCTATTATTTGAAGAAACAGAGTTCAATGAACTACTGATTCTTTTTCTCCGATTTTTCCGTTAAAAGAAAGATTACAATGAAAGGAAGATTGAAGTGTGAAGTCGTCGCTGTCTTACCAGAGATCTGGTGCCACCCAATCCTCTCGCCTCCTCGCCGGGATTGCTGGCGTCGCTTTCACCATGAGCACTTCATTGTTAACGTGACTCGCCACGTTAACGACTTTTGATGACCTGTCTGGGCAAGTCAGCGACTGTTGCAGATGTGTTCGCTCACATCATCGTTGGTCTGATCACGTGTTTGCCAGATCGATACATTTTGGTGACGTGGCCGGGCACATCATTAACTCTTGCTGACGTGAGTGAGCACATCAATGACTATTGCCGAGGTGTCAAGACACATCATCGCCAGCATGATCACCGCAGATCACGTGACGGACATATCGGCGCATTTAAATGGCGTGTAAATGCACGTCACTGTGCTGTGTAATATGTTTGGGAAATCCAATAAAACGGCAGCGTAGCATGTACATTCCTCCTCACTTCATCTATAATTTGGGCCGGGTGTGGGCTTAAAACGGACGAGTCTAGTCCACTTCAAATAGAACATAGCATCCCCACGAATCATATAAAGCCACATCAGCATGCCGACGAGGTCCTAAGGTGACACGACCGGTAATTTTATCATCAAGCAGAGCTCAATTTCTCAGATTCAGGAGAAAAAGCTTTCACAGCCTAGATTTGTCTTCATTCATGCAACAACTCCTCCGTCCGCGACTGATCTCTCTAAAACCTCGTCCGATCTCACTGTAAGTTACCGTGATCAAGAGAACCGTTTCTTTACTTCAAATCCAGATCAGCCATGGCTCCTCCGGCTCAGTCCCAGCGAACTCAGTCTCCGTCTCAACCTTCCGGGTAAGTCTATCATCTTCTCCGACTCGAAATTTAGTCTTCTCAACAAATCGTCACTGTTAATTGCTGTTATAGGTTTAGTTGAGTTTCAAGTCATTGACACGCGATTGGAGTGGTGGAGATTTGTTGTTATTTTGTAGAAAAATGAAATGTCATATGCTCAATTGAACTGCATGTTAGGACCAATTAGGGTTTATCAGTTTGAAGTATGTTTTTATGTTTTGGTATTCGTTGAATTTGTATTGTATCAGCTAGGTTAAGTCCATTATATTCAGAAATGGAAGATGAAATCTTAGTTTGTCAGTTGTCAAGTAGTTTTATGTTAGCCTGTTAGGTGTCGTCTTGGTTGTTGTCTCCTGTCTTATTTGGAACTGCTAATTTGCAGGAAAGGTGAAGTTTCCGATTTGAAAACACAGCTCCGGCAGCTTGCTGGCAGTAGAGCTCCGGGAGTTGATGATTCCAAGCGGGAGCTCTTCAAGAAGGTGATCTCCTATATGACGATTGGTATTGATGTTTCGTCTGTCTTTGGTGAGATGGTGATGTGTTCGGTGACACCAGACATTGTACTGAAGAAAATGTGTTATTTATATGTTGGGAACTATGCAAAGGTCAATCCTGATCTTGCACTTCTGACTATCAATTTTCTTCAAAGAGATTGCAAGGATCAGGACCCTATGATTCGGGGGCTCGCATTGAGGAGCTTGTGTTCTCTACGGGTGGCAAATCTAGTTGAGTATTTGGTGGGTCCTTTGGGATTAGGCCTGAAGGATAGTAATAGTTATGTGAGGACGGTGGCAGTCATTGGGGTGTTAAAATTATATCATATATCAGCTTCAACATGTATTGATGAAGAATTTCCTCTTACGCTTAAGCATTTGATGCTTAATGACCCTGAAGCTCAGGTTAGACCATTTTTTATTTCATTGATTTGATGATATCTTAGTATAGGGTTATACGTCAATTTAGTAAGCATCACAATGAACGAGTTCACTAAATCTATGTCCTTTATTTACCAGTGATAATTGACGAGTGTAATCATAAACAATATGAGTCAAATGTCTGCTGTTGTGTTTTTCAAGAAATTAAAAAGATTCCAACCATGATAAAACATTTATTTGTTTGGAAATGTTTATCAGTTGTTTTAGTTAATTTCTAATTTATTGGTTCATTAGGTCGTTGCAAACTGTTTAACTGCACTGCAAGAGATATGGAGCGCAGAAGCAAGCAACTCTGAGGATGCTTCCAGAGAGAGAGAAGCTTTGATTAGCAAGCCAGTTATATACTATTTTTTGAATCGGTAGGTTTTGTAGCCCCAATATTAAATTTTGTAAATTTTCTTTTGAACTGTGGTATTAGACGAATAATTTGACGCTTGATTGACAAAATCAAAGGGTTGCTCTGACATGTATGATTGTTGATTATCGTTAATCACAATGGTGTCATTTGTGGTCATTATTATATGATGCAAAGATCCTGTGGTGATTTTGTTGTTACAGTTACTGTTGGGATTTTGGAATCGATGGGATTATGAATTGCTAATTTTACTACTTTTTAAAGACTATAATATGAACCATGTTAGCAACCCGGTTGTGCTGCTTTCATAACCTCAAATATACCCTCATAGGGCTCGACCAGTATGATTGCCTTACTAACATAAGTTAATCAATCTCAAATCTATAATTCCTTTATATTCAAGTACGTGCTGCTGGTGAACAGAAAAGAAAACCATGAAGATGTATTCATTTTGGAAGACAGATGCTTGGTGGTGATAGCTTTTTTGCATGAGACAATAAAGTTTGGAGTTGTATTGCAATGTTATTTTTTGACACTTTTAGTAAATTAATTTGATTGAAATAATTGAAGTGATTTTCCCTCATAATGCATGTGAAGAATACCTCAGTTGTAAGACATTGTGCTAAAAATTGATTGCTTTAGATTATATAATGTGTGTTTTCTGTCATAGATATAAAAATCGTTTAAAAGAATTGCTGAAGTATTGTTAGTGCTTCTATGTGGTTCTAAGAAAGAAAACGTTTGTCATATTCTTTGCAGGATGAGGGTATTTAGTGAATGGGCTCAATGCATTGTGCTTGAGTTGGTTGGTAAATATGTACCTTCAGATAACAATGAGATATTTGACATCATGAATCTCCTTGAAGATAGACTTCAACATGCAAATGGTGCTGTTGTCTTAGCAACCATCAAAGTGTTTCTACATTTGACCTTGTCCATGAATGATGTTCATCAACAGGTGTTTATCCTCCCTTTTTCTTTGGGTTACTTGCACACAAATATGGCACAATCATTTAGGTACATTTTTGGGGGTAAACATGTTTTTGAACTTTCTGTGCATCTTTGCTTTATTAGTCAGCATTGGCAACGAAGACACGAAGTCAAATATGGCACAATCATTTAGGTACATTTTTGGGGGTAAACATGTTTTTGAACTTTCTGTGCATCTTTGCTTTATTAGTCAGCATTGGCAACATCTTCGTTCATGTACTTTGCTTGAGTCGATATTTATATCATGAGACCTTGAAAGCTTAGATTTCATGTATTAGCTAGCTGTCATGAACATGTATACTTTATTTTCTTTAATTTCTGAAGTTTGTGATAAAAAACATCATTTCAGGCCTGGTAATTTGGATGTTAATACCATCATGCTTGGCATTGATATTACACCATCCTCAATATGTGTTATCTAAGTTTGTTCACATTCGTGTTTTATCACTCGAATTACATTTATGTGACTAATGTTGCACTTTTTAAAATTCCTCATCTTCAGGTATATGAACGGATCAAAGCTCCTCTGCTAACTCTAGTGAGTTCAGGAAGTCCTGAGCAGTCTTATGCAGTTTTAAGCCACCTGCATCTTCTGGTGATGCGTGCACCATTCATATTTGCCTCAGATTACAAACACTTTTACTGCCAGTACAATGAACCATCTTATGTCAAAAAGTTGAAGCTTGAAATGTTGACTGCTGTTGCAAATGAGAGCAATACATATGAAATTGGTAGGCAAACAAGATCTGTCTTACTTTTCTGAACCTTGGATTAAAAGTCGGCATGGAAAAATTTGCTTTCTTTTCTTTGAAGTATGATGGATGCATGTTAATTTGTAACAATTTCAGTGACGGAGCTATGTGAATATGCTGCAAATGTTGATATCCCTATTGCAAGAGAGTCAATACGGGCAGTTGGGAAAATAGCCTTGCAGCAGTATGACGTGAATGCAATTGTTGATAGGCTTCTTCAGTTTCTGGAGATGGAAAAGGACTATGTTACTGCTGAAGCCCTGGTAAACATGATCTTTGTGCCTGACAGATACCTGGGATGTACAATCTTTGGATCTGATAGCATTGTCTTCTCTTCTACATGCAAAAATAACACGGTTAATTGACCACTTTATTGTCAACTAGATTGATACAAGTTTGGAGTTGCTATGCAGGTGCTTGTAAAAGATTTACTTAGGAAATATCCGCAATGGAGTCATGACTGCATTGCAGTTGTCGGCGGTATCAGCAGCAATAATGTTCAGGAACCCAAGGCAAAGGCAGCTCTTATATGGATGTTGGGAGAATATTCTCAGGAAATGCATGATGCACCTTACATTTTAGAAAGTTTAATTGAAAATTGGGATGATGAGCATTCAGCTGAGGTAATAACCTGCGTCTTTATAGCATTTTCTTTTTGTGACTCCTTGGCTAGTTGTTTGCTTTAAGCCTTTAGCTTTTTATACACTTGCCTGTTTAGCTTTATAATCTGTGTTATGGATGAATATTTATTTTATATCAAATTGGACAGGTTCGTTTACATCTTCTCACTGCAGTGATGAAGTGTTTTTTCAAGAGGGCACCTGAGACTCAGAAAGCCTTGGGAGCTGCATTGTCTGCTGGTCTGGCTGATTTCCACCAGGTGGGATTTGATATGTGTTTTCCTTCCCGGACTCCCAAAGTCGATTAACTTCCAAGTTAACATGTATACAAGTTGAATTGTTTGTGTGAGAATGGTCCATTAAACTTTCAGTTGACTGCAGGATGTTCACGATAGAGCCTTATTCTACTACAGGCTCTTGCAATACAATGCATCCGTAGCAGAAAGTGTAGTGAATCCCCCAAAGCAAGCTGTTTCAGTCTTTGCTGATACTCAGAGCAGTGAAATCAAAGATCGCATATTTGATGAATTTAACAGTCTATCTGTTGTGTATCAGAAGGTAACTACAAGCCTCTGTTTTGTAGCGCTCTTACAATTTCTCCTTTAAATAGGTACCCTGGTTACCATGCATTTGGCGGTTATGATTTTGGCGGTTATGACTTTGGCTTCTCTAGACTAAAATAGATCACCCACTTTGGTGTTAGGGTTCATATTAACTGACATTTATAAATACTTGCAGCCCTCATACATGTTCACAGATAAGGAACACCGCGGTCCATTTGAGTTTTCAGATGAGCTTGGAAATCTATCTATTGGGGCAGAAGCTGCCGAGAACGTGGCTCCAGCTCTGATGGTTGAGGCAAATGACAAGGATCTGCTTTTAAGTACTTCAGAGGAGGAGGAAATTAAGGGACCTGCTTACAACGGCTCTGCATACAGTGCTCCCTTATACGATGCTTCATCTCCTTCTGTTTCTTCTCTAAGCACACAATCAGAATTGGCAATATCAAACCCCATATCGGCTGGCAAGTGCTTCTCCATCTATCTTTGCCATTGATGATCTACTTGGTCTAGTGCCAGCAACAGCACCTGCACCTGCACCTTTACCTCCTCAATTGAAGCTCAATTCCAAGGCTGCTCTAGATCCTGGCACTTTCCAGCAAAAATGGCGCCAACTATCGTTCGCTTTATCACAGGTTTATATGACATATATTTGTTTAGTTTAATTTAATTTCTATATGTTATAACTTTCTAGTCCCTTCTCCACTACTGCACGGACTTAAGTTTGCAGTTTGTTGATATCTGGCCGATGCTTATTATATTTTCTGCGTCCATTTTTAAGAACCACAATAATTTAGAGAGCATTGATTGATCTGCTTAAGCTTGTTGTAGACGAACACTTTTTATTTTCTATGTTCCGGGCTGGAGGTGAAACTACTCTACTGTAGTTTTCGGCTTCTATATTTAATTGCATATCTGACAAATCACATTTGGTACCTGATGCAGGATTTTACCATAAGCCCTCAAGGAGTTGCAGCATTGACAACCCCACAAACCCTCCTCCGGCACATGCAAGGCCATTCGATCCACTGTATAGCTTCTGGTGGCCAATCCCCTAATTTCAAGTTCTTCTTCTTTGCACAAAAAGCTGAAGAATCATCAAATTATCTTGTAGAGTGTATAATCAACACATCATCGGCTAAAGCACAAATAAAGATTAAAGCCGATGATCAAACTACATCTCAGGCCTTCTCAGACCTGTTCCAATCAGTGTTGTCCAAATTTGGCTTGTCGTAAACATGAAGTTGCCTTCTCGCCTCCATTCTCAGCTGAATACTACGGGTTTTCTCCCTTCATCTGTAATGAGATTTCCTCTCTGTGTCTCTGCGGAAGAAACAAAAAATGGAAAGTGAATTAGAAGATCAAACCGATAAAACCCCTTTTTCGGGTAGCAGTAGATCAGTGTATAATGTGATTTAAGATGAGGGTTGCGTTTTCTTTTCTTTTCTTTTCTTCTATGTTTTCCATTGGTCGATAATGGTTTTTGAATAGGAGAGCTGAGGTGTTCTCTATTTACGTTACAGAATCACACATTGCAAGAATACTGAAACAATTGTTACCGGTTGTGAAGTTAGGTTTGTACTTATACATTTTGTGTCGATTTTTTCGGATAAAGCTGCAGAAGCCATGAATGTATATTTTTTTTTTATCAAGAACGGAAGTGTTAATGGAACGTTATTGTCGTAAATTTCTTCATGGAAGTACATGTTTACATAATTACATATACATGGACTTTGGAGGAAAAGTCACTGCAACTACACATTGTTATGGTATATAAAAAGAAACTTTCATTTTAAAAAATATCAAGAAAGAACCATATTTATACATTTAAAACATGCTTATGTATTTTTATAATCTTCATTAAAATTGTTTTTCAAAATTAAAAAATCATTTAAAACTTTTTTTTAACATATATATATATATAGTCTTTCTATTGTCAATTCGAACTGAAATAAGATATATCAGTTCCTTACATGTAGTCCACTGGATTTAAAAGATGCTTTGACAAGTGCATACAGTCAAGTCAAAGCATTTAAATCTAATGACCCACATGTAAGTAACTGATATATTTTATATCAGTTCGAACTGATAATAGAAAATTTGTATATATCTAATAAATGTTTTGGGAATTTTTGTTAAAATAATTAAAACAAAATGGGTCAGTTAAATTAAGTCCAAGAGTCGGGCAAACAAAATGACTCATTTGAAATAGGTTTTACTTTTGATTTTTGAGGTAAAAGAAGATGATTTAAAACCTGATTTTTTTCACCAAGTTTTTTTATATTCGGAAGAACTTTTGAAATTGTTTTGTAAGAATATTATAAATTAAAATCTCTTCTAGAAGCTAGTGGGCCTTCTTCTCCTAAAGAGCTTTTAAACAGTGGCTTTTGGGCCCAAAAACCCAAAAGCAGGCCATGACAAACAGGTTCATGACACTGGAATCCGCACAAGAAGCAGTCGAGCAACACCCATCACTTGGAAAAAAACAATGGCATTAGCTTGCTGGGTTTTATCAATGGCTCGCACTAGCACTAGTTCTAGCAGGTGCTCAGTTCATGGTAAATTTGAACGTTTGTTTTGTAACCAACAAGTCTCATCTCCTACTCCTCTGCTCAATAGATTGCTCCAAATTCCAAATTCACAAATCAAAACCACACTTGACTCCGACGACACTTCTCAATTCTCCTGGGATTCACATTCACTCCTCACCACTCTCCGATCCTCCTCTCCTGAGAAAGCTCAATTGGTATTTTTACAATTCATTAATTATTGTTTTTAATTAGTATGCAGAAATCCAATCGTGGGTTCATTTCATTTGATTTTATATTTTAGGGCAATTAGTTTTTGTTTAAGTGCAGTGTAATCTCATGTATGTCAAATCATTTAATTGGTCAGGTTTTAGAGTGGAGATTGGAAAAATTGCTTAAGGAGAATGAAACATGTATAGATCAATACTCTAGTTTGATAACTCTCTGTGGAAAGATTCGAAATGTGTCGCTTGCAATGCGTGTTTTTACTCTAATGGAGTCTCGTGGAATCAAGCCTGATTCTTCAGTTTTCGATTCCCTGATAAGTGCTTGCTTGTGTTCGGGGGATGTTGTGACAGCCCTTAGCTTGTTTGAGATAATGATGGGATCCAAGGACTATAAACCCACTTCCGAAACTTATGACATTTTCGTGTCAGGGTTTTCGAGCTTAGGAAATGCTGATGCTATGCAGAAATGGTACTTAGCGAAAAAGGCTGCTGGGTTTTCTGCTAATGTTCAATCGTACGAGTCTCTCGTTTTTGGTTGTGTTAAGTTGAGAGATTTTGATGGCGCTGATGGATATTTTAAAGAAATGATGTCGTTAGGATTTATGCCTAGCATGGCTGTGATAGAGAATGTGCTTGAAGGGCTTTGTAGGTGTAGAAATGTAGTTAAAGTTAAAGAGTTCTTGAAGTTTTTGCTAGACGGGGGATGGAAAATTAGCTTGCATATGGCTGAGAAGCCCGTACAATTGTTTTGTGAACTTGGGAAAGCGGATGAAATTGAGGAGCTGCTTGTAACGTTGATGAAGACTGATCAGTCTCCTGAAGTTTTGCAGCGGGTGCACTGTGGGATCATAAGAATGTATGCCATGTTAGATAGATTGGATGATGTAGAGTATTCGGTGGGGAGGATGGGGAAAGAAGGGTTTGCGTTCAAATTCACAGATGATGTCGAGAAGGTAATCTGTTCATACTTCAGGTGCAAAGCCTATGACAGACTAGACCTGTTTTTGGACCATATTAAGGATTCTTATCAGCTCACGAGATCTGCTTATGATTTTTTGATTGCTGGATATCGGAGAGCTGGATTATCTGAGAAATTGGATCGGGTGATAAATGATATGAAATTGGCTGGAATTTTATAGCATCTCTAAATGGAGTTGAACTGGCTGAATTTAAACCAAAAGTCTACACTGCAATGACACTATTGAAGGTTGATTGATCTTCATTGCCGCATTTAGGACCGAAAAATCCATAGGAACCCCTCTAGAAAGGTGATCTTGCCATCTTGTTTAGACTTTAACTTGAAACGAAAGGGGAAACTAGGAGGTATCAGCCCTGCAGAAGATTTGTTTTTTCACCCTCAGTCATTCTAATATAGCAATCGAGTTACTCGAATCTTCGTTCTTCAATGACAGAAGAAGGCAAAATTTTGAAGTTGCAGAAGACTGGTAAGGCCTGGCATTATATAATTCTTCACACGAGTTGGGATCTGGGATCAAAATTATTTTCTAGAGTTGAAAGATGATTCATTTTGCAGAAGCTTTTTGGTCCTTGGGGTGTAGACATGAGCTTCTATATATATATATATATATATATATATATATATATATATATCACAAAAGCTTCTTGGTTAATTCATAGAACTAGCTACATCTGGCGCAGCTTGTATTTCACCTTTTGATATTGTTAGTATGATTTTTAAATAGAAATTGTCTTGCTTGTATTTCCATGAAGAGTAAATTGAAGAAAGTCTCCGAGTATGCCAAACCAAAATTAATTTATAGGACAATTACCAATTAGGTCCTGGACTTTTTTTAAAAAATTTCAAGATGTTTACGACTTTTATAAAAAAAACCAAATTGGTCCTTAAATTTTTCCCAAGTGCTAAATTAGTACATTTTTTTTAGAAGTGACCAAATTGGTTCCTTCCAACGATTTAACGATGTTAAATATATCAGTTGACTTTAACAATTTTAGTTAAAGTACGTAACTACCCTTTATTTATCATAATAGAGTAAAGTTGTTTTTGCTTTTGTGTATTAAATTCATTATTATAACTACAACAAAATTCAAAAATATTGCTAATGAAACACCATTTATACCTTTTTAATTATAATTTTCTACAAAAAAATCAAAAAAATATTTTAATTAGACAATGTCAATTATATCATTAGTTACCATTCATTTCCAGTTTAGTCTTTTCTATTTTTATATAATTGTTTTTTTTTTGTTAATATTATACAAGCATTGTTGTCAAAACTATTCAAAAAACAAAACCCATAAATAAAATAACAAAATATACATATGTTAAAAAAAACTGTGCATGTATCATTATTATATTGTTTAGAAGTAAAGTACAATTTTACCTTACACAGTTAAATTGACTAACGAAACTTAGTTAGAGGGACTAATTTGGTACTTGGAAAAAATATAAGGATCAATTTGGTCACTTTTATAAAAGTCGTAAACAACTTGGAATGTTAAAAAAAATTTAGAACCTAATTAGTAATTGCCCTTAATTTATATTAATACGTGATCTTCCATGCCAATTCAAAATAGATATACAGAAGAAAAATCTTTAAAGAAAAAAAATATAGTGTAAATTCACTGTATCTCATAGTCTGTTGCAGTGTAGTGTTTGAGTTTGTCAAAGTTGTATTCACGAAATAGATTGAAATAAACTTTTTTTTTAATAATCATATATCTTTTTAGTTAGTAGAATAATCAATAAACAAATAATAAAAAAAGGACAAATCTAAACAACTACTAATAAGTAATAACAGTCTCTCTCATTAACTTTTGAAGACAAACACAAAGAAGCAGCCATGGCCATGATGGCAATAAAATAGAGGTTTCATTTATTTATAAATATTAAAGTTATCATTAAAAAAATTATTGTCTTAATAATAAAAAAATAATGAAAAATCTATTTGTTACTTAATTATAGGGCCAGATACCTAAAAAATAAGATTATATTAATAATACTAATTAATTATTGAGTATTCACTTTTCAGTTTAAAAAAAATATTCACCTTTTAAAAATCATTATCATTAAAAAACTCTTAAACTTCTACTTCTCTTTTACTGTCTAAAAATTATCTATATAACAAAAATTTTATTTATTTTTTATCTACAAGGCTACAACAATACAAATCTATAACTCTCTTTTGTTATAATTTTTTGCTCTTATAACTTACGTCTCCGTATTTTACAATATTCTTTAAATTTATTATTTATATTACTCTTAAAAAGAGATTGAGGTATATAAATTCAAATTTAAGAATTTAGATTCCTTTTTCTTCTAATTGTTTGATGAATCAAACGGTTAATTTTGATATGGTTACTACTTACTAATTGTTAGTTGTTTGACTGGCTCTATTCACGGCAGATTTGAGCAATTTCAACAATTTAGAGTGATTTTTGGTTTTTTATTTAATATTAAAAAATTAAAATGATTAGATGACGATAATTTTAAAAATGTATTATCTTAATCTTGAATTTGTTTTAAAACATGATAGTAGTACCAATATAGATAATATTGATTTATTTTCTGAGTTAAAAATCTTAAGAGAAATTAAATATGTATAGCCTATAGAATATTATTAAAAATACCTATAACAGTTGCTTCAACTCAAAAAAAAAATTCAAAATTAAAATTAATAAAAACTTATTTAAGATCATAAATGGATCAGCAAGATTTTAGAAAATCTTGAAAACAAAAGTTTAATTAAAATTTTTACATTTCAAAAAGTATGAAAAGTTAATTTTTTTTAATTTTTTTTATTTTTAATATATATAGGGTTTTTTTTTTCTTCTCCCTTATGACCTTAAAATATGTTGCCCCTCCATGAAACATGAAGCCCAATGTAAACATTAATATTCAAGTAATTTGCATGTACACGTACGTACCTCTAGTTTTCACTATTTAATTTCTTTTTTCTTACAGATTTTACAATTTCAAATATGCCCTTATCACCCTTATTGTCTCTGGCTCCGGCAACCATCTCCCTGTTGCAGCCAACGGCACCACTACCACCTCTACATGACTACACTGGTGCTCCTCCTCCTTTAGTACTGTCACCCCCATTAGGAGCACCTGATCTTTCTTCACATCCACCATTTCCATCAACTACTCCATTTTCATCACCATCTCCTCCTCCTCATCCTCCACCTCCACAAGTTTCTTCTCCACAGCCAAATGCCATCTCAAAGCCGCCGATACAATCTCCACTGCCTCTAGCCAACGCAATACCACCGGCGGTCACCGATACTTATGGTGTTTCGTTTACTGAAAAAGAATCTGGTACTAATTTGCAAAGGACAGAGATAATAAACATAAACTAAAACGTTAGGGGAAAACCGAGGCTCGTGTTTCACACGGTGTACTTAAGACAATTTCGCCGTATAACACCGTATGTGTATGGCGATTGTCTCCCAGGATACAACGGTTTAACAGTGATCATGCAAGACACAAACACTATCGGCGAACTCAAATCAAGTTCGAACTTACCAAGAACTGAAACAAAGAAGAAACAAAGAAGCAAACAATTAATTTTGTGATTTTTGTGTGTTTTCTGAAGAGTAGACTAGGGTTTATTATAAACTGAAGTCATGAGGATTAATTTGGAAATACTTATCAATTACGTTTTTAATGAAAATGATATTAATTAAAAGTCAATCTCCAAGAGATTTATTTCTAATTAATCACTGATTCTATTTACTTAGTGATCAAGTAAGTATCTAGAATCCAAACAATATTTCCTTATCATTACACGTTTGATTTAGAGAAAATTAAATTAAATTAATTCTTTCCATATCAATATAAACATTGACTTAGAAAAAATAAATTCCAAGCAGTAGCAAAAGGTCGTTTGTCCTATGATAGTCCAATCGGACTTGTGACATTGGTGTACGCGGGTCGCACCCTCACACAAGTCATCCAATCCGAAGGTTTGGGGTCAACCAGGTTGGATTTCCATTGTATCGACTTTTATTTCATGGGCTTTAGTCTCATTCCCCTCGATGATATCTTAACTAGTTCTCTATTTAACCCTTTGGTTAGCGGATCCACAATGTTATCTTTTGACTTTGCATAGTCAATGGAGATAACTCCAGTTGAAAGTATTTGTCTAATGGTATTATGTCTTCGACGTATATGTCTAGACTTCCCATTATACATGTTGCTCTGTGCTCTTCCAATTGCTGATTGACTATCACAGTGGATGCAAATTGCTGGCACATGCTTTGGTCATCTTCAAATATCCTCTAAGAATTGGCGAAGCCATTCAGCCTCCTCACCACACTTATCCAAGGCAATAAACTCAGATTCCATGGTGGATCTGGTTATGCATGTCTGTTTAGAGGATTTCCAGGATACAGCCGCACCTCCTAGTGTGAACACATACCCACTAGTAGATTTTGAATCTTTCATATCAGATATCCAGTTTGCATCTGTGCATCCTTCCAGAACAGCAGGATATCTGGTATAATGTAGTCAATAATTACTAGTGAATCGTAAGTACCTCAGTACTTTTACTATTCTTTTCCAGTGATCGTTTCCTGGATTACTCGTGTATCTACTTAATTTGCTGACTGCATTAGCTATGTCTGGTCTTGTACAGCTTGTTAAGTACATCAGACTTCCTATCACTCTAGAATATTCTAATTGAGAGACGTTCTCACCCTTATTCTTGGATAGGTGTAGATTTGTATCTACTGGAGTTCTGGAAATTCCAGAATCATTTTTGTTGAATTTCTCAAGAATCATGTCAACATAGTGTGACTGACTTAGAATGAGTCTGTTTGATGTCCTTCAGATTTACATTCCCAACATTACATCAGCCGGTCTCATATCCTTCATATCAAATCTTGATTTTAACATATCTTTGGTAGATTTGATCATCTTATCATCACTACCAACAATTAGCATGTCATCAACGTATAGGCACACAATGACATAACCATTTACTGTGTCTTTGACATAAATACATTTGTCACATTCGTTGATTTTAAAACCATTTGACATCATAGCATTGTCAAATTTCTCATGCCATTGTTTTGGTGCTTGCTTTAGACCGTATAAAGACTTCACCAATTTACAGACTTACTTTCCTTGTCCTGGAGCGGAAAAACCCTCAGGTTGTTCCATATAGATCTCTTCATTTAGATCTCCATTTAAGAAAGCTGTTTTCATATCCATTTGATGTACTTCAAGATTTCGCAAAGCTACGATTGCAAGTATCATCCTAATGGAGGTTATTCTCGTTACAGGAGAATACGTATCAAAGTAATCTAGGCCTTCTCGTTGATTGTAACATTTAATTACAAGTCTGGCCTTATACTTATCAAATGATCCACCTGCTTTCATTTTCCTCTTGAAAATCCATTTGGACCCTAGCGGTTTACATCCCGAAGGAAGATCCACTAACTCCCAAGTATGATTTTGAAGGATGGAATCAATTTCACTCTTGATAGCTTCTTTCCACAAGAGTCCTTCTAAAGAGCTTACTGCTTATCTGAAGGTTCGAGGTTCATCTTCTAGCAAATATGTCAGAAAATCTAGACCAAAAGATGTTTCTGTCCTAGCTCTTTTGCTACGTCTTGGTTCATCCTCGACTTCATTTTCTTGTTCTTGGTCCTCATAACTATCAGCATGTGTTCGTTTCGACGAACTTGCTTCATCATTGGATTTACGTGGAAATACATGTTCGAAGAACGATGCATTTCTAGATTCCATTATCGTATTTTTGTGTATATCAGGGATGTCCGATTTATACACCAAAAATCAATAAGCACTATTGTTATGTGCATATCCAATGAAAATGCAATCAACAGTTTTCGGACATATTTTCACCTTCTTAGGCGTATGTACAACCACTTTGGCAAGACACCCTCACATTCGTAAGAATTTATAGGAAGGCTTTCTTCCTTTCCATAGTTCATATGGGGTCTTCTCTACTTTCTTTCGGGGTACCTTATTTAAAAGGCAATTGCTAGACAATATAGCTTCACCACATATGTTTTGAGGCAATCCAAAACTTAGCAACATTGCATTCATCATTTCTTTCAAGATACGATTTTTCCGTTCAGCAACTCCGTTTTGCTGAGGGGAATACAGTGCAGTGGTTTGATGTATGATTCCATGTTGTGCACAGAATTCACCAAAAGTTGCTTCATACTCACCAACTCGGTCACTTCTCAATACCTTGATTTTCTTGTTGAGTTGATTCTCAACTTCAGTTTTATAGAGAATAAACTTCTCTATAACTTCATCTTTGCTTTTCAACAAATATACATAGCAATATTTAATGCTATCAGCAATAAATGTGATGAAATATTTGTTGCCACCTCTTGTTGGAGCAAATTTTAAATCACATATATCACTGTGAATTAAATCAAGGGGTTCAGATTTCCTTTCAATAGTTTGAAATGATGACCTTGTTAGTTTTGCTTCAACGCAAACTTCACGCTTATGTTTGAGATCAACTATTAAACGTGGAAATATGATTTAAGTTAATTAATCTACGCAAAGTATCATAATTAGCGTGTCCTAGTCTACCATGCCATAAATTAGAAGACTCAAGCAAATAAACTGAAGATTGATCTTTATTGATATTTCTTTTGACAACAGATACATTAAACTTAAAAAGCCCTTCAGTTACATATCCCCTACCCACATAAGTTCTCTGTTTAGTCAAGACTACTTTGTCTGATTCAAACACCATCTTGAACCCATGCTGATTGAGCAACGAATAGGACACCAAGTTCTTGCAGATATCAAGTACATACAGCACATTGTTCAAGCTCAGGTTATACCAAAGGTCATCTTGAGAATGACTTAACCATGTCCCTTAACATCGGATATGGCTGAGTTGCCCATATACAACTTTTCCTCGTTCTCCACTGATTCAAACGTATTGAACATCTTCCTGTCATAGCATATATGGCGTGTGGCCCCAGTATCTAACCACCACTCCCTCGGGTTTGACCCGACCAAGTTTGCTTATGTCACTACCGTGGAAAGATTGATCTCTGAGACCTCCTTTGAAATCCCAGCAACCACGTTTGCCTCGTGGTTCTTCTTCTTCTTTGGAAATCTACACTCAGAAGATTTGTGACCCAGCTTGTCATAGTTGAAGCACTTCCCTTGGAATTTTGGCTTCTTGGAGACTTCTCCTTTTGGACCCAATTTGGATCCTTTCACAGGCTTGTTCTTCTTAGATTTAGAACTTTGCCCATGTTCCATGACATTAGTCTTTGCTTCAGGCAGACCAACATCTTTCTTGTCATACTTCATGTGATCTTCTTCAATACTAAGTTTGACGATGAGATCCTCGATCTTCATCTCCTTTCGCTTGTGTTTGAGATAGTTCTTGAACTTCTTCTATGAAGGAGGTAACTTCTCAATAATAGCAGCCACCTGAAAGGTTTCACTCAGGACCATCTTTTCAGCATGAATTTCATGCAAAATCACCTGAAGTTCTTGGACTTGACTAATAACTGTCTTGGAGTCTCCCATCTTGTAATCATGGAACCGACCCACAACAAACTTTTTGGATCCAGCATCCTCAGTTTTGTATTTCCGGTCTAGCGACTCCCACAATTCTTTGGCTGTTTTCTTTGAAGTATGTACGCTATACAACGAATCTGACAGCCCATTCAGTATGTAGTTTCAGCACAGAAAATCCTAATGGTTCCATGCATCTATGGCATTCCATACCTGAACATCTCGCTCTTCACCACTATTGGGTTTATGAGCTTCTTCAGTAAAGAACCTGGCTAGGTTCAGCGTTGTCAAATAAAACAGCATCTTTTGCTGCCAACGCTTGAAGTTTGGTCCACTGAACTTATCAAGGCTTCTCCATGTGATTCATCGGTAAAGGAATCTAATTCATATAGGGATTCGCCATCGAAACATTCCATTGACTCACATACTGGCCCATCACCGGATCTGGCATATTTCTCACGAATGAGCTGATGGCCGGAGTCGTTGTGGCCACACTTGGCAACACAATCGGCACTTCACCCACAAGCAAAGAATTTACAGTCATAGTGGGTAATCTCACACTCGAATTCGAAGTCTCTAGTGGAACACTCGAATTCACGTTTGACTTATCCGCCATAGTATCTGAAACAAAACATAAGTGTTTTAGAATCAAGAAATCAGTATTGATATCAAATATCGAATATCAAATATCAAATATGTTAATCAAAATTGATTCCAGATTTCACAATTGAAATCACAATCAGTGTCTGGTATCAGACCCGATTACACAATTGAAATCACGATTGATTTCTAAATCAGTGTCTGATAAATAGACCTAATTTTCCAAAATTTGAAACAGGTATTGATTTTGAAATCAGTGTCTAGAATATAGACCCAATTTCCACAGTTAAATTTTATTTAACCCAGTCCAGTAATGTTTAAGATCAAAATTTGTCGCAAAGCAACCAGAAAACCGAACCAGAAGTTTTGTAGAAGTAGAAGAAAACGATTTTATTTGAAAACAGTAGAAAATTGTCTTAAACAGAATCTGGTACGAATCTGCAAAGGACAGAGATAATAAACACAAACCAGAACGTTAGGGGAAAACCGTCGTGTAACACCGTATGTGTATGGCGATTGTCTCCCAAGATACAACGGTTTAACAGTGATCATGCAAGGCACAAACACTCTCTGCAAACTCAAATCAAGTTCGAACTTACCAATAAGTGAAACAAAGAAGAAACAGAGAAGCAATTAATTAATTTCGTGACTTCTGTGTGTTTTACTCCAAGAGATTTATTTCTAATTAATCACCGATTCTATTTACTTAGTGATCAAGTAAGTATCTAGAATCCAAACATTATTGATTTAGAAAAAATAAATTTCAAACAGTAGCAAAAAGTCGTTTGTCCTATGATAGTCCAATCAGACTGACGGCATTCGTGTACGCGGATCGCGCCCTCACAAAAGTCATCCAATCCGAAGGTTCGGGGTCAATGATTTTCCCACCCCACCCCACCCCACCCCACCCCACCCCATTTGTCGACAGAGCTCATAGTCGGATGCTTCCTCGGCGGAGTCATTTTACTTCTTCTATTTTGCCTTTTATATGTAATTCGCTACAAAGATACAAGAAAAAGAAGAAGAAGAAATCCCACCAGCCCTCAACAAGATTATTGCAAACCAGTACCCAGTACCCTACTTGCCACCAAATGGTAATTAAGATCAATATTTTTCTTATTTATATCAAATCGTATGAAATCACATTTTCATGATTCTTGTATCATATTAATCAATATTGTTACACTATGCATTTACATTACAGAGCTCACTGGTGGGGATGACCCGTGAGCAAAATTTTGGGTCGTCGTTGGTCCCGGATGGGGGCAGTGCCTCAGAGCAAAATTTTGATTACTTGATATATTGTGTAGCTACATTTTTACCCACAATGGTTTTAAGATTTCATCTCTCTGTATTCTTAGGATTTCAGTGTGAAGGAGAGAATAAGAAATAGAGAGAGAGAGAGAGAGTGTGTTTCACCTTTGTAAACAACAGTTTGATAGTGGAAATTGAGTGTCGGTGAATCTAATATAGTGTCCGTCTTTATTATTTCTGTTTTTTCGTGTGTGTGTGCGCTCGCATGTTTTTATCGCTTTTGGGTTTGTTTATTTCGTAACACATACAAAAATGTTGATAAGACAATACTGCTGCTGCCGTAGCAGGTGCACGTGTAATCACAGTGCTAAAAAAGCCTTTTGTTCCTCCACCACCACCTCCAGCAACAACAAGAAGCAGGTGCCGTAAAGGGATTTTCACATATGAGGAGCTAGCGGCGTCTACAAATGCGTTCTCTGAGGGAAACCTTGTTGGACAAGGTGGATTTGGGTATGTCTATAAAGGGATTCTCCGGAACGGGAAAGAAGTAGCCGTAAAGCAGCTCAAGAGTGGGAGCCTGCAGGGAGAGGGAGAATTTCAGGCAGAAGTTGAGACCATTAGCAGGATACATCACAAACACCTTGTTTCATTAGTTGGATATTGCCTCACTACTGGACCTGACAGATTGGTTGTGTACAACAACACTTTGGAATTTCACTTGCATGGTTGGTTAATTAGCCTTCCAATTTCTGCCTTTTCAAACGACATCAAAGTTTACATTTTTAACAAGAAATGTTTATAATTGCAAGAACTGGGCAGCCTATTGTGGAGTGGGAAACAAGACTCAGGATTGCTATAGGGTCTGCAAAAGGACTAGCATATCTTCATGTGGACTGTGAGTCACATGCTCTCTAATTAAGGAATATTTCACAGTTTATGCATCAAAATTAATGTCAAATTGCTTGATGATCATGCAGAGATTTCCCTTCTCTAATTAATTGAAGTAGCTTATGCTATGCACTGCAGTCTGCAGGTAATCCAACAATCATTCATCGCGATATCAAGGCGTCCAATATTCTTCTTGATTCTCAATTCGAAGCAAAGGTGAGGATATTCTTCTATTATATATATTTATATGTACCTGCATAGATTAATTCTGTTAATAAGATAGTTTGGAGGTTCTTCCAAGACATGATCTTGCTTCTTTGTTAGAATTCAGCAACTTATTCTGTATTCTTTGGTCATATTCCATATTGGCATAATGAACTAAATTTTACGATCAGGTTTTGACTTTGGATTCGCGAAAATTTTATCAGACAACAATACTCAGATCTCAACTCGAGTTGTAGGAACTTTTGGGTAAGACTTTTTTTTCTAGTTTCAGTAACATAACCATGTACTCTGCCTAAAAAGCTATGCTCAACAAACATGTTTGTTTTTTGTTAACAGATAATTGGCTCCAGAGTAGGCATCGAGTGGTAAATCGACCGATAAATCAGATATCTGTTCCTATGGAATCATGCTCCTAGAACTTATAACCGGACGACCACCTATCAATAAAGAAGAATCCTTCATGAATGAAAGCTCGGTTGATTGGGTGAGTTCTCTTGCATCATCTAATGGACAATCCTGGGATATGCATAGGATTTGATTTTAGTGTTGGCATTGCAATGCAGGCTAGGCCATTGCAGCATAAAGCTCTAGAGGATGAATAAAGCTCTCCAGTTGTCTGTTGTCAGGTTGTTAGTGCTCTGAAAGGCAATGTTTCTTCGACAAAACTTTGATAAACAAATCAAGTCTGGAGACAACATGGCCGATCAATTCAATTGGCGATATGTCCACCAACACATACACCAAGAAAAACTTCAATATGACATTTTCCGGGTGGGGGTGGGAAGGAGAAAAGTTGTGGGTACAGCGGTTATTTGGTAAATGATTTTAGTCATAGATAGAGTTCCAATTGATCAGGGGAAATTTTTGATTAGTGGTTCACATTTTTGTTTCTGAGTCTTCATATTCATTTGCTTGATGTAAATGTTTTATAACTTCTGGAACTTGAACAAGAAATGCCACTCTAATCATGTCTTACGAACACTTCCCTGCCACTTTATTTTATGCTAATATAAAGAGTTGTAGCAAGTGCAATAAAATGCTTTTGAGTTTAGTCCTACCTATACCAAGTAATTTCTCACAAAAACTAGCATTGACAAGAAAATGCACAATCTATTTAGCAATCAACATTTAACTTCTTGTACATTGAAAGCAAAATCTCATCACTTCTCAAATCCCAACTATGAAATCCATAATTGGTTATTTAGAATTCTACATGAACTGAACTTTTCGCCTTCTCTGTCGTAATTTTCCACCATCATCACCAGAGCTGAGCTGGACTAAAAGGCAAGGCAGCGATTGAAGAGGGAAATATCATCCACCTTGGCCCTTGTCTTCTTTTAAAGGTAGTAAAGATTTCAACCATTTCTTCCAAGGGGCATCGTGTTGCTGCTCGATCCATGATAAGAAACAACTATCCAGCAAGCAGAAGAAGTTCACATATAGAAGTTGATACCGAACTGGTACAAATCGAAAATTTGCAACCTGAACAAGTGGCCATATGCCTCCTTCAAGAATCAAGGCCGGGAAGAAATCCCTTCTAACATCTTCTTTAATTTGAGGCCAACTCTTTCCAGCAGTAAACCCCATGTATGTGAAAAACACAAGCAAATCCAACGGTCCAAAGATTATCGAATCTATTACAGTTTTAGCAGCAACAAAAGAAAAGGAATTCTCTCGCAATAGAACTCGTGACTTTATAAATCGGTCCAAACCTTCATACCTGTAAACCCAGTAAACAGAGAAATGTAAGAAGCTTAACCTAGTAAAATTCCGATTCTAGCTCCAGGATTCATTAGTTAGAAAGAAAAAAAATACCGAAGTTGTGTACTTGATAGTGTATAGGTAACTGAAAAAATGAATGCAAGATCCACTTACCAAAAGTGTCCAACAGGTCCAACAAATGAGAAGCCAAACAGGCTTGTTGTGGCCACTCGTTTCCAGTTGATCTTCTTTATTTTGTTTTCATCGCTTGTATCAAAAACGGATTTTTCATCCTATCAAAAGACATTAACTAATTATTAATCAAATGCTGACAACAGTTTGAAAACAAAATTTTGAAAGAAAAAAAAAACACACACACACAAGTGACATTATATGGCTAAGAAAATTAAAATTTTCAAGAATGACAACTCACAATTGGAGAAGTTCATGAACTAGTGTGAGTAACTACTTGAATGTTATAATGGGAGTAGACATTTTTAGTTCTCCAGAACACTTGTGTGAAATGCATAATCTCCTCACTCACAAAAGAACTAAAAAAGTGTTATCTTTTTGTAATGGCAGAAATCTGACCTACAACATTCCAGCCAAAACTTTTCTTACAGTTTAAAGTCAAACAGAGAACTCTTTCATGTTCATTTTTCAAACATGAAACTAGCATCAAGACCACAACTTTTCGAGCTTTCGGGTTAAAAGGAATCCCTAACTGGAGTATTAAAACAGAAAATATCTTGCCAAAACAAAAATTCAATGGACATGCTAGTTGCTTCTTGGATGCATTTCCAGTCACACCAATCAACCTACCCAATACTTCTCATACACAGTCAATACTGTATTCAATTCACAACTAGCTCAATGCACATATCTTTAATTCTTTAAGCATATGAAAAAAATACCACAACTTTGAGAACATAACCACAACAACAAACAACAGTTTTCTAAGAACTTGAAATGAAATCCATCCTACTAAAAATTAAATTTTTCTTGATGGGTATCAAGAATTATACCTTCGTTGAAATGAATTACTACTAAAGATTATTTTTTTCTTGATGGGTATTCAAGAAATGTACCTGATTCTGATACTTTTTGGCAGTATAATGAGTGATGAATTGGGCGGCTATATCTCCAAAACCCCAAATCACACCAGAGCTGATCACTTGCGTCTTCACTGGATGAACCGCCAAGCAACTCTGGTACCATTTCCACAACTTCAACATCTCCCTCTAAATTCCCATACAAACAACACCAAGACAAAGAGAGATAGAGAAATGGAGTGTTTTTTTAGAGTCTTTTCATGGCCTTTGTGTGTGTATTTGCCTCTCTCTCTCTCTCTCTCTCTCTCTCTCTCTCTGTGATTACAGTGCTTTTGTTGGTTCTTAAATATTTACAAAACCCCTTTTTTTTCCGAGAACTCTCTTTTCATGAGAAATTTTTTTTCCGGGAAATGCGTTTTAGGCTTTCAAGCTTGGAGGACACGTACTAAGTGAGAATATCATCCTTTCAATTATATAGTGAGCCCAAACGGATAATTGTATGGGCCAGGCCTCGGCCCATTATCATATAATACACGCACACACAAAAAAAATTAAGACGATAAAAAGGGAGCCAATTTATCAAAAATTTCAAGCCTCACTTTTGTTGTACTCTTATCTACTGTTGTTTGTCTTTGTTGTGTTAGCAATATCTGTGGATAATATTTTTTAATTGGATCTCATGGGATTCCATGCACTATAACACCACACTCAAATTCAAACTCTGTTTCCTCACTCTCTCCATCTCTCTTGCACAATCTTAAACTTGTGAAGCCAACAGCCACTACTTGTAAGTTTCATTGTCTAAATGTTTCAAGTTTTTTTTTTTGTTGGGTATGTTTTCTTTCTATGTTTTGAACTTAAAGTGAGGCTGTTAGTTGATGTAATAACCTAGTTATGTTTCTGGATGGAGTATTTAATGTTTAAGAGTTCTTGCTTTAGTTATTTGGTTAGTGTTTGCAATTGATATTTTTGGAGTATAAATTGAATTGATCTAATAATTTGATGAAACGATGCCATATAAAAATACCCAAATGGGGATTGTTGTTTTGTTTTTCTTTCTTGAATTGTTTGGATTCTCTTTGGTTAAATTTTCAAATGCAATGTAAATCCCAAATGATGATCATAAATCTCTCATGTTTTGAAATGCAATAGTTGGTCTTTGGATTTTAGCTTCACCAAATTTCTAATTACATTCATAAACTTGTTTGGTGTATAGATAACTTTTCTATAGTAATTTCTTATGAGGGAATTATAATGGTATGTTGGATGAAATTCCAAGTTCTGGCCTTTGCTTGCAATCTGTTTGAAAACTAGATCAGTTAAAACTTTCAGGTTTACGAGCACAAGTTCAGAAGATCGTATGGGAGAATTTGGTAAAGGGAAGGCTCTTTCACGAACCAATGACAAACATCAAACGCAACCAACTAAGGTAGACTGATTTAATTGTCCGGGTTGCATCATTTTGGCATTCTTGTATGTTCTTTGGCTAGCATGTTTGAGTTCCAAGTATCAGTTTTGTTTGTAGCTTGAGATACCATGCGTATGCACCATGGTGTTATATTATGATGATTCTTATTTTGTATGTTTTCTGTTTTCAGAAATGAATATTTCGTTATTTTTAACTTTGCAGGAGTATAATCCAGGTGAAAAGAACCAGTCCTACGAACATTCGAAGTCTACAGATTCCCAAAGTCAATCCCACTGTGAGTCCTGCATGACCAAAGATGGTTGCAGAACTGTGCGCTCAAAGACAAAATTAATGAACATTCTGATAAATAGAGGAAATCCCCAGGAAGTCCTGTCCGTTTTCGACAGTTTGATTGAAGGAGGACACAAGCCATCTCTAATAACGTACACTACCCTCTTGGCTGCCTTGACCATCCAGAAGCGCTTCAACTCCATACATTCGATTATCTCAAAGGTGGAAGAAAATGGAATGAAACCTGACTCGATATTCTTTAATGCTGTAATAAATGCCTTCTCTGAATCCGGGAACATAGAAGAAGCCATGGAAACATTTTGGAAGATGAAAGGAGAGTGGATTGAAACCCACTACTAGCACTTATAACACATTAATCAAAGGGTATGGCATTGCTGGTAAGCCTGAAGAATCGGCCAAACTGCTGGACCTGATGTGCGAAGAGGGAAATGTGAAACCCAACCTCAGGACTTATAATGTGCTAGTGAGAGCATGGTGTAACAAGAAGAACATTACGGAGGCATGGAATGTGGTGCATAAGATGGTAGCTTCTGGGATGCAACCTGATGCCGTTACTTATAACACGATAGCAACAGCTTATGCTCAAAATGGAGAAACTGAACGAGCTGAGGAGGTAATTATAGAAATGCAGAACAATGGTGTGCAGCCTAATGTGCGGACTTATGGCATCACTATAAGTGGATATTGTAAAGAGGGCAAAATAAAGGGAGCGCTAAGGTTTGTCTATAGGATGAAGGAATGCGGTGTGCTTCCTAATCTTGTTATTTTTAACTCGCTGATCAAAGGTTTTGCAGAAATGATGGATAGAGATGGGGTCGATGAGGTGAGTTTTGGCATATAATTATAGCTTGGCTTTCCCCACAAGTACATGTTTTCGCATGCAAAAGGTGTACTATTTTGAAACTTGTCTACTTGACTCGGGATTTATGTGTTTAAACTTCATCCATCCTGAACATTAATATGCAGGTTCTAGCATTGATGGAAGAATTCAAGGTGAAACCAGATGTGATAACATTTAGCACCATCATGAATGCCTGGAGCACGGCAGGATTTATGGATAAGTGCAGGGAAATCTTTGATGACATGGTGAAGGCTGGTATAAAACCCGACACACATGCATACAGCATTCTTGCTAAAGGTTATGTGCGAGCACAAGAACCTGAGAAAGCTGAAGAGCTACTCACATCCATGATTGATTCGGAATTCCAGCCTAATGTTGTAATTTTCACCACTGTCATCAGTGGATGGTGCAGCTGCAGGCAGACTGGACAATGCAATCAGGATTTTCGACAAGATGTGTGAATATGGGATTTCCCCTAATTTGAAGACTTTTGAGACCCTAATGTGGGGATACAGTGAAGCCAAGCATCCATGGAAAGCTGAGGAAATTCTCCAAATTATGAAAGCATTTGAGGTCCAGCCTGAGAAATCCACCTACATGCTTCTCGCAGAAGCTTGGTCTGCCACTGGATTGACAAAAGAGGCGAATAGAATACTAGGTTCAATCAAAAGCAAGGAAAGAATCCCTAAAATAGAGACCGAGGAAGAGATAAAACTCGAAAGCTTAGAGAAACTCTATCATAAACAAGCTACGAGTGCCTCTTATTCTAATATTTTACGTATACCAGGCATTGTTACCCCTGATCAAAAAGGGTCACAGGGAGCTCTTAAGAAAGGTCGGATAGTGTTGCGGGACACTGATTCTTCATTGGAGTGCTCGTGGCTCACTACAACGTCCATGTACCTTTCGCATACTTGTAAATCCGGGGCAAGGTTTCCTACTATTTGCCAGAAGCAGTCTCAAGGTCAGCTCGGTATGTATGGTCATCTTGCACAGTCATGTACAGTAGTGTTCCTGAATTGAAGGGAAGACACGAAAGCTTCTTTCTGGATGTAACTGAATTCATATTCTCCTTCTAGGAAACAAATGAAAAATGTAATCAAAATGTTGTAGATAGCAAAGAGATCTTGCTTATATTCATGAAACAATGTTTCTTTTATGCAAGTTGATATGGTTACAATGTATATACGTACATCTACTTACCATGGTCGGAATTATTTGAAGGTTTAGGATTATTTGAAGGACTGGAAAACGTATATTTTCTTTACATGAACAAAAAAAAAATTATTACTGTCTCATCATGGCTATATGTTCATAACGGGTTCTTCTTTAATCATTCAGAGAAACAAATATTTTTGCCCTTTTATATATGATCAATATGTTTTACAATTATGACTGGTAGAATTCACAGTTCCAAAATAAATCATTGCAAGCGAAATGTGTAATCTGATTTCCTATACAAAGACCTTGGCTGAATATATAGGCTTAATTTATGGTGTTCTGTCCCGTTTCCCCTGCAATTTCAATGCATCTTGATCAGGAGATTGAGATGATGGAACCCTGCTGAGAATCCATACTAGAAGTACACCGATTAGAGCACCGGAGAGGTGTGCAATGTGATTGATACTCTGCACAGAATAGCCACCATGGAAGGTGCCGGACAATCCAGCAGAAGCTTGGGCTGCTTCCATTACCTATAGAATCCACGGAAACAACACTGAGAAAGTCAGATAGAAAATATAGATATATAATTAGCGCAATTAGATGAAAACGTCATTAACGTGCACAAGAAAGTATTTATTTGAAATAAGGATAAAAATCCACAGTGATGAGTTGATGACATCGTAAGCATCCAGATTGGCCCGTATAATTTACTAGACAACTATAAAAACTTCTACTTCGTTTGAAACTCGATTCATTTAGTATAATTTAGGACATGAAGGATTATGCTGACCTTCTCAACAACGAATTGGCCCAGTATAAGCACTTCAAGGATCTTCCTCCAGTCCCAAGACATCTACAAGAATCAAAACCGAGTTGAAAATTTTAAGCAAATTAACTTCATTTTAACGTGTACATAGAATATGTTCAAATACCTTTACAAGGACACTGATTGCAAATAAACCAAAAACAGCGCCTGAGGCTCCAACAGAAACTGCATTTCTTGGTAAAACCAGCCATGAAACAAGATTTGCTCCAGCACCCGTAAAAATGTAAGAAAGCCACAATCCGAAGCTCCCTTCCTCCTCTTCAACAAGTTTCCCTATTTACGGAAGAAGTGGCAATCAAACTCCAGAATCTATATTAGTTACGATGGAATCCCCATCATTAAATAACCAAATATTCTCCAATTACAAAGAAGATCAAACACTTACCAAAGATGTACAAGAAAAAGAGGTTGCTGGAAAGATGCTTCCTGAAAATAATTTGTCGCAAGATAGTAAGAGTCTTATCTAAATGAGAAGGATAAACTGTCATGCAATAGAGAGATATCAAATCTCACCAGCTAGCATGACAAAATGTTGCAGTTACAAATTGATACCAAGCTGGCCAATTGTGGTACAGGTACATAGATTTGATGTTACGAACCTAATTGAAACCGAAAAAATGGTGTTAGATTGATTTAACCTGCCATGTAAAACAAGATGACTATGGGCACGTTTGGTAGTGATTTAACCCATGAGTGCTTCGCGAAGAAGCATTGCAGGTACTTTCGCAGGAAACACTACCGAGCAAAAAGCACTCCAAATACTCTCTACTGATAAACATGTTATGTTACCATGACCGTTAATTCTAGCATCAAAATTCATTTGTACATCCAGAAATAAAACGTTTTCAATTCTCTTTAATAAAATTATGATATAGAAATTTATCCTATCAAAAGGCCAGATCATTCTACTTGTTATTTTGCAATGTATAACACATTCAATAGAAATTCAAACTACTCTTGAACACAATAAATCATTACCTGAAAAAAATGATCAGCCACAAAAATTCCAATATTGATAAGAATGATCCAAAATATGCCATTCCCGCGTTTACCCGGCTTCCGTCCCTCTTCAGGCTTGTCAAGTTCAAGCTGCGATATCATATCTAATCAAAATATTATTATGACGCAGTTTAAACAGTTAATGTTTTCCACTAAACAAACACTAATTGAGTGTGTCGTTCGACATAACAAAATGCACACAAACTGTTTGTGAAAAGTCCCCTATCAAAACGTTTTTAGGCTATATAGTAAAGGTTCAAGAGAACAGGTAGGAATTTTACCTGAACCGTTCATTTTGCATAAAAAGCGAGATCGGAGGGATAGTGAAGAGTTTACAAGAGGAGACTTGATGGGTAGTGCGAGTTTTGGCAGGGGAGCAAGTGGGGGAGATTTTGGGAATATAAAAGAAGCTAAAGGCGTGAAATTGCAGGAGTAATTACAAGGTCTGATTGTTGTTGATAATTGTTGAAGCTGAAACTGCACCATCTTTGTTTTTCTTGGAGGGAATTGACAAGCAACCAGAACCAGTGTCAGCTTGAGAGAGTTGAATATAGAATAAGAGAAGACTCATGTGGGCTTGTTTGGTAACTGGTTGCCAATAGATACCTCCAATGGGCCGGGCCGGGCCAAATCCAAGAATCATACAATATACTTCTCCAGGAGGGCTGTTAAAAACTGGGTCACTCAAGGGTCTGGTCTCTGATCTCTAGAATTCTCAAAAGGCCCTTAGACTGGTTGGTCAACCCACCAACGCTCCCTCCACTCCTCTCCAATCTGGATTCCTCCCCGGTTTCCCCTATCATCGTCCAAACACGCTTAATTTCAGAGTTTTGATAGAATCCAGTGTATTAGTGCCGGTATGATCCCACTGAAATAATTTTTTTTGTTATTTGAATAGAAGTAGTTTTTTTTTTTCCAAGTATTACAAGAACTATTATTATAAAACTATCGAGACCAAACAATACATGAGTTGTCCGAATATCTACTCATGATTTCATAACGAGAAATAACTGTTCTCACAAACTCCTCACCACCACTAATATAGAAGTGAGGTATACTGTACAGTACACACGTGTTAAGAAGTGGTGTGCAGTTGTGCAGATGTGTAATGGACGTTTTCTTTTATTAAAAAAAAAAAAAAGGTAAGATCGTTTTTCACGTTTTATCCAACTAGAGTTGTTTGAATTCTCATACATACATTTGAAAACAAAATGACAAAAAGTAGAGTGTTGTTTTTTTTTTTGTCGCCAAACTTGTCGCTTTTGTAAACCCAAAGTGAATGGTCGGCTTCTTTTCACCGGATTTCAAAAATAGCCACCAAGGTAATTTTATTGATACTGTAATAATACTATTTAAGGTGATTAAGGTGATAGAATACAAATCTAGACTTGTCAAGACTACTTAAGATTAATCTAAACTTATGTATTTATGATTAAGATTTTAAAAACACGAATCTTTAATTGTCAAGTATTGTTTTACGGTCATATTAACAAAATTCAAGTAGTAACTAACAATATACCACTTATCATAACGACAATTCGAATCTAAGATATTGTCAGTTACACATATCTTATAATTTTCTTTTTCTTTTTAACGTATGACATATTTAAACCATATTAACATTTTTCATGATGAAATTGTACGAATGAAGACAAGTAGGTAGCTTTTATATAGTCACGTATGATAAGCAATGAGAGCTCTACTACTTCATGACGCGTGGAAGTAGGAGGCTGGACATTCCTGGTCCAAGTGTGTATATTGTAGGATCTATCATTAATTTGAAAATAACATTGAAACTTTAACATATATTCGATGAATGGATGTATCAAATGAGCCGAAAGATTTTATCTTAAATAGTTTAATAAGCTATGGTCCCAAAATTGTGGGGCCAATCTTCATGCTTCAATGTATCATCTCAACTCCAGCTCAATAAAAGGGACTTCTACTCCATTTTGATTTTATGTCTTTTCACTAATCGCATTTGCAATCAACTTTTCCACATGTTGTGTTGCTCTATTGAATTATTAGAGCTCGATCGAGTATTTTTATAATACATACCTTGATTGTTATCACCTCAATAATCTACTATAACATGTTTAATAAAACAAATCAATTGTTTTGATACTTTTAATTAAATTTTATATATTTACTCTACCAAAATATATAATTAATCAAAATCATTGATTTAGGTGATGACAAAACGAGGTATGGAAGAGATTTAAATTATATATATATATATATATATATATATAGTCTTGCTCTCCTTATGACCGAACTAAACTTTTAATATTATGACGAGATTTGTGAGTTATTAATTAAGTTTAAAAAGACTTTAACTAAGTTGAAGTATATGAATCTAATGGCGGATAGTTATAGAACTAATATAAATAAACTCAGTTCGTCTTGAAAAGAAACAATTATATATATATATATAAAGGCGTACCCATAATTTTTTATTATGGTAGGCTAAAACAATATATATATATATATATAATTAATGGTAAGAGAACTTTAGTAATACTACAAAATTATTAAATAATTTAGTTAAAATAATATCTTAAAAATTATAATTTAATACTAGAAATAATAAATTTTTGTCTAAATATAAATTCATAAAACAAATAACAAAACATAAACTTAAAACTACAAATAACAAATTTAAAACCCTATTTTTTTAACAAGAAAGGTTAAATTTTTAAAAAGAAATATTAAAATTTTTAATTGAAAATTTCGAAATGGGATGAAAATAATTATTAATCGGGAAATGAGAAAAAATTGGAAAGAGAGAGAGAGAGAGATAGAATTATAAATAGAAGGGCAAATTACACTGAATTCCCTTGAGGTTTTGACAAGTTACACTTAGATAGATAAGTTTCTTTATTATACAATAACACCCCCAAAATTTAAATTTGACTTTAAAAATACCTAAAATACCCCTAGTTATATTATTTGACACTTTATTTTTTTACCTTTTAATCAAACATTTTATAAACTTTAATAAAATAAAAAGATTAAATAAAATATATGATTCATTAAATAAATAAATAGTTTTAAAAAAAATAAATAGTTTAAAAAATTAAATATATAAATATTTTTTTAAAAAATTAAGTAAATAAATAATTTAAAACATTAAATAAAAAATTTATAAAAAAAATCAAATAAATAAATAGTTTTAAGTAAATAAATAAATAAATAGTTTAAAAATTAGTGAAAAAATTAAAAACATTAATTTTTTTAAGAATATCTATTAATAAGGACAATATAAGCTCTAAATATCTAAGGAGTGTTGGGAACCTTGAAGCTTCTCTCATCATCATCTTTACAGTAAAAGTTTAGATATTTAGAGTTTTTTTGTCTCTATTAATGAATATCCTTATAAAATTTAATGTTTTTAAGTTTTTCACTTATTTATTTATATTTTAAATTTTTTATTTATTTTTTAAAAAACTAATTATTTATTTTATTTGTTAAAACTATTTATTTATTTTATTTTTAAAAACTATTCATTTATTTATTTATTTTTAAATTGTTTATTTATTCAAAATATTTATTTATTTAATTAAAAAAATATTTATTTATTTAAACTATTTATTTATTTAATGAATCATATCTTTTATTTAATTTTTTTATTTTATTAAATTTTATAAAGTGTTTGATTAAAAGGTAAAAAAAATAAAGTGTAAAATAATATAACTAAGGGCATTTTAGGTATTTTTAAAGTCAAATTTAAATTTTGGAGGTGTTAGTATATAATAAAGAAATTTATATATCTAAATGTAAGTTGTTCAAATATAAGTGTAAGTTGTTCAATTCTCAAGGGGTTCAGTGGAATTTGCCCTAAATAGAATGGATGTGAAGAGACAAAGAAGGGAATGAGAGATAAAACTTTAGATGTTGAATAGGGGCGGACCCACCTTAAGGCCAGGTGGGGCCCGTGCCATACCTCAACATTTAAAAAAAAAATTGGTTTTGCTTCTAAGTGCGTGTATATATATATATATATATATATATATATATATAAAATAACTCTAATGATAGTAAAATACCTATCAGTACAACTGGTATTTTGTCTCCCATTTGTTATTGGTAGAGATGGTTCAACTCCCACCATTTGCTTTTTTTTTTCAAAGAAAATGAATATCTTATATTACAAATTTAATTTTATCATGTAATTTTAATAAGTTTTATGCATTTTTTATTTTACCATCTTTTCCAATTAATTTCTCAAATTTTCATCTTATTCTAAAACAAAACAATTTATTTTCTCTTTTCTGTAATTGTCAACTTCTTAACTACTTTCAATTTGTGATTACTTAATTCAATTTATTTTATGTTGAATTATCTATTATTATTTTGAACTTTTATTATTTCTAATAGTTTTGGTTTCCAATCAATAAACCTTAAAACCTCAAATTTTAATTTATTATATTAAAGTAGTCCATCTATTATCATTATTCATTTTATTTTATCTCTAGTATTTGTTTTATAGTTTTAATTTATTTAAAATCAATAAATCAATAATATACCAATATTTAGAGGGATAAAAAAATCAAAAACATGTCTAGTAATATTTATTAATCAATTATTTTTGTATAAATTTAAAGTGAATTCATTATAAATATAAAACAAAATTTCTAATTATAAAATTAGATTGCAATTCATTATTTTAAGAAAAAATAAATATTGCAATTTTATTGTTTATGTTGTTTTTCTTGTTATTAATTAATTTTTAACATTGTGTTATTGTTTTTACTTTTATTTTTTTAAACTTAAGATTATTTAGTTAATCTTGAATAGGTATTGTATTTGTTTTATTTTATATAAACTTCAGTATATTATCAATTTTTCTTTATGTAAAAAAAACTCATTTTACTATGATCTTAATTTTTAATATTTTTTATAATATTATTTTTTATTTTATTAAAGTGTCTCATCTAGTTAAAATTTATGGATCCGCCACTGATGTTGATGGTTGATATAACTAGTGACAGTGTATAAAAATAAGAAACTATAGATGCTATTCTAATTTCTAACTCTACACATAATGCTTGTTAATTAAGTAGAATAATATTATTATTATTTTTAAGGCTGGCTTGAGCCCAGGGTCAGCTTACAGTCTGTCTCTATATCTATATATATATATATATATATATATATATATATATATATATTCATTTTCTGTTAGGTAGGTATCGAACTATCGATATAAAATATATCAATATATAGTAAATAGATTATAGATTATGAATAAATACCAATAAATGTTTATAAACTAGATCAAAATAATTGAATTTAATAATCTATATATAACACATTAATAAATATTTATCGGTGTAAATTAAGCTGAAAATTATCATATATATATATATATATATTAATATACATAAAAATTTTCTCCTTAATACACCGATAAACATATATCGATAGACCTTCAGATTAAATTGTTTTCACTCTTTAGAATGCACTTTTCTTTGTGGATACACTCCTGGTCAAACCAAAAACCTCGTGTCCCTTTCGCGTGTGAATTAAAAGAGCCAAATCTCATGAGTTTACTCACTTAAAAAAAAAACACAAAACAAAACAAAACAAAGTGCATTATTGCACACACAGTGACACAGAGCCTGGCTCTGTCCACACACACAAGGTCTCATAATATCTCTAAACTGACAATCCAAATTCATAATTGAAATTTGACTAAAATCAAAAGGCAGCTTTAGGGTTCAGATTCTGGATAAGAGCTCTCATCCAATTAGCAAAAGCCCACTTAATAAGAACTATTTTAATATCGGCATGGGAGGGCCATGGTCTCTAGCACTGGGGCCCTGGCTGACTTTTTGGAAAAATATTTTTAAGTTATTACAAAATTTCCCCACTTTGTTAGTCATTTATGAAAATACCCTTTTTATTTACCAAACTATCTTAACTACAACAAAATGCTTCCGACACATCATATAAATTTTGGAGGTTGAAACGGGACTTTATTTTAATCTTTAAAGAACAATGTAAATGAGCATGTTTAATTTATATTATTAATTGATAACTACCAATAGGAGTGTAGCTCAACAGGTAGATGGATAAGCTTAGAGTTTGGACAATTAACTCTCAGATCAGCGACTCAAACTCTACCAATGACAAAAGCTTTTAAAAAAATACATAGTCTCGGATTAATAGATATTTATATTATTAATTGATAACAATAAAAGTATAAAAAGTAAATAATAATAATAATAAAACCATCTCTACTAACATATAAATAATTTTGTTTTATTAAATTTTGGTTGGAGTTTGGTTGAGTTTAGTAGTAATAAGTTCAAGTGTGTAAATATGTTTATTTTTTTGACAATCCAATTACTATTGTAGGGTGTAACGTCAAACAATTATATATTTATAGTTAATATTCGGTTGATAAAAACATAATGGTTTGACCCCACTGGCCCACTCTACTATAACATTTGACTATGCATCTACAATTTTTTAGTCAATCATATTGAGATGTCTACCCTACAACCCCCCCACCACTTATAATCATTAATTTGATGGTTTACAACTTTCACTGCGTTCACATTTACTAAAGTAAAAAATTTGATCAGACATTAAAACGTGCAATAAATTGATATGTTAAATATTAAAAATTTTAATTGAAAATTTCGAAATGGGATGAAAATAATTATTAATCGGAAAATGAGAAAAAATCGGAAAGGGAGAGAGATAGAATTATAAATAGAATGGATGTGAAGAGACAAAGAGAGGAATGAGAGACATAAAACTTTGGATGTTGATGATTGATATGACTAGTGAGTAGTGACAGTGTATAAAAACAAGAAACTATAGATGCTCTAACTCTACACATAATGCTAGTTAATTAAGTAGAATAATATTATTATTATTTTTAAGGCTGGCTTGAGCCCAGGGTCAGCCTCCAAGACAGTACGTCTTTTTATATATATTCATTTTCTTCTAAATACATATACCGATATAAAATATATCTAAATATATCTAAATAGATTATAGATTATAAATAAACACTAATAAATTTTTATAAACTATATCAAAATAATTAAATCTAATAATCTATATATAACATAATAATAAATATTTATCAATATAAATTAAAGTAAAAATTATCATATATATATATAACTTTTCTCTTTAATATACATCAATAAATATATATTGATAAACCATTAGAGTAAATTGTTTTAACCCAATTCAAATACACCTATCCTATCTTTGTGGATACACTCCTCGTCAAAGCAAAAACCTCGTGTCCCTTTCGCATGTGGATTAAAAGAGCCAAATCTCATGAGTTTACTCACTTAAAAAAACCAAAACAAAACAAAGTGCATTATTGCACACACAGTGACACAGAGCCTGGCTCTCTGGCACATGCAGTCCACACACAAGGTCTCATAATATCTCTAAACTGACAATCCAAACTCATAATTGAAATTTGACTAAAATCAAAAGGCAGCTTTAGGGTTTAGATTCTGGATAAGAACTCTCATCCAATTAGCAAAAGCCCACTTAATAAGAACTAATTTAATATCGGCATGGGAGGGCCATGGGCTCTAGCCCCTGGGCCCTGGCTGACTTTTTGGGAAAATGTTTTTAAGTTATTACAAAATTTCCCCACTTTATTAATCAGTTTATGAAAATACCCTTTTTATTTACTAAACTATCTTAACTAAAACTAAAATGCTTCCGACACAAAACAAAACACATCATATAAATTTTGGAGGTTGAAACGGGACTTTATTTTAATCTTTAAATAACAATTTAAATGAGCATGTTTAATTTATATTATTAATTGATAACTACCAACATGAGTGTAGCTCAACAGGTAGATGAATAAGTTTAGGGTTTGAACAAATAACTCTCAGGTCAGTGGTTCAAACCTTACCTAATACAAAAACTTTCAAAAAAATACATAGTCCCGGATTAATAGATATTTATATTATTAATTGATAACAATTAAAGTATAATAATAATAATAATAATAATAATAATAATAATAATAATAATAATAAAACCATCTCTACTAACATATGAATAATTTTGTTTTATTAAATTTTGGTTGGAGTTTGGTTGAGTTTAGTAGTAATAAGTTCAAGTATGTAAATATGTTTTTTTTTACAATCCAATTACTATTGTAGGGTGTAACGTCAAACAATAATATATTTATAGTTAATATTCGCTTGATAAAAAAATAATGGTTTGACCCCACTGGCCCACTCTACTATAACATTTGACTATGCATCTACAATTTTTTGTTTGACCAAAAACTTCAATTTTTATATAATTCAATCCATCAATCAACAATCTCTTGTTTATTTTTAATTTAACTTTAATTAAAATTAATTTTTAATTAATAAATTACTTTTTCGTGTAGAAACGATCCTTATTTATTATTATACTTATCTTTACAATTCGTACACTTACAAGTGAGTATTTTATAACACGATTTTTATACCTCATTTGGCAGTAATAAGCTCAAGCATGTAAATATGTTTATTTTTTTGACAATGCAATTACTATTGTAGGGCTGTAACGTCAAACAATTATATATTTATAGTTAATATTCGCTTGATAAAAAATAATGGTTTGACCCCACTGGGCCACTCTACTGTAACATTTGACTATGCCTCTACAATTTTTTGTTAACCAAAAACTTCGATTTCTATATAATTCAAAAGTGTGAGATTGGTGTTCGATTTTAATCAAAATTTAAAGCATTTTTTTTAAAAAAAATATATCATTTTATGTGTGGATGGTTTAATCAAACAGTAGTTATTCCATGAATATAGTAAAGAGCTGGTGACCATTTTGGCATTTTCCATTACCCTTCTTTTGAACCATCTTTCAAGTACTACTTTATTTTAGTCAATCATATTGAGATGTCTACCCTACAACCCCCCCACCACTTATAATCATTAATTTGATGGTTTACAACTTTCACTGCGTTCACATTTACTAAAGTAACAAATTTGATCAGACATTAAAACGTGCAATAAATTGATATGTTAAATATATCCTCTCTGAAGTGGAAATTCTTAGAGGAAATGATGCAAAAATTGGGTTTCTCGTACGATTGCATTATTGGGAGGATTTTGAAGGGTACATGTGACTTAGGATGCAATTTCAGAAAATTATGAAATATGTACAGAATATTTGCTCTCTTGAAGAAGCAATTTGTTTCCATATATGTATAGATGTTGGAAGAATTAAAAAAGAGTGCATATATCCCTTTTTGATGGAGAATAATTAACACTTTTATGGTCTTTTTTGGGGATCATGTGATTGCATTTAAGAGCTGAAGCAATGGAAATAGATTATTGTATAAAAAAACAGAGAATAAAAACATAAATAAATAGTTTTTACCCTATTTAATCTGTATTATTATTTTACTCAAAATCTTAAAGTGGGTAATGAGTGAATCACATTTTTTCGAATAATTTTGACTAATTGGATTAAAATGGCTGTAAAGTAAACTTTGTAGCTGGGGATACAATGATGGAATCCATATTTATTTATATGTATACATATACATAACTGATCAGGAGCGAGATCTTCGTATTTTGTTCGTGTATGAAATTCTAGCCAGTATTAATGTAAAATGTAATTTTTTTCCCAACAAATTTTGGATGGAACTTGTATAATCTATGTAGGACAGAAATGGCTATAGCCTATAGGATTATTAAAATGTACTAACAATGGAATTTTAGATGGAACTTGACATAAAATTTATCTCTCTCGAAAAAAAAAAGGTTATATAAAAAGGCTTTTATGAAAATGTCAGAATTTTTTTCATAAATGTTTATTCAAAACAAATATTGTTGTTAGTTGAGATAATAATAAAATTATATTTGATATGGCTGTTGTCTCTAATAAATGCAGCATTAAATATTATAAATTTGTAAAGGGCGATTAACAATCGGGATCCTGGACTTTTTTTAAAATTCTAAGTTGTTTGTGACTTTTTACAAAAATTACCAAATTGGTCATTATATTTTTTCCAAGTGCCAAATTAGTCCCTCTAACTAAGTTCTATCCGCCAACTTTAACTGTGTATGGGTAAAATTGTATTTTACTCTTAAAAAATATAATACTGACACATGCACAGTTTTTTTAACACATGTATATTTTTGTTTATTTTATTTGTGTGTTTTTATTTTTAACTAATTTTGAAAACATTACTTGTATAATATTAACAAAAAAAAATAATTATATAAAAGTGATAAAAAACTAAACTGAGAATGAACGGTAACATTGTTTTAAAAAATAAAAGTATAATTGACATTGTCTTATTAAAATATTTTTAGAATTTTTTAGAGAATTTTAATTAAAAAACGGTACAAATGATGTTTCATTAATAAAATTTTAAGATTTTATTGTAATTATAATGGAAAATTTAATGCACAGAGACAAGATAACTTTACTATAATATAACAAATAAATGGTATTTAGGTACTTTAACTAAAATTATTACAGTCAATTATTATATTTAACACTGTTAAGTCATTAGAAGGGACCAATTTGGTTACTTATAAAAAGAGATGGACTAATTTGACACTTGAAAAAAATATGAGGACCAATTTGATCACTTTTATAGAAGCCACAAACAACTTGTAATTTAAAAAAAAAACTCAGGACCTAATTGTTAATTGCCCCTTTTATAAATAATCGTAAGTCAATAGTACAGTATTAAATTCTTGAAATATGAATATGACTGATATACTCATATACCTAACCAGCTATAACCTTCATTAAAAAAAATCAATGGCATGCCTCTGACTGATATAACTGCATGGATCTGGTCTCATTGATCCAATTGCATTATCCATTAAAATGCGGTCATTTCTTGAAGAGAATGTGTTAAATACGAACATTTGCAAGATATCTAGAAATTTTTTATACGTATACATGTGTATTATTTATTCTACGTTTTTAACAAAGTTGTTTGCGTTGATGATACGCACAGTACACAGATACCAAACCGGCAAGCTCCCAATTCAGATGAGGTCAAGTTTTGGGTACCACTTGTGAGCTGTCATGTTTAAATGTTTAATGTTTTACACACTCTGGACCACTCCAATATAAAATAATTCTCTTTCTCAGTCTGGTTTCAAATCCTGAAATTTAAAAGAAAAACTCGTAAATTAACAAGTTCACACAAAAATAATTGTATCAATATGTTCTATTATTCCAAGGATAAACAAATTTAATCATAAATTAGTTTTAATAAAACAAGCTCATCATAACAAAATAATAAAATAATACGTGTTTGAGTGACGTTTTGTTTTACCACCGACCCACTTTACTAAAAGCACGATTAAAAGATGCTGAATATCGAAATAAATGTTTTGGATTTGATTGCAATAATTTAGTGAAAATGAACGGCCCATTCACACACAAGATGTCAGTATTTCCCGAAGGGTCGGGGTTCTGTGGCACCCCACTCCGATTGTGGCAGATAAATGTGATAATATTTGGGGACTCCGATTGTGGCAGATAAATGTGATAATATTTGGGGATCGGGATGAGGACGGAGATCGGGACGGGGGAAGCACTCCCTGCCCCTATATATATATTATATAATATAATATATAATATTCATATTTTTTAATATTAATTTTTTAAACACAATTTTTTTTTTATACTATAAAAAATATTATTCATCTTCCGACTATGTTTATATATATTTAGATTATAAACTTTAAAAGTTGGTTGTTTTATAAAATCTTTAACGGGAAATTAGGCGGTTCTGGGGAAGGTACCTCCAACGAGGAATCCCCGATCTCGACCCCGCTTCCCTTAATACGGGGATGAGGACGGTTTTGAGAGGCGGGGATGGTGATGGAAAAGCATTCCCCGACCCCGACCCGCCCTGTTGCCATCTCTATTCACACAAATACGTGTACAAAAAACCCAGAATTTGAATCTTCTGCTGATCTGATCTTTTTCCCGACATCATCTAATCTTATGATATATAAGCATTACAATTAATGGATGGTAAGGATATAATTGGTTTTCATAACCACTTTATTGATAACCAATCATATAATTTAAAAATGTCAGAAAAAATATCAGATCATTACAAAATCTAAATCCAAAAACCTAAAATGTCCTTTTTATCATTTGTGTACGTGGCAATTGTCACTCCCTACCCTATATATTATTATTATATATATAATATAATATATAATATTCATATTTTTTAATATTAATTTTTTAAACATAACTAGTTTTTTTTAACTAAAAAAAATTATTCATCTCCCGACTATGTTTACGTATATTTAGATTTTAAACTTTAAAAGTTGGTTGTTTTATGGAATTTTTGATGGAGAATGAGGTGGTTATGGGGAAAGCACCACCAACGAGGAATCCCCGACCCCGACCCCGCTTCTCTTAATGCGGGGATGGGGATGGTTTTGAGAGGGGGGGACGGTGATGGAAAAGCATTCCCCGACCCCGACCCCGACCCCGACCCGCCCTGTTGCCATCTCTATTCACACAAATACGTGTACAAAAAACCCAGAATTTGAATCTTCTGCTGATCTGATCTTTTTCCCGACATCATCTAATCTTATGATATATAAGCATTACAATTAATGGATGGTAAGGATATGATTGGTTTTCATAACCACTTTATCGATAACCAATCATATAATTTAAAAATGTCAGGAAAAATATCAGATCATTACAGAATCTAAATCCAAAAACCTAAAATGTCATTTTTATCATTTTGTGTACGTGGCAATTGTCCTTGTGCAGTTAATCCACTGGTCCACTTGTGTGAGCGTGATTGCGCTACGCAGACAAAGAAGCCAACTGGAGGAATCTCCGTGGGGACCACATACCTTGTTGACAACAAGTGGTTGGATCTCAGCCGTTCATTCCCAAGATATCCGATAAGTTCGCCATCTTTTGCTGACCTGTAAGAACATATTCATTTTAAAAATTAATAATAATAATAATCTTAACATTGTTCAAACTTCAAAAATTCGTGCGTGAATTTGTTAAGGATTAGTTTTTTTTTTTTGTCTTAATCTATTCAATGGCTTTGAAAGATACTATTTGTCTTTGCTAATGATTCCTATTTTTCTTTGGATCTAAAATATATAATTATATAAATTTGGATTTTTTACCGATCTGATTTTTTTTCTCTAACCTCATATAATCTCATGATATATAAATATTATAATAAATATGTGTCTAAGATGTGATTGATTTTCACAACTATTTTATCAACAACTAGTCACATTATTTAAAAAATATCAGAAAAAATATCAGATCTCCAAACCCTAATTATTTATTTATGAATGAGTAGCCAGTAGAATCCAATTTTAAATACCTATCTTGTTCTTTGAAAGCTCTTTGAAAGTTACTATTTGTCTTTTCTAATAATTCGTATTTTCTTTGGACCGTGACGAATAGAGTTTGCTTACAAGTTAGAATCTAATTTAAATATATAACTTGATCTTTAATATTCCGAATCGTCATTAACATAAACGATATATATATATATGTTCTCTTTTCAAGACTAACTACTATCGGTATATAATTATATATGTATGACCCGGCATTTATATAGTAAATTAATATTTTATGTTTGAACCGTTGCTACCGTAAATGAGATATATATATATATATATATATATATATATATTCCATTTAATTGATGTTATGTGATGGGATATAAAACGTCTAAAGTAAATAATTTAATTTAAATATATAACTTGTTCTTTTTTAAAACAAAAAATTAATGATCTATATTGACTTTCTCTTAGATATAATTTGAAATGTGTTGTAATATTATATATATATTTATATATGTATAGGTGAAGAGGACCTATCAAAAAACAATTGATAAATATTTATTCAGTTTTGCACGAAATGAATGTTATATTTTTATTTTTATTTTAAAAGTTGCACGAAATGATGTTATTCACGTAAGTAAGATAAGTCATTTGTTGATTTAATTAGTGGGTAGGTCTCCACTTATAATCCATAAACAGGTACTTTAAGTCAATGACAACAACCCTAGTTTCTTTGAGGGATTGTTGTTTTAAGTAGTGGGTAGGTCTCCACTTATAATCGATAAACAGGTGCTTTAAGTCAATGACAACAATCATAATTTCTTTGTGGGAATTATTTGCCTATAATGTAAACAATAACTATAGAGGCAAGCTAGATTCATTCAATATTTGTTAGATAAAAGTTAAGTAAATTTTCACTATATATATATATATATATATATATATATAAATCAAATCAAAACAAAATGGCTCTACTGTTGGAAAAATTCCACCATATGGGGCCACACATGTAAATATTAAATGTGTTTGCTATCTTTTGGTTAAGCCTAATTAAAGTGATCTAATTAAGATTTAAAGTTTAAGGCTTAAGGGTATAATTGTCATGGAGTTAATGTGTAGATACCAGAGTGCTATTTCTAATTTGATGAGGGGCCGAATTAGAAATAGCAAAACATATGATAATATGTTTATTATATTAAGGGTTATGGTCCCCAAATTACACAATTTATTTTGGCTTTTCTGTATCCCCATCAACAGAGAAGAAAGAACACTTTTGTGTCCCAAGAATTGTGATAATTTAGAAGATCTCAACCCGTTCACCATCATTTGGCAATGGATTCAGGTACGCTTCCGCTTTCTATTATCTCCCCTTTTTTCTTGAATCGATATGGGTTTAGTAACATGTATTTAGGGTTTGATTAATCATGATATAGAAACATGTTTAGGTTATTTTCGGATTAATTATATACCTATGCATGTTGATTATGTGTTTAATCGAATCACTTACATCTACGGGTCTTGCTTAAACTCTTGTTACTGGATTATGATTTTTTTTATTTTTTTTTACATATTACAATAAGATTGTTAGGACATGTTGAGATAAAACAATACATGTACAGTTCAGATTTCAACTCCCACAACTCGGGAAGAAAATTCATCTGGCATGCTTATAAAATGAGAATTATGATATTTGAACATGTCACCACTTATGTAGAAATGCGGTGCACTACCAGCTCTACTAAGAAGTGATATGTATGGAACATGATTTAAATTTGAAATTTTATCAATATAGATTTTCAGAACTTATTATTATTGAACTACGTCAACTTCGTCTACAAAAACTTAAAAAAAATGTTAATAAGCACTTGCAACTATTCTTTGATTGTGGTACTTAAGATTAAGTTTATGACTATGTGAACATAAATGGTTTGCACTTGACAATTCATATATATATATATGGTAGTTCTCTGGTAAGGATGTCTTGAAATTATAAGTTAAGGACGACCAACCACAGCCGTACATTCATATTGAGTGTAGGTATTTGTCAATGTGGGGATGTAGACCTAATGTGAATGTGAATGAGGACTTTTTACAATGCACAATTGCACACTTTCAGCACCTTTGATGAAATTTAATGAAATATATTGAATCTTAATTTGATTTTTTGTATGGATGATAAAAACGTTGAAATACATTTATGGAAAAAAAAATTAAAAAATTTCGGGTCCAAGAACTAATTTTTTTTTTTATTTTTTTGAAAATCAAATATTTAAAAATAGGAAAATATATATAAAAAAATAGTTCTCAAATTCAAAAAAAATTCCAATTTTTTACAAAATGTGTATTTTAATTTTCTTATGATGCATACAAAAAATATCATCGAAAAACATTCGATTACATGCAATTTCATTAAAGGTACTGAAAATGTACATTTAAAAAGTCCTCATTAGAATATATATATATATATATATATATATACATATATTCTATAAAGATAAGCACCTTTTAATTAAATCTCTTGGATTAATCCAAGTGACATTTTAAGGATAAACACCAAATTGATCTAAGGGTTTTAATTAAAATATATTTATCTTTATATAATAAGTAGTTGCCGATCGAATTTAGAACATTGGCCAAACGAATGTGTTTCATTTATTACCAAACCACATTATGTACGGCCGGTGTACTCATTTTGTTGAGGGAGCTAAGCTGAGACTCACAACATCGAATCCAATTTAAGGCAATGTTCACACGCATTATTTTAAATTAAATTAGGTTAGAATTTAGAGAAACAATCAACTTTTTTTAATAATAAATATCATTATTATTATTGTTATTATTGTTGTTGTTCACTTGTTTGTAAGCATGCATATATTCTCATTTTGGTCATAGATTCGCTTTGTAGTTATTATAATTTAAGTGGTTGAGGTTGTTCAGACTTAACTGAGAGCTGTTGGCTTATTTGTGACCAATTTTTCACCATCTCAACATGTAAGTACCTTTTTATATATATATATTTTTAAATAGAAGTTATATTGGAACTTTTTTTTTCTTTTTTCTAATTACATTTGAGGATAAAATTGTTTTATATATATTTTTTCACAAAAATGTATTATAAAGAACATATATGTGAAGTTTTTTTTTTCCTTTTATTTATTTTTTTATACAATCATTTTTTTTGTATTAATGTTTAAAAGTACTGTTAAATACACAAAACCAATTTTTTTTTAAAGGAAAAAACCCAGTACTGGTAATTTCCAACCAGAAAAAGTCAGATTATAAAAGTCTAGGTGGTTCATGCAAACGTAAAAACAATTACAAGGTCGAGTTTTTTCTTTATTTCGTATCAATGCAGGCAATTTTCGTTGAAAATCGAATACTATTTAAAAAAAGTCAAACAAAAAGTCAGATTATAAAAGTCTAGAAGGGCATCTCAACTATATACAAGAATATATTGCCATGATTTCTTTATTTTTCCGTACGTTAGAAATTCATACATGGACACGGACGTCACCTCTTAACAAAGGTGGTTGTATACCTACCTCTATATTAATGGTTAAAGGTTCGAGTCTCACGATACGTATTTTAAAAGTATATATAAGATGTTTTTTTTTAGGTTTACTGGAGTAGATATTCGAACCGTATATATATTGGTTGATATTGACAAGTCCCGTCACTTGACAGCCCTATTGTAATAGTTGTAATATTTCAAAATAATAATAATAATAAAATATGCATGTATCGCTTATAATTATCATATAATTTAATGAATATTATGCAAATGCTCCTCAAAATCACACAATTATACATAAGTTTGTTCCTTTCGTTTTTTGAGATGTAACATAATCATTATAGAGAATTTCAAAAACCCTCAGTATTTTATAAAAAACAATGGAAAAACAATTATAGGATTTCAAAATTAGACAAAATTTGGTGTTTAAATTTCCAATATTTAGATCGAATCTTAAAGGAGCTTAAGAGGACTTATACTCCTATTTTTAATTGAAAAACTTTTACTCAAATTTAATTAAAGTTATTAATAAAACACTAGTCAAACTTAATCAATAGTAATTTGCATCTACTCTTACCTACCATGTGAACGATGTATTAAATACAATACAAACAATCGAACTAATCTTTCAATTTTTAATTATTAAATAGTACTTGGCAGAATATGTTAAAAACATTCTTATTAGTAATCTGTGAGAGTCTGAGAGAGATTACAGCTTAAAAAAAAAGTAATTTGAGAGATCGAGATCAATACTAATCTGCATCTAATCTTAACTACCACGTGAACCATTAGATATATTATATATAATATAAACAATCGAACTAATCTTTCTATTTTTGATTACCAAATAAGACTTGTCACAAATCTGACTCCCCATCACACGTATTTTACAAGTATATGAGAGGAGTTTTCTTCCGATTTATAGGAGCAATCATTTATCCGGTTGTGAGAGTTGTAGTCCTATATGTAATCTCTCCCGGATAGTGGAAGTTGTAATCCATAATTAATCTTACTAGATTCCGACAGTAGTTGTATTTAAAAAAAAATCCAGACTTGTAAACATTCTTAATAGTAATTTGTGAGAGTTGAGTGAGATCACAATTCACAACTAAAAAAAAGAAAAAAAAAGAAAGAAGACTTTTAGTTGCACATTCTCATAACTAAGGGATGTACATATTTCGTCCAAGATTATATTTCGTCCACGATGATAGTGATGGTTCAAGTCTCATCATGAACAATTATCGTAGACATTTTTTATGGTATTGTGGAATTAGATATTTGAAGTATGAAAATAGATTTCAACTAATCAAATAAATCTCATACCTATACAGTATCAATTATTATTATTATATAAAAATTTTTAAGTGTATAATTTTTTATTCAGAATTATCGATTGTTACCGATATTGATGCAACAAGTACCGATAGCAAATTGATATATATATATATATATATATATATATATATATAATATACTTGATTTGAGTTTCCGCATCACAGAGTTGCATGTGATTCCGTCCACATAAATCTGGTTGTAAATCTAAATCAAATTGACTTGTTTAAGAAACAACAACAGTCTCTTGATTGACTCCATGAAGGTTAACTGTTAGTGTTTTGTTGAATTAAATTATCTTGAAAGTGTAATATTTCAGTTAATCGTTTGTTTATTTAAGTTTTAAGTTCATAAAGTATTAATGTTGTTCATTAAAGTTTTAAGTTCCTAATTATAAATACTCATATAAAGCCGAGTTGTTTGATTGAAAAAAAATACAAATTGTTTCGTATTCATTATTGCTCTTATCACACAATACAAATCTCCTAAAAGCCACACAATGACACAAGTCCTTGTCAGCGTCCACTGGCAGCAGGCCACCATCCAAGCCATGTAAAAACCAATTTAGTCACGTGATAATTGATTGCCTTATCAGATCGTATTGATATGCACCCTTGTTTATTATATATCTGCACCTCACCTTCTCTTTTCAAATTACCTCTCATTTTCTTCGTTAATTTATCGAGAAAATCTTCGATGAAACGGTATAATTACCACTTAGTGAGACCATCCTAATAGGAATCACATAATTTATTTGGTACAATCTTATTGAGACGGTCTCACCCAGTAACAATAAGATCTTCTCATTAAAGATTTTCTCTTAAACCACAAGTATTATTGTTACATCTATTATTCACTCATTTCTGTCTTCTCTTCGAGTTCTACCATTCGATATTTTTATCAACATAATATTTAGAGAGTAAAAACTTTGACAGTGATCAATGGTCCCTTGCCACGGTGGTTGGAAATAGAACTCCACCATTAGGGTTCAAATTTTGTTACCGTTAAATATATAAAGACTTTCTCTAAGATGAAGTTGCATTCTAAACCATATTTATAGCTTAATCTCGTCAATATTCTTTATTGTTACATCAATTATTTTGACACCGTCAGTGGTTGGAAATAGAAATCCACCGTCATGATTCAAAATTTGTTATTGTAAATATAATCTCACATTTACCTATTAAATCGTAAAATACGAAGACTTTCTTCAGAACGAGAGTTGCATTCCATACTGTTGTTATAGAGCCTAATTAATCTCATTGGGAATATTTTTTTATTTTTTATTTTATAGAAAAAGTATTGTCATGTGTTACTGACGTTTGTATTAAAAAAAAGTCTTACCATGTGTTAATGACGTTTATATTACGCAAATTAGCACAGAAGAATCGCTGTTTCCTTACGTTTGTCATTTTAGGACAGAAACTTCATTACAGTCAGTGATGATTAGATTAGAATCAGATCTAAAAGTTTGATTATTTCAATAAGATAATGTATTAATGACCAATGAAGTGTGCGTGATCTTGTAAAATGTCGAATTTGACCTCAGGAACCTTTCGAAATAACAACCTGTGTCGCATTAATTACATATTTACATGATCATCCCCACCATATCATCCTTATAGAAAAAAAAAACATTTCCAAGTTTCAATAAATATTGTTAAGAGAGACATTGCTAGCTCGCACTGAATAATACAATCACACAAGCGAGAGCGATTCTTTTGATTTGAATCCTGTGCCTGTTTTTTATTTGGTTTTCTTACTAGATTTTTTTTTACTCTCTGTTTGTGTAAGCACGAAAACACGGATTTTGTAGCAACAGAGTTTGGCAACTTTCTCGCCAATTTTTTATTTTCGTGGAAAATTTTCGTTTTCGTCTCCGTACTTTTCGATTTTTTTTTTCCACATGGGTCTGCAAATCTAGCCGAAATCAGACCACACACTACAAACAAACGCATACTCACATGCTTTTGTTTGGTGTTGTTAGATGAAATAGCCAGTTTCGAGTTTTTGAAGATACGTGTTTTGTGATTTCTGGTGTTTAAACGAAGTGGGGATTTTTTTTTTGAGCTGTTAATAGAGGCACAGAGAAGTTTTGAGAAGAAAAAAGAAAGTGGTGAAATTTGACGATTTAATGGCAGATTTTGGAGCGAAATGGCGGGTGTTGAGACCCATTTTGATGATTTTCTTAAACTTTGTGTTGGCTTTCGTGTTTGCTAAAGCTGAGAGAGGCTTGAGACTTGAAGATTCAAGATTCAGTGCAGTGAAAGAAAATGATGAACCCAGTTTTCTTCTCAAAGCTGTCAATTTCTTGTGGCAATCTGATAAGCTTGGTTACACACATGTTTGGCCAGTAAGTATTCAAATCAATTCTTCTTCATTTAGATTCTTTGATGTCCATGTTTGTTCATATACAAATATTTTTGTTTTGGTGGGATTTTTTTTCCTTAACAGGAAATGAAATTTGGTTGGCAAATTGTGTTTGGTAGCATTATTGGATTCTTTGGAGCAGCTTTTGGGAGTGTTGGTGGTGTTGGTGGTGGTGGTATTTTCGTGCCTATGCTTAGCCTGATTATTGGGTTTGATGCAAAATCATCCACAGCTATATCAAAATGTAAGAGATTCGTGAATCTTTCTTGTTGAAAATTGAAATTCCAATTAGATACCTTGTATGGAACAGTGGATCCAGATACCTCTGTTCGTTTTGCATTATTTTGAAAAATTAAGGTAAAGTAATTACAAGTTAAGACTGTAGTTATAGATTTTAAAACTACTGAACCTTTTTTTGTTTAATGAATTATTTGATCCAGACAACTTATGTAGTCCTTCACATGACAACAGTTTCTTTTGGGGTAAAATAAGATGGGGTGATTTTTTTAACAGAGGAAGTCTCTAATCAGCTGATGTGGTCCTCCTCCTGGATTTTTCAGTGAAAATTTTATTTAAATCAATGCAAGAAAGGTTTCACTGTTGCATAAAAGGAAAAAATTGTTTCGGTGTATTGGGATTGTTGAATTTTTGTTCTTTTTTTTGGTTTTGTTTTGTTTTTATTGTGAATTATGTTTGTCATATTGCCAAAGTTTGGATCATATTCTCAGAACTTCCAAAGTGCAGTGTTTTTAAGTGACAGTTTGTCATATGGATAATTAATTAATCTGCAACATGTTGCCAAATTAATTAGCCAGGTATATTTGTTTGTAATTTTGAAATTGTGAAATTCTACTCTCTCAGAATTTACAGAATTTTCTAGACTTGCTTTTTAGTGGAATCATGAACAGTAATCACTAATTAAAAGCAATCTAAAAAGTCCCCGGTTTGTTTCAGGTATGATTATGGGTGCAGCGGTCTCAACTGTTTACTATAACCTTAAGCTGAGGCATCCTACAATTGATATGCCAATCATTGACTACGATTTGGCTCTACTAATTCAACCAATGCTCATGCTGGGAATTAGTATAGGTGTCGCGTTCAATGTGATATTTGCTGACTGGATGGTTACAGTTTTACTCATTATTCTCTTTATAGGTAATTTATAAGTTTCACTGCAGTCCCCTTGGTTTTGATTTGAGCTTTAGTAACAGCTTCTGTTGATTTCTGGTGGTTTCCAGGCACATCAACCAAGGCGTTCTTCAAGGGTGTCGAGACATGGAAAAAAGAAACAATAATGAAAACGGTAATTTTATCAGCTTATACAGAAATTCTTGTAGTGTCAAGGCTGTGTGCATTACCTTTTACGATGTCATTTTAGTTTAAACAAGTCATACAGACGGTAATTTTAAACTTTGAGATCAGTTTGCTCATATTGTCGGTTTTGTAACGTCGTGGCCTTCTAATTCACTGAAATACAAGAATGAAAACATTTACATGTGTGGTGAAAGTGCCACTGGAATATACTTGTTCACACTCCAAAATTTGATTTTGACCTTTGAACATTCTTTGGATTGATTTTAGGAGGCTGCTAAGCGATTGGAATCTAATGGTATGTTATTTCCTCTTATTCTATTTGTATCCAAAGAACATTATATAGTTCTTGCTTGAATGTTTTCCATTTGAAATCAGCCAATGTATTTGTCCCACTATATCAGGTGATGCTGCTCAGGAGGTGGAATATCAGCCTCTTCCTAGCGGCCCAAGCAGCAACCCTCCAAAGGATAACAATGAAAAAGAAGTGAGTATACTCTTGTCTGCTGTGATGAGTACTAAGGATTCACAAAGCTAATATAATGTAAAAATTGCAGGTCTCTATTTTGGAGAATGTTTACTGGAAAGAACTTGGACTTCTTGTATTTGTTTGGGTTGCATTCCTTGGACTGCAAATTTCCAAGGTTTCTTCTTCATTTTTTTTAAAAAAATTTCAACTGTTTCATACAGTAGAAGTCCACAATACAATTTCTCCGTATGCAGTATTGGTGCTGACTATGCTTTTTTTTTTGCTACAGCATTACACGGCCACATGTTCGGTAGTATATTGGGTATTGAACTTGTTGCAGGTACGTTCTATTGATATAACCGGTCTCTGTGATTTGCCTGCAGATGAAACGTAACATCTGACCCCGTCAAATAAATTCTGGTTTTGTTATGCAGATTCCTGTTTCTGTTGGGGTATCTATGTATGAGGCCGTTAGCTTGTACCAGGGGAGAAGAGTAATAGCATCCAAGGGGGATGATGGAAAAAATTTCCGCGTGTACCAGCTTGTTAGCTATTGTTGCTTCGGAATATTAGCCGGAGTTGTTGGTGGGCTGCTGGGACTAGGAGGAGGATTTATCATGGGTCCATTATTTTTGGAGCTTGGAGTCCCTCCTCAGGTGAGTCTTTTGAATTGAATTTTTGAGTTTTTAAAATAATTCCCTGTTAGAGCACTTACCAAACAAATCTTGATCAATAATGATTAATCACTCCACTTCTTGAAAATCAAGTTTAGTAAATGTTATATTATATCTCTTCTAAAAAGGATGTAAATGCTCTCTTCTGTAATTTTGGCTGTGCTGAACCAAATAACATCTGTGAACAATGACAAATCCTGAGTCTCATAGTTTCAACATGTTATAATTTAAGTAGATAATAATTAGAATAAGCCAGGATAAACATTGGAGATGAAACTACGCCAGCCAAATATAACTATTTTGACATTGAGAATAATGTTGTTCGAGTCAAACTACTGATTATTTGGTACCATTTTAATCTTCTTGATGACGATTTCTGTGCAGGTCTCAAGTGCCACTGCTACCTTTGCTATGACCTTCTCCTCATCGATGTCAGTTGTAGAATATTACCTTCTGAAACGATTTCCTGTTCCTTATGGTAAGTGTCCAAGTTCCAACACAACCAGATAACTTTTCTGTAAATTGCATGTCCGTTGATTTTAAACATCGTTGCAAAATCTAAATAAATAAATAAAAATCAGAAGGTACCTACTCATTTTAGAAACCTAGTTTACAGTTCATCTAAACTTTTATGGACTTTTTTTTCATCTTTACTTTGTTTGGCAGCTCTCTACTTCGTTGCTGTGGCTACCGTTGCTGCTTTTGTTGGCCAGCATATTGTGAGGAAGCTTATTATTCTATTAGGGAGGGCGTCGCTTATCATCTTCATTTTAGCCTTTATGATATTTGTTAGTGCAATATCACTAGGTTAGTGTCGCTTATTATCTTCATTTGTGCTTGTTTTGGATTGCATTTTACTACATAAGACTCTCAAACTGTTGTTTCCTTGTGTTTGATAGGTGGAGTCGGCATAGCAAACATGATTACGAAGATTGAAAACCACGACTACATGGGATTCGAAAACCTCTGCAAGTATGATGTGTAGTTTCACTAGTTCGTTTCCTTTCATTTCTTTTTTTGAAATTCTTAGATGTTGTAATCATTCTCCAAAGGTTAAAAATCCACATTCTGTTGGTGTGACCGGAGATGATTACTAATTTTTTTTCCTCATAACTATCCTCCCGAGAGACTTTTTTAGTCGATCCAATTAGATGCTCTTATGGTTACAATTTCATTTTCTTTTTATTCAATCATTCTTGAATATTATATATATATATATATATATATATATATGGTTTCCCATGAAGACTTCAATAGTAATTAGTTGCCATAACAGACTCCTTAAAATTGCATCAAAGATCGTTTTTGATTTGATTGTTCAATTCTAATCAATACTGTTGATGAATCTGAACTAACTCATCCACAGAGAAGAATTGTATGGTGTAGAATTGAAATTGGAATAGAATTTTCAGGTATTTTTGAGTTGTTTTATTTATTATTACTATCATATATTTATTTTTTCTGGTTGAACAAAGAATGGTCATTATCATGGGGCATGGGGAAGAGTTTTTGCATTTTTGAAATCACCATTGATGGTGCCTGTTCCATGAGACGAGATAAGATGTTCGATGTATCTATATATTATCATATATGTTGTTCTTATCAGATTTCTCTGTGGGGACTATTTGTGTTGCAATAATTTTTACTTGTCCTTTCAATGGCCTTATCATTTTACTGTTAGTCCCCTTCCTTGGTCTGTCTTCAAGTAATGTCTCTCTCTCAAGTCTCAATTGTTAAAGTGGTCTTGGGTCTAATTCAACTCCAAAAGCTAGCTTTTAACACGGGTGGTAATGCACATCATCTTCCACATTAGTGATGAGGGTTCGAGTCCAGTATATGCATTTTACGAGCATGTGTGAAAAATTTTCTTTCTAGAATTATAAGAGCAGATATCCAGATCGTAAGGTACATGTGAAATCATTTCCTTTGATATCTACTTCATTGATAATTCCATTTGTGTCTATGAGCTAGACTGCGTTGAAATTTTACTCATTTGAAACCCAATCACATCTGGTTTATTGTAAAGTGTAATTCTAATAGTCGCATCAATCATTGTTTAGTGGTAACACAAGAGGTTTACCATTTTTCTCCTTCCACGACAACATCACTAGCAAATTGCCAAATTGACATTTTTACTCATTTGAAACCCAGTCACATCTGGTTTAACACCGTAAAGTGTAATTCTAGTAGTAGCATCAATCATTGTGTAGTGGGCAACACAATAGGGTCCATTTCCTTATATTTGAACCACTTCCACTACCATTTTTCTCCTTCCAAATCAACATCACTAGCAAATTGCTCCAACTTTTCTCAATTGGGAGTTGGTACCCCATCATCTCATATGACTAACAAGTGACAGCTCACACTGTTCTCGCTAGAATAGTAAAATTGGCTTCACATTTCACAGTTCACACTCTTCTTTTTGTACTTGCTCATACTGTGCGTCTGTGCCTCTGTCAGCGTATAGATACTATCACTCACGGGGTGATAGAAGAATTTTGGGAGAGGAAGATAAAGAAGAACAGAAGAGGGAATAATTTGCATTAATATTCAATACCTTATTCGTTCTCGACTCAACCCATAAATAGGCAATGAGTAGTACAACTAAAATAAAACAACTGAAAGCTGTAAAATAGGAACTGATCATTAGTAACAACCAGATGACCATTCCCAACCAATAAAGACTCCTAATTCATTTATTCCTCTACTACCTAATTCAAATTCTAACTATAGATAAATGGATCAAGTTTAACTGGTCCCGACCAAATCTCCTCTTGTATGACTTGCATGGCTCATGCAACCACCCAATACTTTGCACGTATCATTCCTTTCCACCCAAAGAATCCGTGTCCGTAAGGATAAAGTCTGGATAAGCCCGAGAGAAGCGCCTCTGGTTTTCCCAAGTAGAGTCCTCAGCCGGAGCACCCACCCATTTCACCAGGATTTTCGTTTTGGGACGATATCGGTCCTTCCGAATGACTCGTTGATCAAGAATTGCCTTAGGTTGCGAACGGATTATGGCCTCGCCAGTCACAACAGGGAGATCTGATGAAGTGCATGGTGTTGGTCCTAAATGTTTCCGCAACAAGCTTACATGAAATACATCATGTATCTGAGAACCCGTAGGAAGAGCCAACCTATAAGCTACTGGGCCCAGCCTTTCCGTAATCAGGTACAGACCAAAAAAACGAGGGGCAAGCTTTAGGGAACTGCGGAAGGCTACTGAGGATTGCCGATAAGGCTGCAGCTTCAAATACACATAATCGCCAACAGAGAAGATCACCTCCCGACGATGTTGATCAGCCTGAACCTTCATACGATTACGAGCCACCTGGAGATTGTGACGTAAATCACGTAAAATGGAGTCCCGATCTCGAAGATACTCATCAACAGCCTGTACTCGAGAAGTACCCGGAACATATGTCAATAAGCTTGGTGGTGGGATGCCGTACACTGCTTCGAAGGGCGAAACTTTGGTGGACGTGTGGACTGATGTGTTATAACTGAATTCGGCCCACGGAATCCAATCCAGCCATTTACGCGGTTGGTCACCTGTAAAGCAGCGTAGATATTGTTCCAATGTACGGTTTACGACCTCTGTTTGACCGTCGGTTTGTGATGATAACTAGAGCTCATACAAAGCTGGGTTCTCTGCAATTTGAACAGCATTTGCCAAAAAGAACTGATGAACACCTTGTCACGATCACTAACAATTGATGTTGGAACACCATGAAGTCGGACTACATTGTTGACAAAGGCCCTAGCCACGGTCGCTGCTGTGAATGGGTGCTTCAAAGGGATGAAGTGGGCGTACTTGGAGAGCCGGTCGACCACCACCATGACCACAGTATTGCCATTCGAAGGAGGCAATCCTTCTACGAAATCCATTGAAATTTCTGACCAAATGCGTTCCGGAATGGGTAACGGTTGGAGCAGACCCGCAGGTTTCATACAGTCTGATTTGAACCGCTGACAAGTATCACAGCTTCGGAAAAACGTCTTCACTGTCCGTTGCATGGTCGGCCATGCGAAATTATTTTTTATTCGAGCTAAGGTTCTGTGATACCCAAAATGTCCACCCACTGCTGAAGAATGATTATCAGACACAATCAGGGGAATCAAAGTAGAAGTGGGACTCAAGTAAACTCTGTTGTCTCTAAACCAAACCCCATCTCGGTGAGAAAACTTGTAGCTCGTGCAAGTATCATTTTTTTCAGCTAAATGCTTGTAGAACGGGTCTGATCGAACTTCATGTTGCAGCACACGCCACCAGTCCGCCTGTGGTAAGGAGACAGCCAGAAAATTAAATTCGACGACCCGCGATAACGCGTCTGCACCCTGGTTTTCAGATCCTTTTTTGTACTCAATATCGTAGTCGTAACCGAGGACCTTTGGTAGCCATCGGGTCTGGGCGGGAGTTGTGATACGCTGCTCCAGAAGATACTTGAGGCTTCGATGGTCTGTTCGGACGGTGAATGGTTTGCCAAGGAGGTACGGGCGCCACTTGCGGATCGACTTGACAATTGCAAGCATTTCTTTCTCGTATGTCGATAAGGCCAAAACGGATCCCTTCAAGGCCTCACTGAAATAAGCAATCGGACGATTGTGTTGAGACAATTTAGCACATATTCCGATCCCACTAGCGTCACTCTCAATCACGAAGCGTTGTGAAAAGTCTGGTAAGCCTAGAACGGGTGGTGAAGTCAGGGCTTCTTTCAACCGAACAAAGGCTCCAGCAGCTTCAGCATCCCAGTTGAACCCCTCTTTAGTCAGAAGCCGTGTCAGCGATGCCGCGAGGCCTCCAAAGCCACGTACAAATTTCCGATAATATCCGGCCAGTCCCAGGAACCCACAGACAGCCTTGACTGTGGCTGGTGTCGGCCACTCAAGGACAGATTTAATTTTCTCCGGATCAACCGCCACCCCTTCCCGTGATATGATATGACCGAGATAATCCACCTGTGAAACACCGAACCGACACTTCGATTCTTTGGCAAATAGTTTGTTAACAGACAAATTATCAAGGACTAACCGTAAGTGGGAGAGATGGTCATTCCAGGTTTTTGAGTACACCAAAATGTCATCAAAGAAAACTAAGATAAACTTCCGAAGATGCGGTCTGAAAAGATCGTTCATGAGACACTGGAAAGTGGCCGGGGCATTGGTAAGTCTGAATGGCATTACCAAAAATTCGTAGTGCCCTTCATAGGTACGGAAGGCTGTTTTCGGTATGTCCATCTCATCTACTCGAATTTGGTGGTAGCCTGACCGTAAGTCCAGCTTCGAAAAAATTTTTGCTCCATGAAGTTCATCCAGGAGTTTATCGATGACAGGAATCAGGTACTTATCTTTTATTGTGATACTATTTAGGGCCCTATAGTCCACACAGAACCTCCACGAACCATCCGCCTTCTTAACTAACAAAACTGGAGAAGAGAAAGGGTTGCTACTCGGCCGTATTAATCCTGAAGTCAACAGTTCTCTCACCAATTTTTCAATTTCTGACTTCTGATAGTACGGATATCGGTAAGGTCTGACACTCACAGGGGTTGAATTCGCTTGCAATGGAATTCGATGATCATGCATTCATTTTGGTGGTAAGGCCGTAGGATTCTCGAAGACATGTTGGAATTGTTGGAGCAATTTAGAGAGATCATGGGGATACTTGTTAGTGCTCGTTTCATGCACTGCTGGACCAATATTGAAAGAACTGAAAGAATCATTGCCCCTTTCAAGTGCTGCTGGAATGATTTGGAAAAGGTACCCTGTGCCTTGCAAACTTGAAAATTCTTTGTCAGATATAACACTGGACTTCGCACTACCAAGCCCTTGGAAAGTGCATGTGTCACCGCCTTCCTTAAAGGTCATCGTTAACATTTTGTATTCGGTTTCAACGGGTCCAAGGGTCTTGAGCCATTGAACTCCCAATACCACCTGACATGCCGCCACTGGCAAGACATAATAATCGGCTGTCACCGAGTGACCTTGAATCATTAAAGTGAGATTTCGACATCGCCCAGCGCACTCAATCCGTTCGCGATTTGCCACCATCACCTGCAGTTTCCTGTCTTGAGTCACTGGTAATCCCAGCTCGGAGACCAAGGTTTGGTCGATGAAATTATGGGTGCTGCCGTCGTCGATCAACACCATTACGTCATGATTTCGTAACTTCCCCATTACTCGAATGGTCTGAGGGTGCTCCGTACCTGCGATTGCATGGAAAGAGATCTCTGGTATGAGCTCCATTTTGTCTGTATCAGGCTCGGTGTGTTCTTCAACTGAATCTGCCGGAAGAATGTCCTCAATCATAAACATATGGGGTCGTTCGCATCTATGGCCCGGAATGAACTTTTCATCACAGTAATATCATAGTCCCTTCTCACGTCGCTCCTTCACCTCCTGATTGGTAATCCGTCTGAATGTTGCTGGGGTATTATTCGAGTTGTAGGCTGTCCTCGGCAGCGGAGGAGGTCCTAGCACACCTGCAGTCGGACTAGCTATGGTATTTGATTGTGTCTGAGGACCGAAATGGCAATGGATTTCTCCTCTGTAACATATTTCTTTCTTCCACAAGCCTTGCTACTCCTATCGCGTCCGCTAGCGTTCGGGGCTGCTTGATTTTGACGTCTAAGCGAACCTCCTCTTTGAATCCTGCAACAAAACACCCAATTAGGAAATTCTCTGGTAGGCCATCCACTCTATGCGACAGCTTTTCAAAGGATTCCTGGTATGTGGCTACTGTGGACGTTTGTTTAAGGCGTGTTAATGCTTCCGATGGATCTTCGTAATCAGTCGGGCCGAAACAGAGCATGACTGCCTTAGTGAATTCATTCCACGTAACGGGTCCACGGAACTTCGTGTGCCATCTATGGAACTGTAAGGCGATGCCCTCTAAATGGAATGATGCTAATTGGACTTGTTGGTCCGGAACAACATTTTTAAACTTGAAGTATTGTTCCGCCTTATAAACCCACCCTTGTGGATCCTCCCCATTAAACTGCGGAAAGGACAATTTCAGGTAGTGATTGTTGCGTTCTATATTGGGGTTAGAATGTGAAGGACTAAGCTGATGGGAAGATTTGGCAGGTGCAAATGGGTTGATATCGGACTGGTAAGTGTTTGATGGACTGGGGTCTGCGTGTGAATTGGTAGGACTCAGTGAGGGTTGCAGAGATTTTAGCTCCGCTATTACCGTTTTCAAGGCAGCGTTAACCTGGTCGAAACTCGATTCATGGCGTGCCAGAATTTCATTCACTTCATTACGGAATTCCGTGTTGGATTTGCCGCGGGTGTCCATCTCGGTCGAGGACCTTGACGGCTTTGATACCATTGATAGAAGAATTTTGGGAGAGGAAGATAAAGAAGAACAGAAGAGGGAATAATTTGCATTAATATTCAATACCTTATTCGTTCTTGACTCAACCCATAAATAGACAATGAGTAGTACAACTAAAATAAAACAACTGAAAGCTGTAAAATAGGAACTGATCATTAGTAACAACCAGATGACCATTCCCAACCAATAAAGACTCCTAATTCATTTATTCTTCTACTACCTAATTCAAATTCTAACTATAGATAAATGGATCAAGTTTAATTGGTCCCGATCAAATCTCCTCTTGTATGACTTGCATGTATGACTTGCATGGCTCATGCAACCACTCAATACTTTGCACGTATCACGGGGCAAATCTAAAAAGTAGAAAATCGAATGATGAATTTATTTATAATATTGAAATGACAAAAAGTTTGTAGATATGAAATGGGAAATTGCACATTACTTTTTAAAGTTTAACGTGATAATACTATCTCAAAACAGAAGGTTTTATGAAGGATACTGTAGAAAATTTTCTTGAATTTTCTTTACGTGGTTCGAAATTAAAATTAAAATTTAACATTTTTTTTAAGTGGCAGTACAAAGAGTAATTATGAAATTATATAAGGAGGTTAAGAGTGGAGTGAAAAATGAGTATAAAACAAAGACAAAAAGACACATTAAGGCTAGGCACATGTGGTACAGCTATCTACTTATTCACATGAGAGGTGAGGGGTTCGTAGGGATGGCTTTGGCCTTTTTGGGGCCTGGGGTAAAAATTTTGAAAATAGAAAAATGGACTCTATGATCCGTCAAATGATGAAAAATCTAAATCGAAAACAGGAGTTGAAAAAAAAAAAACAAAATCAGAAGAAAAAAAATAGAATAGCAATATATATCAAAAAGAAATTATCCGAAAGAATTTATAATGAAGAGTCGAAGATCAAAATGAAATGACTTAAATGAGGAACATTGGACTGGAACAACAGAAGATTCAAGAAGAGAGATGAGTCACGAGTAGAAAAGGGGGTGTTGACTTTAGGCTTGGAGAGCTGAGAGGTTGAAAGAAATGATAAATTTAGGAACAATAAACTCTATTGGACTAGTGCTGTAAATATGGGCCGGGCCTGGAGGGCCCGGTCCGGCCGGCCTGCCAAGGATGGCGGGCCGTGCCTGGCACGGCCCCCATTCTTGGCACGTGCCGGGTCAGGGTTCCAGACACGGCGTGCCGGCCCGGAACGGCACGCCAGCACGGCGTGCCAAGCCCAACGGTCGGCACGCCGGGCCGACACGCGTGCCGGCACGGCGTGCCGACCGTTGGGCCCGCGGAATTTGTTTTTTTTTTGTTTTTTTTTTTTAAATTTAAGTATGTAACGGTATTTTTTTAAAAAAACAATAAAAATTACAATTTGCCCCCTCAACTCTTGTGTTTTATATTTTTACCCACTTTTCTAATTTTTCTATAAATACTCCTACACATTCCACTTTTCATTCACTTTCTCTAATTCTCTCAATCTCTCCATTCTCAAACTCTCTATACAATTTCAATTATTCTTAATTTCATTCTTACTCTCTCTCTACTATTCTACACTACTAATATACTATTATAATATTTTATTAGTAATTTACTATTATTCTCTAATCTCTCCACCAAGACACCAAAGTTCAAACTTCAAAGGTACATTTTTATTTAAGTGTTATATTTTAAATTTAATATGTTTGTTTAGTTAGTAAATTTATCATTTTATGTTTATATCAGTTATTAATTTTATTTATTTAGTAAATTTATCATTTTTATGTGTTGGGGTTAATTTTTATTTTTATTTTTAGTAAATTAATCATTTTATGTGTAGGAGTTAATTTTAATATATTGTTTTAGTAAAATAATCATTTTATGTGTAGGAGTTAATTTTAATATATTGTTTTAGTAAAAAAAAATCATTTTTATGTGTAGGGGTTAATTTTAATATATTTTTTTAGTAAAAAAATCAATTTATTTGTAGTAGTTAATTTTAATATATTTTGTTTGTAAAATAATCATTTTATGTGTAGGAGTTCATTTTAATATATTGTTTTAGTTAAAAAAAATCATTTTATGTGTAGGAGTTAATTTTAATATTTTTTTTTAGTAAATTAATAATTTTTATGTGTAGGAGTTAATTTTAATATATTGTTTTAGTAAAATAATCATTTTATGTGTATGAGTTAATTTTAATATATTGTTTTAGTAAATTAATAATTTTTATGTGTAGGAGTTAATTTTAATATATTGTTTTAGTAAAATAATCATTTTATGTGTAAAGTTAATTTTAATATATTGTTTTAATAAAAAAAAATCATTTTTATGTGTAGGAGTTAATTTTAATATATGTTTTTAGTAAATTAATCATTTTATGTGTAGGAGTTAATTTTAATATATTGTTTTAGTAAAATAATCATTTTATGTGTAGGAGTTAATTTTAATATATTGTTTTAGTAAAAAAAATCATTTTTATGTGTAGGAGTTAATTTTAATATATTTTTTTAGTAAATTAATCATTTTATGTGTAGGAGATAATTTTAATATATTGTTTTAGTAAAATAATCATTTTATGTGTAGGAGTTAATTTTAATATATTGTTTTAGTAAAAAAAATCATTTTTATGTGTAGGAGTTAATTTTAATATATTTTTTTAGTAAATTAATCATTTTATGTGTAGGAGTTAAATTTAATATATTGTTTTAGTAAAATAATCATTTTATGTGTAGGAGTTAATTTTAATATATTGTTTTAGTAAAAAAAAATCATTTTTATGTGTAGGAGTTAATTTTAATATATTTTTTTAGTAAATTAATCATTTTATGTGTAGGAGTTAATTTTAATATATTGTTTTAGTAAAAAAAAATCATTTTTATGTGTAGGAGTTAATTTTAATATTTTTTTTAGTAAATTAATCATTTTATGTGTAGGAGTTAATTTTAATATATTGTTTTAGTAAAATAATCATTTTATGTGTAGGAGTTAATTTTAATATATTGTTTTAGTAAAAAAAAATCATTTTTATGTGTAGGAGTTAATTTTAATATATTTTTTTAGTAAATTAATCATTTTATGTGTAGGAGTTAATTTTAATATATTGTTTTAATAAAATAATCATTTTATGTGTAGGAGTTAATTTTAATATATTGTTTTAGTAAAAAAAAATCATTTTTATGTGTAGGAGTTAATTTTAATATATTGTTTTAGTAAATTAATCATTTTATGTGTAGGAGTTAATTTTAATATATTGTTTTAGTAAATTAATCATTTTATGTATAGGAGTTAATTTTAATATATATTTTTAGTAAAATAATCAATGTATGTGTAGGAGTTAATTTTAATGACCTAAACTTTTTTTTTTTAGGAAATGGATCTCACCCATCCTTATTTTCCAGACGGTCTAAACATGCTGAACGATGATTTTGATCTCTTCGGACCGGCAGAAACCGGAGCGGCACCTTCTGGTTCCGGCGCCACACCGATATCACGTACCAAATCTAAGAGGTTAACATCAGACGTATGGCAGTGTTTTGACGTAGTAGAAATGACATTTCCAGACGGTACGGTCGGCCCCAGAGCCAAATGTAAGTTTTGTCCTAAGAACTATACCACTACTAAGGGTGGAACCGGTCATTTGAGAAGACATATGCAAAAATGCATGCCCAAACACGTACATGTACCCAATACAACCCAGACACAACTGCAACGGCACCCAGACGGGTCGGTTACGACGTGGCATTACGACGCCGCACATGCTAGAGAATGTTTGGCACGGTACATTGCACAAACTGATCAACCTATTAATTTCGGTGACTGTGTTTTTTTTCAAGAATTTATCACATCTGCATTTTGCCCCCAAATGCAAATTGTTTCTAGAACCACCACTAGGAACGATTTGATAAAAATGTTTAAAACCCAACGAGATGACTTGACGGCTGAATTACAGCATCTAACTGTCTCAATTGCATTAACTTCCGATATTTGGAACGCATGTTCCAAACAGGACTATTTATGTGTCACATGACACTATTTAGACTCTGAATGTAGGATACAAAAAAAAAATTCTTGGTTTTAGTCCTATGGATTTTGCACATACCGCAAACAATATTTTTGCTGTCATTCTTTCTGTTTTAGAAACTTATGACATAACTCATCGCATCCTCTCTATCACATTAGATAATGCATCGGCAAATACTAAGTCTATTGCATTGTTTACTGAAAGAAACATCCCGCAAGCTGGGGGTTATTTCTTCCACCAGCGTTGTGCATGTCATATCATAAATTTAGTTGTACAGTCTGGTTTGAAGAAAGTAAGCAATCGTATAGAACGCATCAGAGATGCCATTTCTTGGATCGGTAGCTCTAATCCAAGATTTCAAGAATTTGGCAGACACTGTACATTAAACGGTTTACGACCCCGACGATTCCAAACTGATATGCCGGTAAGGTGGAACTCTACTTACTTAATGCTGAAAAATTGTTTGGAATATGATACAACTATTTCAGGTTTTTATAACATGAAATTGGCCGAAAGTGGCTGTCCACCTGCTCAATCACTGACACCAGACGATTGGTATGTGGCAAAGATTTTTGTTGAATTTTTACAGGTTTTTTACAATGCAACTGTAACCCTTTCTGGGGTCTACTACCCCACATCTTCCCAGGCAATCCATCAGATTGTGGAAATGTCTGACATGTTAAACACTTATAGGGAAGATGACTTACTTGGCGATGCAGTTGTTGCCATGAAGACCAAGTTTAAAAAATACTGGTCTGAAATGCCTTTCCTTTATGCCTTAGGTGTTATAGTAGATCCTAGAATTAAATTAGCTGGTTTAGAATATTTGCTTGAGTTTACTGGTAATAAATTGTCAATAGATTATTCCGAACAGATTACTGACATTCGAAACAAGTTGTTCGAAGTTTTTAGTATTTATGAGCGCAGGTTTGGCGGCATTCACACGGAACCATCACCAGAACCGGACAGACAACCGTTGCCGGCAAGTTGGAGCATTCTCAAACGCCGGAAAAAAGACAAATCAGCAAGTTCTTCTTCTTCAACTACACGATCTGCTGCATCTTCTGGTGCCGAACTGAATAGGTTCCTTGAAGCACAGTTTGATGCCGACGAAAACACGGAGAATCTTGATCTATTGTTATGGTGGAAGACCTATAGCTACAGGTATCCGGTCTTGTCACACTTAGCACGTGACATACTGGTTATCCCCGTGTCCACTGTGTCTTCAGAACAGGCATTCAGCACGAGTGGACGAATTATTGAACTTAGAAGAAATTGTTTGACTCCATAGATGGTGGAGGTATTAATATGCATTCGGGATTGGCAGCATGCTCGAAAGAGGATGCAAAATGAAACGGTAGATGAACAATTTATTCAAAATTTCTCCAATTTATATGTCGATGAGGGTTCCGGCAGTAACCAGGTCCAGAACTAGGTTGTACATGTACATTTACTTGTAATACGATTGCACTCTTTTTCCCTTACCAAGTTTTTATCCCACTGAGTTTTCTTGGTAAGGTTTTTAATGAGGCAATCATGTAAATATGTAATACTGAAAGTCCGAAATAAATAAAGAATTCTTCATTTCATATTTTTATCTACTTTTTTTTTCTTTCATGTTTTATCTTTATTTATTTTTTGAATTAATTCATTAAATAAAATAAAAAATGTATCTATAATCTATTATTAATTTATTATAAACATTTTTTTATTATACAAAAATAATAATATATAAAAAAAATTTAAAATAAAAATAAAAAATATGGGCCGGCCCATTTGGCCCACGTGCCGGCACGCGGCACGGCACGCGGCACGGCACGGAAGGGCCGTGCCGGGCCCCCATTTAGGAAAACGGGACGTGCCTGGCACGGCCCGTTTTCCTAAACGGGCCGGGGGGCCGTGCCGATGTGGGCCGGGCCGTCCCCCTTTTACACCATTATATTGGACCATATACCAAAAGCAAACATTTCCTTTGGATTTTGTTTGTCCCATCCAATTTTTTTTTTGTTTAGCTTTTAAGCTCTTTATAGGCCTCTTTGATCATAAATATCTGGACCAATATTCAAAACAAATATTTGGGTATTTATAATCTAAAATAAAATAAAAATGGGCCCTTAAACTAGTACTCAAAACATTAAAAAAAAAATGAAAATCGCCCCCCTAAGCTAATATGGAAACATGAAAATAGGCCATAAATTAATACTCAAAACATGGAAATCTGGTCATTTAAAAAATAGGCCTGGGGCGGCTGCCCCTCTAGCAATACAGCAAGGTCGCCCCTGGGAGTTCGCATCGCAATCATGTACATTTTAATGATATGTGTGTGGAGTTTTCCTCCGATGTTTGGAATAAATATCTTCCGATACAAGGGTAGATGTTTTGAACGATGCATATACTGTTTAATTTTGACAAGTCTCGGTAGAACGCTGACCATTGGATATCGAAATTTATTGTAATGCTTTAAAAAACATGTGCTCTATTAATCACGTGACTAGATCTATTCAAATTCAAATTATAAATATATTGAAAGTTTAGAGCATCTTCATTGCAAATATGTATTTTTAAGTTTCTAAATAGTGACACGTTAGCATTTTCTATTAATTATATATCTACTTTGACAATTTTTTTTTTGAGAAATGCATATTCACATTTCCAATGCAATTATCTAAAATCAATTATACATTTACTTTTAACCGATCATAATAAAACATTTATTTTACTTTTTCTCCTATTTTATTTTACAATTAAATGTGCTCTAATATTATTGGTGGAAAGAGTTAGAAATCTTTGTTCGCACTAAGAGCATCTCCGGTGCAAATATGTATTTTTTGGTTTCTAACTAATGACACATCAACATATAAATTGAATATGGATTCACTTTGTCAATTTTTTTTTTAAGGAATGCATATTCTCATCTCCAATGTAATTATCTAAAATCAAATATGTATCTCATTTTGGTCAATCATCTTAAAACATTTATTTCATTCTCTCTTTCCTTTTATTTAAAAATCAAATATGTATCAATTTTTGACTAATTATCTTACGACATTTATCTCATTCTCCCTTATCTTTTATTTTACCATTAAATGAGGTGTAATATTATTGGTGAGAAAAGGTTAGAAATTGTAGTCAGCATTTATAGGAGAGTTTCTAGAATTAGAAACTCAACTCCACATTCTCTACCTTTTTTGTTTTGCCACATCACCTCCATAATCAAGTTAGATAATTGCATTGGAGAGGTTTTTTCTACCTCATTATCTAACTATCCTATGTGGCATTCAATTTTCTCTAAATGTATAATAGCATTGGAGATGCTCTAATTGCATTAGAGGGTTTTTCTAACTTTTTATTATCTATTATACGTAACACTCAGTTTTCTCCAAATATATAATAATATTATAGATGCTCTTGTATTCTTCTGCATTTATTATAAATATATGAGATAATTACCCTGATGGTCATCAATTTGATGACACACAATCAAAATTATCACTAGATTGAGAATTGGTTTCAAAATAACCATTTTTGGAGAAAAGTGTGACACTAATGACCATTCCATCCAATTCCATATAATTCCATCAAACTTCATCCAATGAGTTGTATTTTGGTAAATAAGGTGATGATATTAATTTATTTTAAATGTTTTTTGGAAATTAGTTTTTTCTTTTGTTTTTTAAAACTAATAATTATATTTAATTTGTGTATATATGTATACCATATTTCATATATATATATATATATATATATATATCTTTGTTGAGAAAATTAAGGTTACAAAATCTAAAAATCTAAAAAACAAAGAAGATACATGTATATTGATCTAAACCATTTCTTTTGTTTTTTGAAATGAATAATTATATTAAGTGTGTGTATATACGTATAACATATCTCAAACACACACATATATATATATATATATATATATTTCTTTTTTTAGAAGATTAAGGTTACAAAATCTAAAAAATCTAAAAAACAAAGAAGAGACACATGTATTGATCTAAACTATTTCTTTTCTTTATTGAAACAAATAATTATATTTAGTGTGTGTATATATGTATAACATATCTTAAATATACACACACACATATATATATATATATATATATATATAAATTTTCAAGTCAGTACGCACCGATATAACTTTATCAGTGCGTTGGATATGGACCATTAAATTTACATATTTTGACTCAAAGTGTATGCACTTGTCAAAAATTCTCTATAATTAGTGGTCAACATGCAACGCACTGATATAAATTATATCAGTGCGCACTGAAAAGAAAAATACTGTATATATATATATATATATATATATATAGCATCTCCAATGCTATTATGCATTTTTGAGTTTATAAATAGTGCCACATCAGCATTTCTATTCAAAATGAGCCCACTTTTGAAAATTTTGTAGAGAAATGCATATTTACATCTCCAATGCAATTATCTAAAATCAAATATGTATCTATTTTTGACCAATCATAATAAAACAATTATTACATTATCTCTCCTCTTTTATTTTACAATTAAACGAGCTTCAATATTATTGGTGGAAATAGTTATAAATCCTAGTCAGCATTTCTAGGAGAGTTACTAGAATTAGAAACTCAACTCCATATTCTCTAACTTTTTTTTACCACATCATCTCCATATTCAACTTAGATAATTGCATTGGAGAGAGTTTTTCTAACTTCTTTAGTATCTATCCTATATGACACTCCATTTTCTCCAAATGCATAATAGCATTGAAGATGCTCTTACACATACTAAATATAATTATTTGTTTCATAAAACAAAAGAAAAAATTGATTTCCAAAAAATATCTAAAATTAATTATGTCATCCTCTTATTTACCGAAATGTCACTCATTGAAAAAATTGATTTCCAAAAAATATATAAAATAATTTAATATCATCCCCTTATTTACTAAAATGCCACTTATTAGATGGAATTGGATGTAATTATATAGAATTGAATTGAATGACCATTAGTGTCGCACTTTTCGTTAAAAATGGTCATTTTGAAATCAATTTTCAATCTAATGGTCATTTTGATAGTGTCTCATTAAATTAATAGCAGCATGGGTAATTATCTCTAAATATATTCTTTTACATGTGTGTATATATATACTGTATAGAGAGAAGCAGGACACCAGGTCCATATATTATCATTGATTTTTTTAAGGAGATTTATCTTATTTTTTTAACTAGATTTATCATTTTTAATGATAAAGAAAATCATGTGTTAAAAAATTAAAGGGTAGTATTAATCTAAAAATACAGGTAAAAAGTTTTTATTTTTATTTTTTTTAGAAAACTCAACCAATGAATTTATTGAAATAAAGATAATAAATCCAGTGATCGACTTTCTTTGATCTTTTAAGAGCAGATAGGTGGGTCGTGGGTGTTCTCCATAGTATTTGGAGATCAGGTGGCTGGATGGAAGAGATGGGTTATGGAGATGTAGAGGGTGGGATGAGTTTGACTTTTGAGATGGAAGACCAGGTGATATCCAATGGGAGGTTTGGTTCCTTTTTTTATTTATTTTAATTTTTGGAATTTTTAATTAAAAATAGGGACAATTTGGACATTTAAAGTTATTTGACCACATGTTAAATCTATGAAAGCAAAGTAAAATGTACCTCCTATGCCCCCGATGAGAAGAGAATCTCATTCTTCAACTCACCAGTCTTTTCTTTGTTGCTTCTTGGCTTCTAATTGACCAAAAATGGCTGATTTTGGACAAAAGTACTGGTGCATTTTGAGATTAATATTCATGGTTTTCATCAACTTTCTTCTGCCTTTTATATTCATGGTTTCTGGTGATAGAACCATTGAAAAGGGTCCATTTATCACTACTGAATCTGAAAATGAAAATAACAACATTCTCAGAGCTTTGGAATTCTTGTGGCAACCCAACCAGTCTGGTTATCAACATGTTTGGCCGGTAAGTTATTACTATGACACATGGAAATTAAATTAGTTTAACATTTTCATGCTGATTTGTGTAGTACTGTTAAATACTTAAATGTTAATGATGATGATTCATGTGTGCCTTATATTTATATATATATTGTTTTTCATTAACTTGACTTGCATGATCTGTTATAGGAAATGGAATTTGGTTGGAGAATCATTCTTGGAACCATCATAGGATTCTTAGGAGCAGCTTTTGGAAGTGTAGGTGGTGTTGGTGGTGGTGGTATTTTTGTTCCCATGCTCAGTCTAATTATTGGATTCGATCCAAAATCAGGCACAGCTATATCTAAATGTAAGTAACACACATTTTGTATCTTGGAGTTTGGTACTGTATAGGATCTGTAATTGTCATTTTTTTCGTGTTCTTTGAACCAACGAGTTCGATGCAGTAGAGGAGGGTCTTTCTCTTGTTGGGACAGTCCTGCCCGGAAAAAATAAATTCAGGACCGTCCTTTTGTAGTCTAGTTATTGGTTGATCCAAAACCAGGCACATCCATATCAAAATGTAAGTAAGACACATTTTGTATGTTTGAGTTTGGTACTGTACAGGCTCTGCCATTGTAATTTTTTTGTGCTCTTTGAACCGATGGGTTCAATGTAGTGGAGGATCATTCTCTGATCAGGACAGTTCTATCGGAAAAAAAAAATAAAAACTTCTGGACCGTCATTTTGTGTCGTTACAAAGCTGACTTTGTACCTCTGTAACGTTACAAAAAATGACGGTTCTTACTAGAAAATTATTAATGTTGTGGATATTGGCAACCGGGTAATGATGTCGTAGTTGTATGGTAACATGTTTTGTGATGAGTCTAATTGGAATGAGTTTGTGATTGTTTAGGTATGATATTTGGTGCAGCAGTCTCAACAGTGTACTACAATCTTAAGCTAAGGCATCCAACACTTGATATGCCCATTATTGACTATGATTTGGTGCTGATTATCCAACCAATTCTCATGCTTGGTATCAGTATAGGAGTTGCTCTCAATGTCATTTTTGCTGACTGGATGGTCACAGTTCTGCTAATTACTCTCTGCATAGGTAATAATACTAATTCTAATTAAGCTTGCTATGGAGCCATTCGATTAGTAACAGTACTTCAAAACCTCGAATGATTATTGTTTGTGGCGATTTATTGAAGTCACGGCAATAAAGGCATTCTTCAAGGGTGTTGATACATGGAAAATGGAGACCGGATTCAAAGAGGTAACAATCTATGCCCCATCCAGTCGTTCCATATATTTCTCTAGTGCAGATGTCTGGATTTTAACATTCATTTGTTAACATTGGCTTCGAATGTGTTAATGCAACTAAAATGACTGATTGATCCTATGGTTTTTTTGTTTTGATTCAACATTTCGGGAGGCTGCTAAGCGGTTCAATTCGAGCAGTGAGTTCATTCACTCTAATATGTAATTTCTTTTCACATCATTCAAATATGTTTCTTCAATTGATCAATCAATCCTGTTTGTGCACATTTTTCTACTTCTATTAGCTACCAGTGTTCAGATTACAGAGTACAAGCCACTTCCTGGCAGTCCAAGCAGCAATCATATCGAAAAACGATTGCAGGTCACTGTTCTTGAAAATATTTATTGGAAAGAGCTTGGACTTCTAACTTTTGTTTGGGTTGCATACCTTGCACTACAAATTGCCAAGGTAAATTTTCTTTCTTCTTCTAGTTCATGATCATATTCATTTTTGTGCACTGCCTCAGTTACTTAACTATCTATTATTCACCATGTTGGCGACAGAATTATACGGATACTTGTTCGACAGAATATTGGGTATTGAACTTGTTGCAGGTAAGTGTCAATTTCACGAGAACTTCGATAAATGTCATGTCAACAACATAAAAGGTTTCTACAATGTTGGTATAATTAGATGATTATACGTAGCAATATTAATTCTTTGTGCATTGCAGATCCCAGTTTCTATTGGTGTGTTTTTGTATGAAGCTGTTGGTTTATATAAAGGACGGAGAGCTATCGCGTCCAAGGGTGACGAAGGCAAGAACTTGCGGATGCTGCAGTTGGTTCAATGCTTTGCCTGTGGCCTGGTGGCCGGAATAGTTGGTGGTATGCTTGGAATAGGCGGTGGTTTTATTATGGGTCCAGTGTTCTTGGAGCTCGGCATACATCCTCAGGTGACTATATAAACTGTTTGAACTTGAATTGACTACTGATTTGAGCGTTATTGAGCACGTGCACTCACATTTTAATTCATCGTTGGTCTGCAGGTTGCAAGTGCCACAGCCACACTTGGCATGACCTTCTCTGCATCCATGTCCATGGTTGAATTCTATCTTCTCAATCGTTTTCCGGTCCCATATGGTAAATCATCATCAAATCCCCTACAAAATTTGATTGATTGAAACCTATATATGAATCATTTTCATTTGGCTGATATTTGGAAATTTTGTAATTGGCAGCTCTCTACTTCATTGCTGTTGCTTTTGTTGCTGCATTTATAGGGCAGTACATTATTACCAAGCTGATTGCTATAACAGGAAGAGCCTCTCTGATCATTTTTGTGTTATCATTTACAATATTTGTCAGTGCAATAACACTAGGTGAGATAATTCATCTATTTCTTCTTCTAACAATATTGTTTATTGTATATTTAATTTGTTCAATTAATGGAATTATTGACAAGTTTTTCATCTGTAATTTTTTACTTTGCAGGTGGGGTTGGATTATCAGACATGATTGGGAAAATTAAGCGAAGTGATTACATGGGATTTGAGAATCTATGCAAAGTATAAGGCCTGATATTAGTTTTCTCCAAAATTCTGATTTCATGTCAAATGAATTTGTATCAACTCGTAGGAGGATGTAACAAATATGAAGAAAAAAAAATTTCGAGTCTGTTTTCTGGTATGGATGTCCGGATATTCATTCAGTGCAAACTAAGTTGCATGTAAAGACAAAAAATGGTGCTGATCATCTGCGACCGAGAAGAACAATATAAAATGACGTAGAAATTAATTCCTGATTCGTAATTAGAGTGTTTACTAAAAACAGTTGAGAATCGAGTAGTATGAGCCCTACGTAAATTAAGAATTAAATTGTTATTTTTCCATTACATATCAAAAATGTTGTATTTTTCCATTACATATCAAAAATGTTGTCTCACAATAGAGTCAATAGACCCAAGGAAGAAATCATGATCCTTAAATTTACTATTTACGAAATTGTATGCTTATGAAATACTAAGGAAAATAAAGAAAAATAAACATTTAATAAAATTACTCAAATATTGTTGTTTTTTTCATTTAAAAGAAAGTAATTTTTTTAAATGTCATATTATAAATTTATAATCATCCAATTACATTCATGTATTTTTTTAAAGGAAATTACATCTATGTATTGAATATTAATTACATGCATTTTTTTTAATAACAATTTTCTTTTAAGTATTATCGTGTTATATAAATTTAGATTTTTTTTTTAGGAAGTTACAGAACTCGAATTCGAAATTAAACCTTTAATGTACATATGTATAAACGGACCGACCTCGTCTCTTCGAAAATTGCGTTTAAAATAAGCTAAATAGATACATTGTATATTGTGAATAGTTGTGATAGGAATCTGTTACCAAAATGTCAAAAGGTTTTGAAAGAGAAAAGAAATTTCGTTTATTTATTTTATTTTATTTTATTTATATGATGCTATGAGTCTATGAATCTCATCAATTAAAGAGATCGAAATAAAAGTCTCTGACTCTCTGGTCTCCAAAAAAAAACAAAAAAAAAGGGCGAGAGCGAGAACAAAGATGGTTTTCTACTTCAAAGCCCGACCAGAGGCAGGCGACTACACCATTTTCATGGGTCTCGACAAGTACGAGAACGAGGAGCTCATCAAATATGGCTTCCCGGAAGACATTTGGTACCCATCAAATCCCTAATTCTTTTTTTTTGTTTGTTTGTTGGGGTTTCAATTTCGTTGAATTGTGTGCTGTCTTTGATTTAATTGCATAAGTTGTGATCTTTTTGTTGTTTTTTGTTGGATTCATAGCTTTATAGAGCTTTCTTTGATGGGTTTGTGTTTGGGTTTGATTTGTTGCAGGTTTCATGTGGACAAGATGTCTTCTGCTCATGTTTATTTAAGAATTCATAAGGGTCAGACGATTGATTGTATAAGTGAAGGTGTACTGGAAGATTGTGCCCAGCTTGTCAAAGCCAATTCTATCCAAGGCAATATCAATCTGCTTTCGAATTCCTATTTGTTTTCTTTCTGTTATTTAATCAAATTGACTAGTCTAGCAACTTAGCAAGTATTATTATTTTTTTATATTGAAAATATGAATTTTGTTACTTTTATGATCATTGAGGTTTATGATCTTTGCTAGATTTCAGTCTGATTTGTGAAAATTTTGTTTTGCTATAGATTTTAAGATATGGGTAATGTGAACGAAACAAAAATCCGAAGTACTTGTTGTGTATAAGCATTATAATGATTTGTTTGATGTTTGCTTGATTACTTGGCAGGCAACAAGGTGAACAACATCGATGTTGTTTACACTCCCTGGGCCAATTTAAAGAAAACAGCTTCCATGGATGTGGGGCAAGTTGGTTTCCACAATTCGAAGATGGTGAGCTACTTTGTTTTCTGGTTTAGGTGCATATGTATGTAATTTCTAGCTTTCAGACTTTGAATTGCTTTTTGGGTTGAGCAAACTTGTAGAGATATTGATGTTTGTCTTATTTTTGATGCTTAATATAGGTTCGAACTGTGAGAGTGGAGAAGCGGATAAATGAGGTAGTTAATAGATTGAACAAGACAAAAGTTGAAAGAAAGCCTGATTTGAAAGGTAAATACCGCGTTCAGCTTCATTTGTGAAACTTTTAAATTTCAACGTAATTGCTTCCATTATCCAATTTTAAAGGAATTCATGTGCAAGTTCTGTTTCCTATAATGTCCATAGATTTGCTAGTTACTATCATTTGTTCTATTTAAACAATAATATTCTGTTATTTCATGATGATGGTGCTCATGGTCACTTCTTTATGCTGTATGGCAGCTGAGAGAGAAGCAGCCAATGCTGCAGAAAGAGCTGAGAGAAAACTTCAGCTGAGAGATAAGGTGTGTTACATATTATTCAATATTTTACCCCATTTTGTTGCCAGAGCATTAATAAGATCAAGAGATGTTTTAATTCATGAGCTACTATTATGTACATATCATGATAACAATTTTCTGGATAGATTATTGAAGGAACTGGTTTGGGATCTCTTATGAATATTTAAATGAATTTAAGGCCCTTTTGTTGACTATGATTTTAAACATCAATTTGTAGGAAATCTGCCAAACCTATGTAGCTCTTTTAGCTTACATTATTGGTAATTCTCACTAATTATTCATGCTGACAGCTGCTTGTTATTGACACTGATTAACATGTCCAATTTTGCACAGTTGGTCTCCAACTTGCTGCCCACAATTTTGGGCTGGTATCAGATCTTTGGATGCCTACTTCTCTGGCATATTGCCAAAGAAAACTTTTGGGTTACTTGAAAATTTCATTAGAAATGAACTTTGAATTCCAATCGAGAGTCCATGCATTTCCTTCGATCTCAAACGTGAACGCTTGATATTGTGTGAATTCACCCTTCTCATTTTTTTCTGCATCCTCGATTATTGTTATTTGGGGCACTTGATGTTGTGAGGGATAAAAGTTCTATATGCAAACTATGAACTCTTCTTTATTTAATTTGACCTTTTTGTGTCGTTCTTGTTTTGTCTTCCTGCTAGATGATCAGGATGAGAAAAATCTATCCATTAGGGTAATTTCCAGGAATGATGATAAGAAAATTTTAAGTAAGCAAATCATATTACATATATAACGTCAATGTAACTGACAGGTTTCCATTTTTCTGTATCGTTGCTGCTTTCTGTAATTTGTCAAGCAACACACCAAATGTGATAAGTTTATATCAACTGCTGTTCCTGCTATTTTATCATAATTATGCATGCTACAAGTTCGTAATGATGCAACTTTCTGGTCATTTTCTTGAACTCTAGTCACTGAATCAATGATGTTAAGCTTGTCTATTTTTCTTAGCTTCCATCTCGTTCATAGCAAAAATAGCGAACTGGTGTTACCTTTTACGTTTATGTAGATTAGGTTTGTTTAAATAATGAAGATAGTTCTTGGGGTACCACCTTTTATGTTATCGGCCTTTGGTTAGAGCTATATGTCAAATAGAATCTTGCTTCCTTTGTACAAGGTACAGCTGTTGTCAGTGGATGCTTAAATTCAAATTAAAACCTCTTTCTGTATCTCTCTTACAGAAACGGCGCGAGGATATGGATAGGCTTGAAAAGGAGAGACAAGCAGAGGTAAGGAGTTACAAAGGATTGATGGTAGCAGAGAAGATGACATCCAACAAACAGATTGCATCGGAAAACAAGTCCTTGCAGGAACTGGAAGAGGACTTCATGTAGACGTGATTATTGAACTGTTCGGTAAGAGTGAATCCGCTGTTCAGTTTGTGATACTAGGCCTGGAGTTATTTCCCATCATGAATAATTACACCGCAGTCTTGCCTGCGTAACCCAAAGAAGAAGGGAAACTGAGGGGAGTGAGGTGGGGGAGATGAACTTTCCTTTTAGTGACCATATTGTGTTGGTACTCTGATTATGATGATAAACATGATGTGAACCTTTATTCGTGGTTAAATGGGTAATTAACTTCTTTGTTGTCGGTATTTATAATCAAATTGATCTTGCTATATATTTATTCTTTTGTGATATACCCAATTGATCTTGCTATATATTTACTCGTGTGATAAATTTTGTGATATCTAGCATTATTTATTTACTATAAAGTTATATAATTATAGTGTATGTTGTGATATGTGCTCAAACCCATTTAAAAACGCACTTAGCGACTAGTAGGTAAATTTTTTTATTTTGTTTTTGGAAATTTGATACTAAACGGGTTGGTGTTTCTTGCGGCTTATCAAGATCGGGCATTACATGCGGGTCAAAATATTTACTCTTATAAATTATAATTACGAGGTATCTACTCCCACTACAGATGGGAGTCTTCTCAATGGTTTTATAGGTAAATGTGAGACTATATACAACGCCAAGTATTGAATTGGTGCTATGTGGTTGAATGACAAATTTTAAGCATCTAGTAATGTTTTTGTCTTATAATGATTGTTTGATTTAGATTTTCTTGTAACCAATCTCTTCTTGTTTGAGTCGATTTGTTCTTGTGGTATCATCAATTTCTACTAGTTTGAGCTGATTTGTTCTTGTTGTATCATCTTTTTTGAGGTTTTCTTTGTCTGAATTAAACGCTTCTATAAAAATTCACATCATGTTAATTTGTTTTCAGCTGCTATAATGAAATTACCAGCAACGGTTTCATGAAGGTTATATATATTGGAAGTACATAAATGTCTGGGGTATTACAATTATGAATTTAAGTCTCGAATTTTTTAACCGACAGTCGAATTTGGCTTGCTGGTGTAAGATGCGGAGGCGGTATATCTATTGCCAATATAAAAAGAGAGAGTTGTCGGTTTCAATTATAGCACCAATTTTATTTTCTTTCAATTTCTTTGAAAGCAAAATTATAATTACAACCCTTCAAGTTTGTATATGTATTGAATGGACGGGGTTTAGTAAGATTTTAATTGTTGTGTCCTTTAGAATTGCGTTAAAAATCGAATGACCAATATAGCTTTTCGAGTTAGTAGGATTACTTAATAGACAAGTCTTAGAGCATCTCCAACCGTCTCCCTTTAAGACCCCTTTAAATAAAAATGGATGTTGTTGTAAAAGACCATTAAGGGAGTATGTGTTCCAACAATACTCCCTTAAATTGCTCCCTTAATAATTTTTTATTATTTTCTTGATTTTTACTTTGTAATTATTATTGTAAAACAAATTATTCATCGGATATTAAAAGAATTGTTGATATTTAAAAATAAAATATCTAGTGCTTTAAATATGTGTAGCTCATTTAAGGGGGTTGAAGCCACCCATTAATTAAGGGAGTGAACTCCACCAAAACACATTTAAGGAACCTGTTGGGCTTTCAAAAATACAGTTTCTCTGTTAATTAAACTAAGGTGGATCTCTACCTGGTGACTGTTGAAGATGCTCTTAGTAATAGTAACACAATAAGAACTTGACAGTAAGGCTTTTTTATTATTTTAAATTGTAAAATGAGATTGTGGATTAAAATATAATTTTTTATGTTTTTAATGTGTTGAAAAATAAAATGGAATTATACAGGAGTGGAAATGTAATTTGTGTTGAACTTTTATGACTTTTGGATTGTAAAGGACATGTGTAAGGTGAAAGAAAGTAAATTTGTTTTTATATATATATATATATATATATAAAGTCCAAACAATGGCTTCTAATCAAATAGAAAAATACTTAAATTATCCGCATGTTATCACGGGACACGTGAGAATGCATTATACAATTAGGTGGTAAAGGTGGTAAAGAGCATTTGAGGTGTCAAAAGCTGGTGAGAGGTGGCAGTAATATATAATAAAACAAGAAGATAGGAAGGTGGCAAGCAGTTGGATAAGGAGAAGAAGAATAATATAAGATAAAAAAAGGAAATAAAATAACGAAAATTGAAGAGGAGAGTAAGAAGGGTCATTCGACCAAAACAGAAAATAGAAATAAGAAAGAAAGAAGAAGAAACCGAGAGATAGATAGAACCGAAAGATTGAAAATAATGATAAGACAGACCAAGATTCAGATAGAGAAAACGAGATGTTTTGAGAGACAAAATTGAGGAAGAAAAAAGTAAATAGAAATAAAAGAAAATAGAGAGGTTTGGGCAAATAGAAGAAAAGATGAAGAAGAAGAGAAGATAAATAATTAGAGAGACAGAAAGAATAGTCGAAGGAAGAAGAAATCAAGTTATAGATGTAAAATATGCATTGGGTGTATACTAGATAGGTGATTTCAGTTTGACCTCTAAATCTGGGATACAATGAAGTTTATTGGATTATCTCAATAGATACTAAAATAAGTTTTATGTATTTTAGGGTGGATCCATAAATGGATCCATAAATAGATGAATTTATGGGGAACCCGTTAGTGCCGTTGGTTTTGTTCTCGAAGATGTTAAGATCTTATTCAAGGAGGTTGGAGTTTTTAAATACCAGACTATTTCCTGCAATGCAAATGGGATTACCCATAACCTTGCCTTAATGGCTTTGTCCTTTAGAAGGAATGATAGATTCAGAGATGACTTTTCCTAATTGTTTTATTTCTTAGTTTGTCTGTTTTGTTTTAGTCATGTTTATGTCAATAATAATAATAATAATAATTTACCGTGTGATTTGTATTTTCAGAATTGAATTTTGTTTTGTGGGTGTTGAATTGTATTATAGGCTTGTTTTGAGGGAAATCTATTCAAGACAGCTCCAGGACCTTTCAAGCTCGTTTGGTTGTGCATGAGATCTATACTTGGGTATGTAATGTTTAATATCTATTTCCGAGATGCTCATTTGATAGATTTATCATAAATTTTCTTGGCTATCAATTTAGTTTTCTAATTGGCTGCGTTAATGACCAATAACCTCTTGAATTGATTTATTTTTCTGTTTAATTGTGTAAGACATATAAATTAATATAATATTTATGTACATGATAAACAATGAAACACTTTAGACTATGAGTATTACAATCTGGTTAATTAGGTAAATGAAGATGTTATAAGTTATTGTTGAAATCTTTTTAAATTTTGGTTTGTATTGGTTGGCACTTAGATAGATTACATGATACAAATATTGATTGTATCTATGTTATATTAAATGAGTTACATAAAGTATGTCATTTTGGTTCTTTGTAATTTCTATAGCAGATAGGTTATTCAATTTTGTTGTATTTTCATTATTATATTCATATGTTTAATTAAGATGATTTCTTTTATAAATTCAAGGAGTATCTTATTTTTATAAAAATAATTTGGTTTGTAAAATCGTTTCACTTTATCGCGTCTAACTATCTTAAATAACTTATAAGCCGAAAAAATAACATAAAAATTATAATTATAAATATAAATACATTGTAAAAAAATTTATAAATATAAATGCAAGCACATTCCTTGCATGTGCCACCGAACCTTATATATAAAAAAGAAAGACTGGTTTTTTTGTTGTTTGAAATAAAAAAGACTCGAATTTACTATAATATAATCTTATCATTTTCCACGACCAGATGACTTGCCTCAAAATCACTTTGTGAAATTAATATAATACAATCATGATTCATGAATATCATATTACATATATATATATATATATATATATATATATATAAAACAATAATTCTCAAGCCTCTTATGTCCCAACCTTCAAGTGGAATGAATAAAATTTTTTGAAATAAGAAAAATGAAAATAAAACAATTGTTTTTGGATTTGGACCGCCTATGCCGATTTGAATTTTTTTCTTGATATTTTTAAAATATGTGACTAGTTGTTGATAAAGTGGTTATAAAAACCAATCAAATCTTAACCTTTTATTCATTACAATACTTATTTGTCATGAAATTATATAAGGTCAGAAAAACAATCAGATCAGTAAAGAATCTCACCTCCATATTTTTATGTCAATTTTTAGTATTTAGAGCTGGGTATAAAAATTAGGATTTTAATTTTTTTTAAATAAAAATAAAAAGAAATTGAGTTTCTGTCTCACAGTCTCACATAAGTCATAACCCCTGTAAAGTATATGATGACGTGGCGTAAAAACAAGAGAGAAACCAATGCAAAAAACCGTGCATGGAATGTTGGATACAGTTAAAAGACTTTTTGACTCTTGCTTGCCGCTAGGCGCTAGCGGCTAGTCTTTGCTTAAAAAGCCTCTCACTTCTTCACTTCACTTTTAAACCCAACCAAAATATCACCCCCTCCAAAACCCTAAAAATAAACAAACTCACTTCCGTCTCTCTACCTCTGACCGTACAACTATGGCTTCCTTGGACGATGAAACAGCCAAAGCCGTTCTTCGTCAGGTCTTTCTCTTCTCACTCTCCTTTCTCAATCTTTATCATTTTCAAATATCGCCTTTCTTTTCTGTTTTATTTATTTTATTTTATTTTTTTTGTAATTTTTCAGGTAGAGTTTTACTTCAGCGATAGTAATATTCCTACAGACGATTTTCTCAGGAAAAAAATCAGCGAGAATCAAGATGGCAGTATCCTCACTATTCGATCGATCATCGTTTTTTTTCCCTCTCTTTATATACGTGTGATTGTGTCTATTACTCTGTATGTTGATATATTTTTCTGGTGATTTTTGTTTTTTTTTTCTAAGTGTGGTTTTGAATTCAACTTAGTATTTAATTATTGTATGTGGTGTTTGTTTGTTTGTTTGTTTATCTTGACTGGGATTATTATAGTGGTTAGTTTGGCTCTGATATGTTCGTTCAAAAAGATGAGAGAACATTTAGATTTGGGGAATGTGAAGGCAGAGGACATGCCAGAAGATACTTTGAAAGCTGTCGTTGAAACTCTTCGAAAATCTACTTCCCTTAAACTTTCTGAAGATGGTGAGTTTCATGAAATTTTTCAATCTCTACGCTATGTTTCCGTTTCGATGAAATACTGTGCTAGACTGCTAGTGTAGTAATTGAAAAACTGTATATGAATTTCAGGACTCAGAAAATGTATTATAATGCTTAGCAGTTAGTCCAATTGTTCTCTTGCTATGTTCTGTAACCCTGTTTTGTGTTATGGGGGTTCATTATTGCTCTCCGAGTGAAATTTCTCTCCAATTTTTATTCGAAAAGCAAGGATGTTTTACTTTTTATTTAGAACTTCATATTCCTGAGCAACCCAATGGATAGTTATCTTAAATATGGTTTCCAATTTAGGAACATATTTTCAGGCTACAGTAGGTGACATCAGTGACCAATATCTGTCTGCCTGTGTATTTTAATGTTTGTTTATGCCTGTAATGTGATGATTTGTTAACTTTTGAGTGTTTTTGGTTTAGGGAAGAAAGTTGGTCGGATTGCTGAACTGCCAACAGAAGAGGAGATGATGGAGCAACTAGGTGCGAGAACAGTTGCTGCTTCTCCTCTTGAGTATGATGTTAAGCGGGAAGATGTAGAGTCATTTTTCAGTCAACATGCCAAGGTATTAGCCTTCCTATTGCTCAATGTAAAATGTTTTTTCGATTATCAGTCTTTACATGCTTTAAGTTAAATTAATCATTATAGTTTTACAAGAGAAGAAGATTATGGTTCTAGATTTTGTGAAAATGTATGTTTGTTAAATGATAATTGTTATTTCCTAGGACTATATCAAACCGAATGTTTCAAATAATCCAATAGCTCTGTGCCTCTGTCTGAGTATGTTCCTAACTATTGCAGGTGAATAGTGTGAGATTGCCTCGTCATGTATCAGACAAAAGGTTGTTTTGTGGCACTGCTCTGATTGAGTTCTCAACTGAACAAGATGCTGAGAACATTCTGAAGCAAAGCTTGGTTTATGCAGGAGCTGATCTGGAATTTAAGCCAAAGTAAGTTATGGTTGTATTGTGATTTTAGTGCTCTTTATTTCAGCATGATCTGTAGGCATAAGTAATCAGAGCTCTGGACTTTTTTATATCTAGTGTTGATTGTGTTGGAGACATGAAGAAGTTCGTAAGTTTTTAATCCGCTTTAATGCATTTATACTGTTTGCCAATCTAAGCCTACTAGGTATACTCTTATTATATTATTATGTCATATTTTGAGGATGGAGACCAGAATCATTAAACTAAATCCCTGTAACTCAACATGTTTTCTGGTTCAATGGGGATATGGCTAGTGTGTCTCTAATAATAACATGACACAATTCGATTTTGGAATCAGTTTCTTGTGCATGTCTGCATGCGAAATTTTTATGTGTTTCTGTGTGCCGTCTATCTAATATTCAGTCTTCGTTATTCAGGAAGGACTTTGATGCAGAAAGAGCAAAAGATGTTGAGAAATTTGAGAAATCCCGTCCACTCATGAGTTCTAATCGCAAAAACAACTCAAATCCAGAAGACTGGTAATTGATGAAACATTGTGAGTTTTTATATCGTTCTTCCCTAAGAGACTGCAACCTAATTGTTTTCCCTTGTGATGATGACAGCTACCCAAAGGGATTGATTGTTGCATTTACACTGAAAAACATGTCCGAGGTTTCTGCGGACAAAAATGGTGCTCAAGAAACAGCCAATGATGGTTCAAGTGTTTGTAAAACCGATATAGAAATAGAATCATCAGAGAATGCTACTAAAGAAAGTGAGAAGGCATCAGAAGATGTCAAAAGCAATGAAGGAAAGACCGATGAGAAAAATGGTGTGGATGGTAAAGAAATAGACGGTGAAGATGGAGAAAAGTCTTCTGAAGATTCTGATGAAAAGGGTGAGGAGAAGGAAGATAAGGGTGAAGAAAAGGAAGAGAAATCCGCTGTTGCTACCTATAAAAACAATATGGATGTTGTCATGCGCGAGGATTTGAAAAGTGTCTTTCAAAAATTTGGCATTGTTAAGGTACCTTTACATTCCCCATTATTTTATCAGGTTCAAATTTGTGACTTTCTCACCTGATGAATATCAATAATATTTAAAGTTAATGCTCCATTAAAGACATGTATTTTATTCATAAAAATTGTTCCATATACTGATACCCATATTCTACAGTGATGCATGTGATATTATAAGTAGTTTTTTTCTTTCTTTCTTTTCTTTTCCATCTGAAACCAGGCTTGAATTTTTCACTCAGTTTGCCAAAATAGGGGGGAAAACACTCCCTTTTATTCATTTTTTGAGGTTTCAACAATATCTGGATCGTGGTAATATTCAGAATTTTGTTGGGAAAAGGTCCAGGTTGATGCAGTAAAAAAAATATTATCGATCCCATCTGAATGAGGGTGTTAAGTTCTTAATTTAGGAAAAACAAAGTTGAAAGCTCTTTTTATCGACATAATTTCTTACTGTCGATTTTGATTAGAGAATAAACAAAGTTGAAAGATCTTTTTATCAACATAATTTCTCCTGTCGATTTTGATTAGAGAATGTGAAGAGTTAAGCCATCTTATGAGTCCCATGCACTTCTACCATGTTGTGCGTTTTTAATTATTTTTCTTTTTGATAGTTTAAAGGCTTTTTAGAGCTTAGTTGACTTACTCTGATGTTTCTTTTCTCACTGTATTGTATCTGCAACAAAGTTCATTGATTTCAAGATGGGAGCTGATTCGGGATACATTAGGTTCGATGAACCTGAAGGAGCACAAAAGGCTCGTGCAGCTGCAGTCCTAGCTAAGGAAGGTGGCCTGATTGTGAAAAACTTTGTTGCCATCTTAGAACCAATAACTGGTATGCCGAAATCTACTCTTTCCATTTAAAATTTTCATTAAAGTATGTTGTCTGAAAGAATAGAACCTTGTATGATAGCACTATTTGTCTCAGACTTTTTGTCCTAAGCATCTGGAAAATCTGTTCAAGATTAGTGAGCTGGATTGAGAATCTGCTCTTGGGGTGTTAAGAGAATAACCTGATTGGTGCTATCAGAAAGTTTTAGAGGTTCTGGGAGGAAATTAATATGTTCTGAATGCATAGGGCAGTTATTGCGTATGCGTGCATGCTATTACTCTATATTTTACAATTCATTAGATCTAATTATTGTATATATAGTGAAACCTCTTAGGCAATGCAACAGGGTTTGGTTCTTGACATTTAAGTAGTATTGCATTCGTTTTCTATGGCTACAGTCGTTATCAGTTGTGATGAAATTGCATTGATCTATCCCCTTGAATGACCTTACTTGTAAACCAATTCATCACATTGATCTGTCCCCTTAATGACCTTGTAAACCAAAATTTACAATTTGCGGGACTGAGATAGCTGATATTTGACCTATTTTATCTATCAGGTGAGGCTGAAAAGGAATACTGGAGCCTACTCCGTGGCAGTCAAGAGAAACACCGTGAATTCAAGGGAAATCGAGGAAGGTCAGTGCATGCGTAGTACTTCTATTACTTTCCTTCTTTTGTTAGGATTTCCCTGCACCTACAGACTTCTCTTTGATGTTATTTCCTCAAATTGCAATTATTATGAGGACTCCGGTTCATTCTTCCTCACCTTGTTAAGTTTTAATTATACTATGCAGGGGAGGAGGAAAACACCATAGAGGTGGAAAACATGGTCGATTCAGAGATAACGATTCTGGTCGCCCCTACAAATCTCAGAAAGTTTGAGCAGCATGAGATCACAGGAATCACTTCTGGGATTAATTTTGTATGAAACTAATCTGAATCTTTTTCCCTTTTTTTTTTCCCGTTTAAGGGAGAACAAGATCACTGCTTCTTGATCTCAGTCATGTCAGCTATAAGTAAAATAATCATCTTTTTGTTCTAATTAAATTAAGTTTTTTTTATGCCCGCCTTTATTTATACATTAGTAGTCACAAGTCACAACAATTTAGTATTTTGTTTCCAAATCCTCAAAAGGGGATTCATTTTTAAGCTGCTAAAATCCCTACATTTTTTTTTTCTAAAAACGTGGGTTGATTGCTGATGTAGAAATTGAAGAGACTAATAATCCATTGAAGAGGGCGACAATTTGTTAGGTAATGTAATAAATGATAGTTGTTAGAGCATCATTATGTCTCCCACCGCTGCAACTTCTCTCTCAATGGTCGGTGTGGTTTGCATTCTTGTTGTTATTTCTATTCGACCAATGGCTTGTTGAATTGTTGCCGACAGCTTTGTGTCCTCTTTTATAAATTTGAATTGATCATGCATGTTAGAATCCTGCACTTGAAACGTGTATGGGAAATATAAAGGTGAATTTCGATCGCAGTTTTGAATATTTTAAAGTTAAAAATGATTGTTCTTTGAGTGTTTGAAATTTTTAGTTTAAGAAGAAATTAATCACACGTGTATATATATATATATTTTTGATATAACAAAATCTTGAAGTTGTACACCTAAGTATTGACAATAAAATAAACGTTGTATCTTGTCAACTTTAGTTTAAATATAAATAAATATACTTTAAAGTTTTTCAAAATATTAATAAGCCGTATATAGCTAATTATGCCGTTGGATGTGAAGCTCCTATGAAAGTGATATTCAAGTTTGGATTTTGCTACGATCTTAAGTTTGCATATCTATTTCTGCGTAGAATTGCATATTAATTTTATATTTATAAAGTTGAAATTGAATGCTTAATATTTGCTATTTATTACACAGAAATACTGTTTGGCGGTAAAGATCGTCCAAGTGGCTATACCTGCAAGTTGTATATCTAAAAACTATTTATTATTTAATATTAATATTCTTATTTTAAATTATGGGGCTATAATAAACCTCTAAAATTATCGTTTAATAAAGATAACAAAGATGACGTTAGTTAAGTTATATGCTCCTCACACTTATATCATCGAGAATATGAGTTTGAGTATCTTTTTTATTTAAAATTTTTGAATAAATATAAAAGTATAATTCACTTTTTCAATTGTATAATGGATTTGTAACTGTCACATCATAAATACATTATTTCGTAATCAATATGGTTGATACACGTTATCTCATGATCAATTGGATTATTTGGACACCAGTTTAGAGGTACAAATGGATTACAATATCCATATATTTTTTTAACTATTAAAATATTGATATTTAAAAATTAAAATAGTATTACAATACATTAACTGCAATTTATTATTTTATATTTTTATATAACATGAAAATACAATATGAATGCCTCGTTATGCTTGTCTTAATGTATTAACCATGTTTTATATTAGACGAGATAAAGTTAGCTGAATGACTTGCTCCTCACACCTACACCGTAAGATTTGTGGGTATTATAAGTGGGGTAAAAAAATAAATAACATTTTTTGGAGGTGGCATTTCAATACTGTCACTGCTTTAATAACTTATGTTTAAAAGACACCTATTATGGTGAACAGATAAAAATACCCCCAATAGTTGTTCCACATCAGATTTCGTTTCATTCAGTTTACTGTGAAGTATAAAGAAAAAGTCCGGTTGAAACTCAGGTAATCACTCGAACGGTGACGGAGCGGCGCTACGCAGACGCATTCGGGGGTCGAGCTCCCTGCCGAGTTCGAGGTGGTTGAGTTGCCCGGTCATGAAAAAGCTCGGGCAGTTCATGAAAAAGCTCGGAGCCTTATACAAAAAGCTCGGAGCCTTCATGAAAAAGCTCGAGCAGTTCATGAAAAAGCTCGGAACCTTATGCAAAAAGCTCGAGCACTTCATGAAAAAGCTCGGAGCTTTCATGAAAAAGCTCGGAGCTTTCATGAAAAAGCTCGGAGCCTTCATGAAAAAGCTCGGGCATGAAAAAGCTCGGAGTCTTATGCAAAAAGCTCGGAGCCTTCATGAAAAAGCCCGGGCATGAAAAAGCTCGGATAGTTCATAAAAAAACTCGGAGATTCAAAATTGACAAAACTAATATCCTTGAAAAAAGCTCGGACAACAATTTAAAAGGCTCAAATAGTTTTACAAAGGCTCAGATAGTTTTACAAAGGCTCGGACACAGTGTTAAAAGTCTCGGAAACCCAAATCTTCATCGTCTTATACATAAATTTTTCATAAATTGATTATTGATTAGTGTTCGAGTTCAGTGTTCAGAGTGCGGATATGGAAATCAGTGTTCGAAGTGTGGAGATGAAAGTATAAACAGAATAAAAAATTGATTATTTAAAGGTAATTTTGGTAGTTCACCATAATTGGTGTCTTTTAAATATAACTTATTAAAACAGTGACGTGAGTACAACACACTTTCAAAAAAGTGACATTTCTCACCTTCAAAAAAGTGACATTTCTCACAATTTCCACTATTATAAGTATGTAGCTTCAGCCTTCAAGTCATATACCCATCGACAAACTCAAATTTATTATTGTAATTATTTAATAAAAAACAGTGTTTTTATATTTTCAAACCATATTTAGTTTATAGAAATATTTTGAGATTTAATATATATATATATATATATTAATTATTATTAACTTAGGCTCATATTATAAATGTGCAATCCAAAGATGATTCCAGTCTCATGTATAATCCAACAAGTGTTTCCTAATTAAAGTTATTTAATTGTGTTCCTATCTGCAACAACTAATTCCTGCATTAAAATAGATAAATCCATATCAATAATTCTCACCTCCATTTATGGTTAATATCTAGCATTTGATTTTTTTATTTATTTATCGATAAATGCAAAAATATATATAAAATTTTGGTAAGAGAATTTATCTATTTCAATTTTTTTTTGATATTGTATGGTTATAACTTATAAGTTATAAACAGAGAAGTTACCAATTTTGTTTTTCGTTAATTGTTTAACAAAAGTAAAATAATAATAATAAAAGAAAAAAGAAAAGAAAACTCAAATGTTGCCGTTAACTTTTGAAAAAAACTTGTATAAAGCACAAAAAAAAAACGGACGGCCAAAATTGATCTGGGTTTTAAATCTGGACCGTCGATGATTTTAACATGTTCGAACTTTATGCATAGGGTTTGAAAATCCAGAGTCCGCCCCTTTATGTTTGAATAGCTCTCTAGACCGTTTCATTTGCTCTCTCTATCTCTCTCTAAAATTCTACCCCTCTCTAAATCCTCTGTTGTTTTCGTTTTTATATTTTCAAAAAAAAAATAAATTAGTGTTGCATTTGCAGATCTCTCTCTGTTTCACTAGTTTCACTCCCGATCCGCAAATGCGCACCGTTTCGTTGCCACCGCAGAGTTTCTCTGGCTATCGGATTCTGAAGCTGATTTCGGTGAGTGACTTAGGGTTGGGTTACTAATTTGAAGTTTCTTTTATTGATCTTGATGTTTGCTCTTTGTTTTGAACTTGTTGTAAGAAATTTTGTGGTATCTGATTTTTTTATTTTTTTTATTTTATTTTGGAGGTTTGTGAAATTTTGAATTGTTTGAAATTAAGTAGGTGATCTAGGGTTTAATTTATGAACTTTGAAATTGTTTGTCTTTGACTATGATCTAGGGTTTGAATTCGAGGAATTTTGATTGGGAATTCAAAGAATTTAATTTCGTCTTAGTGAGTTCTCGATTTCACACACCCTTGTATGATGCCACAACTCACAACACAGCTAATTACTTTTTTGTGAAAAATAAATTTTTATAACAATCCAAGCTTAGATTTCGAAATTATTGTTTGATAAACTAGATAGGTTAGTTTATAATCGAATTCAGGTATGTTTTTATGTGAATGGATGGTTGAGCTGTTTCACGAAGAGCTTTAGCTTTTGTTGGGTTGGAAGTGGATTTTAACCTCTACTTTATTGTGTCCAAGTCAAAAAGTGTATTATTTTGGATTGATCTTTAGTTTGCTCTTCACTGGAATTGACCATCTTGATACATGAAAATTCAATTTGTTTATTCTACTAAGAAGCAGGAGATACTGATTCTTCTGTTTTGAAATCTGTGGATTGGTTGAGTAAATTAATACAGTTTTATCTTATCAAGTTCTATTGTATGCATTTCACATGAATAAGCCGGTTCATGCAATTTTATGCTACATCAGTCCTGTAGTTGATAACTAAAACCTGAGGTATCGAGAATCCCTGTGATATTCATTTCTTTGGTTGGGTACAAATTTTCATTTCCATGGTGATTTATGTTATTGCTGGCCCTATATATCTTAAATAACAAATAAGTAAAGAAACATCTTTTAAATTGTTTTCTCATTCCGGTTACACTTGTGTTTGTTTGTTTGCCAGCCTGTGGTTTTTTCATGTGCAAGCGGAATTCTGGCCAATTTTTAGGAAAATATAATGATTTGGATAGCACATTCTAGAGAAAGTCGTTTTCGAGTTGGAATTGGGGTATGTAGCTTTATTTTTCAGTCAAGAAACTATGGAAAGTGATAGGGCAATCTCTACTCCTTCAGATGGGCTTAGTGATGGTGGTCAGAGAATGCGATCTCTGCATGGGTAAGGTCTTAAAAGCATCAACTATTATTTTGTTTAAGTTACCTCATATGCTACATTGCTACTGTACTATACACTTTCTATTTACAATCTCTTAGAATATTTTCAACCGATGAACAAAGAGTAAGCTGATTAAGTTGTTCCCATAGCTTGCTGCACTCCACTAGCCAAAATATGTAATCACTGTTTCTTTTTAATAATTTTCACGCTCTTTTTCTTTCCCTATCTTGCTTATTTGGGTGGGTGTGGGAGGTAGGTGTTTTATATATATATATATATATATATATATATATATATATCAAATGAATTCAAATAATTTGAAGGAGTTTTTGCTAATATTCTCTTATAAAGAAGTATATTCTTTCTCCTTCTTATTTTTTTTTCCTCTTAAATATGATTTCTGGGTACCTCCAATATTGAAGATATTTAGTTCTTTTGCATGTAAGCTATTTTTTTATGTACTCTCTCTTTGTTTTAATAAGGATCACTTTTACTGTTACAATAATCATAGCCAATCAAATCAATTCTTTTTATAGGAGGACTAGTGGCCCTACAAGGCGTTCAACAAAGGGACAATGGACAGCTGAAGAGGTAAATGTGTACTTATATTTTAATAATTTATCTTTTTTAATTCTCTTTTGCTTGAAACTTAAATAATTAATTTTAGGTACTCTTAGATGGTATTGAGATTTGATCTTATATTACATATTGAAGTTATTTCATCTCAAAATCTTTGCACGTACCCTTTTTTATAACGCAATGTAAAATTTCAAGATGTTAATATCTTTTCCAGCCATTTAAAAAAAGAAAAGAAAAGATAAAAGACAATGCTATGATATGGATTTATATACATTAGGATTTTAGTACCTAGTGTCTAACTTACTTTCAACATGTTGCATTGTTGCTTCTCTATTTGCTACCATGACTAAGAATTTTAACTGCTACCATATCTGTCTGTGCTTATAGGTTTTGTATTTTAATTATTAGTATTAACTCACTGGTTTTACGTGCATCAGGACGAGATATTGCGGAGGGCTGTTCAGCGTTTCAAGGGAAAGAATTGGAAAAAAATTGGTATAAATTCTAACTATTATGTTTATCTTGTCAGCATCTTTTGAAATTAACTACGGGTCTTGCTGTATTTAAATTTATTAATTTACTCTCATTCTATTCCCTCTATTCAATATTTTTTCTAAACATCTTCTTTGATGCAATGTGAGTATAAAAGTTGCAATATTAGATAATTGGATCATCAAAATTCCAGATGTGAGAAGCAAATCTCTTAACAATAATTATCATATATTTGTTTCCTGAATATATTAACTACATAATTGTGTTGACTAATTAATAATTGATTCAGAATTTTTATGTTTGTGAAAATGACAGTCACTATGTGCCCTTGTGCAGAAAATTGCATTTCCACAAGGGCATCCGTGTTTCCAACACAGAGGCTATTAGCTTTAAACTATGAACCTCATTTTTTCCCTTCATTTTCTAATGAGTTCTTGGCTTCTTTATCTGTAGCTTTTGGAAAATATTTTTGTGAAAATTTTGATCTTCTTTTATCTTATTCTGGCAGAAAAGTTTATCAATGGGTTTATTTAAAGACAATGAACTCATGGAACTCAGATCAACAGTCAACATACATATATATATATATATACATATACATATATATATATGTATGTTATTTTATAATGCTTCACGTGGTTGTTATGTGCCCTATTAGGCCTTGTGCGCTTGTTCTTGTTTGGTCTCTCTCTCTGTTAGTTATACCTTTCAGTGAATGAGCAAAATATATTAGCTGTATAGTCTTGTTTCTTAGTTATGCTGTCTTGGTTCTTCAATTGGTTGTATATTTAATACATTCATTGTTATTTTTTTTTTCCATTTGCAGCTGAGTGTTTCAAGGATCGGACTGATGTGCAATGCCTACATAGGTGGCAGAAGGTCTTGAATCCCGAACTTGTTAAGGGTCCATGGTCTAAAGAGGTGATCTGTTATGTCCATTTCTTGTTTTTTCTTAATTTCTTCCATGTACTTTATTCAATTTGTCATTGGCTTGTACTGCATTAGTATACGAACCAGAATATATATTGACATTCCCGGTTAATTGTTCACACCATTAACAGGAGGATGAAATAATAATTGAATTAGTGGACAGATATGGGCCAAAAAAGTGGTCCACCATAGCTCAGCATTTACCTGGGCGTATTGGGAAGCAATGCAGGGAAAGGTAACAAAAGCTGCTTCTGTTTTTTTAGCCTTTTACCTTTATTTGATCTTGTAACACATCCTGTACTTACATAGATCTATACTATTGTAGGTGGCATAATCATCTTAATCCCTCCATAAACAAAGAGGCATGGACTCAAGAAGAGGAGGTGGCTCTGATTCGTGCACATCAGATTTATGGGAACAGATGGGCGGAACTAACAAAGTTTTTGCCAGGAAGGTAACTTTATTTGTACTTGAAGAAGAGTCTGTGATATTTTCTTTTAACGTTTTTTGTTAATGCTATTTCTTGCATTCTTGTCAATGCATCTATTCAGATTTGCGTTGTTTCTTTATCCCCCACATGTCTGTAGTTACCAGTTGATGCTTGTTTCTGTTTAGAAGTGTGAACAGCTTTTCACTTAAAACCTGCTGTAACCAACTTGACATAATGATGTATCTGTGTTTGGTATGCTCAACAGGACCGACAATGCTATCAAAAATCACTGGAACAGTTCTGTGAAAAAGAAACTGGACTCTTACCTTGCATCAGGGATACTAGAACAGTTTCAAGGTATTCCTCTTGTTGTACATCAGAATCAACCCCTGCCCTTATCTTCTTCAAGGATGCAGAGTAGTGGAGATGAAAGTGGTCGAAAAGGTGGAACTGAAGGAGGAGAGGAGATAATATCAGAATGTAGTCAAGATTCTGCTGGTAATGCAGTACTACATACAAAACAACAGTTCCTTTTGAGTGAAGAGTCTCGTCTAGTAAAGGACCATAGCAGTCCAGCATCTTGTTCAGAACAGTATTACACATCTTTAGAAGATGTCACTTTTTCCATCCCAGATATACCTTGCGAAGTGGGTTCCTCTTCCAAGTTCCCTGAGCAAAACTTTGTGCAAAATGCGGGAACTCTTGCAAGCAGAGATTACCAGTTCAATTTACAGGATTTATCCACTTTATCTGCAATGGAAATGGGGAATCAATCTTCAGGGTTGCCTGCTCATTGTATAGGTTCTCATGAAAACCATGAAATGACCATTGTCCCATTTCAAAATTGTGTGGAATTGAGTGTTCCTGGTTCCTCAGACAATCTGGCCGCAGGTTCCAATAAACCAGAGCACGTTTTGATATCAGATGATGAATGTTGCAGGGTTTTGTTCGCAGAGGCAATGAAAGATGGATGCTTTTCCTTTGAAAGTTTTACCCAGGGCATGAATATGGTTGACTCATCAATTTGCCAATCTTTGGACATTCAGGTATCTGAAAATTGCAGAACTTCACCCTCACAAGCTTGTTGTCGTTCAAAGCCTGATGTATTGGGAACTTCATGCAGTCAATCTTTTTTGTCTGCTCCAACGCTTCTCTCCTCTGATCATGGAGCATTTATGTATGCTAGAGAATCCAATGAGTTAAGTTGCCACTCTTATGGAACTCAAGAACAAGAAGTAAATACAGGTGAAAATGATGGCTTTATCCATACAAACGAATATGTCAATTCACCTCGTGATGATGGTACGAATAACACAGGCCTTCAAGAATCATCGTATGTTTCAAAGGAGTCTCAAAAATTAGTTCCTGTAAATACTTTTGGCTCAGTATCAGATGCCATGATGGCTTGTCCTTCTTTGGATGTCAAGCTAGAAGCTCAAACAGAACAGCAGGATACAGGAGCTCTGTGTTATGAACCTCCTCGTTTTCCAAGTCTGGATATCCCTTTCTTCAGCTGTGATCTTATACAATCTGGTAGTGATATGCAGCAAGAATATAGCCCCCTTGGTATCCGTCAGCTAATGATGTCATCTATGAACTGTATCAGTCCATTTAGGTTATGGGATTCACCATCCAGGGATAACAGTCCTGAAGCTGTGCTGAAAAGTGCTGCCAAAACCTTCACAGGGACACCATCGATATTGAAGAAACGACACCGTGACTTATTGTCACCATTGTCTGATAGAAGGAATGACAAAAAGCTTGAAATGGACTTGACATCCAATTTGGCCCGAGACTTTTCTCGTCTAGATGTTATGTTTGATGAGGCTGGGACCCACAGAGGATCTGTCCTATCTCCATTAAATCAGAAGAGGATCTCTGAAACCTTCATCGAAGATAAAGAAAATCTGCATCATGCTTGTGGTGGGGGGCAAGAGAAGGATAAAGATCTTTCCGCAGTCTCAGATGGCAGACCATCTCAGAAAGATTGTGATGGCAACAATTTTCAGGCGAATATAAAGCAAAAGCTTGTTGATATTGATTCTAAGACCATGGTTGATGTTGATGGTGCTACTGAAACTGTGAGTTTTCTGTTTTCCTTTTTGCTTTTCTTCTTTTCCATGTCGGTTTCCTGGAAGTTCAGAGAATGTGTACTTTAGAGAATGATTTTCCTGAATTACTCTTGTTATAGAATATTATGCACCCATGTTCTGTCTACCATTTGTTGTCTATTCAATATGTTGATATTCTTGGTGTTGGTGCTTTGAGTTGGGGTGTAGAAGTTAGAATTTAAGAGTATTACCAGTTAAATTCCTCTCTCCATATTACCTAAAGTTATGAGTCTATTTTTATACACTTAAACATGTTAATTTATTCGTTCTACTTTTTGACATGTGAAACAGCCTGCTGGGGTCCTTGTTGAGCATAACAGAAATGATCTTCCTTTTTCTCCTGATCAAGCTGGTTTTAAAGCCAACAGAGCAGTGGGTTCAAGTGCTCGAACTCCAAGAAATCTGTACTTTAAAAGCTTTGGACCTATGCCAAATCAAGGTTTTGCCTCTGAACAATCACCTGGAATTTCATGCTCTCCGATTGTTTGCAAAAAGAATAATGAAAGTAACTCAGGTGCAGTTACATCAGTACAATCTGTTCCTTCATTGGCACTCCCGGGGAGTACAGTCATTAATGCTGGGAATGATACTGGCACTGAAAGTTGTAACATGTAAGATTTAGTTATTTTCCCTCTTATTATTTGTCATTTTTTTTTGCTTTAGAGTAGTGTGCAATTGTCAAAGATGCTCTCACTTTGTCTACAACTTCTGTCTTTGCCCAAGATCGTTTCTTATAAGAAGCTTGGATGATATTCTTTTTCAGATTTGGTGGAACTCCGTTCAGAAGAAGTATAGAATCGCCTTCCGCGTGGAAGTCCCCTTGGTTCATCAACACTTTTGTGCCAGGTCCAAGGGTTGATACTGATATAACAATTGAGGTACCAAAAGTGCTGGTAGATTACTGTTTTTTCCACTACTTGAATGAAGGAAGTATTTATCGGCTTTTTTTGTCTGTCAGGACATTGGGTATTTTATGAGTCCGGGGGGGATAGAAGCTACGATGCCATTGGATTAATGAAACAGTTAAGCGAGCACACTGCTGCAGCTTATGCTGATGCCTTAGAAGTATTGGGTAATGGAACTTCTGAAACACCAGTGAAAGAAACTGGATCCCAAAATCCTCCAATTGCAGACCAAGAGAAGCAACGTGTTTCGCAAAATCAGCAGGAGAGTTCAGATTTGGCTTCAAATGTTTTGGTATGACCAGTTTTACGTATTTGAAATTTCTCAATAAATATTGAATTGATTACGTATTCTTTTTCAAGGCTTTTCCACCATATTTGCCGGTAAAATGAAATACTATGATTGAGCTAAGAATATGTATATACTTGCTTGCAGATGGAGCGTCGTGTCCTCGACTTTAGTGAGTGTGGGACACCAGTGAAGGGAGCAACAGAAGATAGAAAACCCTCGACTTCCATGAACTTCTCAAGTCCATCTTCCTACCTCTTGAAGGGTTGCAGATAGAAAATTAAAATGGCAAATGCCTTGTAGTTTTATAAATATATATATTATAGAAGTTGCTTGTTTTATTCTTTTATCATTTGTTGATACAGCGACTGGATTTCAATTTAATTAATTGGTCCAAAAAAAAAAGAAGAAGAAGAAGAAGATTGTTTAAGTGCATTATGCTTTGTATACTCCATGATTCCTTATTTTTTCAGTATTCCATTATCCATTGATAGAAGTTTGATATTTCTTCTTCCTTCATTGCATGGCCATGCAGTGGCAAAATCTTGGTGTGTTTCAAACTATAAAATTGAAATACCTAAAATTACTCTTTTGCAAATATTCAAATTGGGTTATTGGTGAACTGAAGCTTGTCTTCTAATGATTTTTTTTTTTTTTTTTAAATGTAGGCATTCCCCTTCACCTAATAAAGTTTTCAATTGGCCTGGCCTCTCCTGCCCGTGTTATCGGACAACCACTACAATGTGTCTCAACGGATTTGGATCATCTCCTCACCTTTTGTGTCTCACATTATCCTCACCTAAATCAATGGTGTGGATTAATTTTATCTTGTTGTAGTGTAAAGAAATAAAAATAAATAGAAATAATTCATACCATTGATTTACTAAATTATACACGTGACAATAAATTATGAAAGTGAGAGACAATGTAAGGATATAAAAGGCGAGGAGAGGATCCAGATCCGTGTCCCATCATCTCTTTGATAATTTGAGATCCGTGAAAAAGGGACACAGTATTTTTCCATTTTCTTTATCTTTTATATTTAGAATATCAAATTGAAATTCAAAGAACTTGTGAACATCAATTGACTAAGTAACTATATGGAGTCAGTAATCACTATGGTAGCTAGAGGTGTCAAAATGACCTGATAGGTCCGGCCCAGTTGGTAGCATAATATTAGTATTTATACTTTTTACTGTATTTACACTCTAAATTAGTATTGTTTTTAAAATCTAATATTATCTTTAAATAAAATACTAAAGGATTAAATAGTTTGTAAGTCAATTTTTCTATTGTCAGTTTGAACTTGACAAAAGATTTATCAGTTCCTCGTATATGAGCCACTCATTTTACATACTTTGACTTGATGTGTATGCACTTGTCAAAGCTCTTTCATAAATGAGTAGCTCACATTCAATGTCCTAATAAATTTTATGTAATGACGAACTGACAATAGAAAGACCGGTTTGTAAGTTATCCTCACATTATTAAAACAAAAAAGAAATTCCTAACAGAAGGGGAAAAAAGCAACAACCTTTTAAAATTAGTAAATAAACATATTATTATTGCTTATAATTTATTGATTTTTTTATTGTCTTTCTACAATAACTTCTATTGATCATAAGTGTATTTATTATTTTATTGTCTTTAAAGCTCTTCTTATGTCGATATCTTTATACAAATTTTTTTTTTGACATGAAATAATCACCAGACTTTATAGCTATGGATTTTCATAATTGAATCATCAATTAACTAATAAAAACTAGCATGATATAAATATATATATTGTTGTACAAGCTATCAAAAAATGAAATCAATTATTGAAGAATTAATTGTTTGGGCACTGCGTACAGTAGTACAGCCACAACAATTTGTTGTTACTAGGTTTTGGAATGATCAATTAATTAACAATGACCGAATCAATGAAATCAACTTCTTGTTACAAATCCAAACCCTAGTAACAAAATGGTTATCTGAACCAACAAGGCGACAATGACGTTAATTAACCCCAGCCTTTGTGTTTCCACGCTTTTTTTCTTTTTTGAAAAGGACATTATTTGAGGTTTTTACCATTCATAGGATTCAAACAGTTGATTTGAGAGTCATTTGTCCAAGTCCCAAACTCGTCCATCTACCAGTTGAAGTACGCCCCTGAGGGCAGAAAATGACAGTTTTTGAAAATGACACGAAACTAATCTAATCTGAAATGAAATGAGAGTATCTCTGATGTATAACATCAAATTAAAATTTTAAACCAATTTAGTATTAAAAGAGCATTTTGGAAGAATATGCTTACATCAATTTTTTTTCCACTCCAATGTTCCACACCAAATTTTACACTAAAGAACATCTTTAAAGAATATTCTCCTAATAAATCTTTATATTATTATGAAAATTTAAATCGGTTAAATGTATAATTATATTAATTAAATCAAATATCTATATCAATATTTGTATTATTTTAAATATCTCAACGAGATCTTTACGATTGTATAATTTTGTGGGAATATATATTGTTATAATTAAGAATATAAGAGTTAAATTAAAAATTTTAAAAAATTAAATTCATAAAAATAAAAAGTTTAACTAATTAATGTGAACACTGGACTAAAAAATAACATCTCCATTGATGTCTCCATCCAAGGAGATTTCGCAAGCAAATCACAAGACATGCACAATAGCATATGTAATACTTTTTTTTTTTTACAATATATATTAATTTGGAACCATGTATTTTTTTTTTTTGAAAGTTTTCACCATTGGTAGAATTCGAGACGCTGACCTGTGAGTCATTTGCCCAAGCCTCAAACTCATCTATCTACTAACCGAGCTAGAACCTTGTTGAATGCTACTTTACCCAAATTTGGTGTCCAAATGATGTGGCAACACTGTAATCCATTCATTTAAATCATGCGAATATAATATAATTTAAATGAATGGATTACGATGATGCCACATCATTTTGGCACCCGATTTGGATAAAAGAGCATTGTTGATACTTTATACATTTATGTACACGTTGTTCATAATCAATGCATTTAACTAAATCAAACCAATGCATACTACACATGAGAAAATCTTATATGCACCTAATGCAATGCATCCGTTCAATGGGTGCATGCCATGTGGCAAGGAAAACCACTCAAATGAGATTTCCATGCCACATTGCATGCAACCATTGATTATGATGTATTGCATTGGATGCATGCAATGGCAAGGAAAACCAATCAAGTGAGATTTTCATACCACATAGCATGGACCCATTAAATAGGATGAGTTGCATCGGGTGCATGCAAGTTTCTCTCTACTACACAGATATGAAGTCAATCCATTTACTTGAAGGTGACTAAGCTTGACCAATTGACTTGATTGGTGACTAACATTGACCAATTGAAAGATAAAATTATCCTAACGGTTGTTGACAGTTTTATGACCAACAGTTGACTTGAAAAAAAAACTCAAAAACGAAAACATAAAAATCCAAAGGCTGTGGGGCTCCACCGCTCGCTAACTCCTCCGTGAATTACAGGTAGGAATATCAAAATTACCTTGGTCCGGGGATCCGTGGGGACCGCTATGTTAAGAGAGGTTTTAACCGTAACATTTAAGTTGTAGTATGGGGTTGGTATTTTTTTTCAATCCTCGATTTAATTTCGGTACAATTATGGTATTTCAAGTCCCCGCCCTACCCCGTCCTCGTACCTAATATATATATAAACATAATTTTTCCTCATTGGGCGCGCCAAAATTGATGACACGTCGTTGGGGTGTCGCCAAATGATTGAACAATTAAGTCCGGCCTCGCAAGTCGCAAGCGCGTGAGTCACAAGGACTACCACAACGGCAAGCAAAGGATCGTTCCGCAGGGAAGGTGGAATTCATTGACCGTCATTAGTTTAGCAAAACACAAATAGGTGTGTGTTATTGTGTGCAATAAAGTAAATAATGCAATGAAACATAAATTATATACAAATAGTATTTACATGGATATGATGGACTTGAGGGATAAGGAATGTAAATGATTACACTAAGCAAATGACTCCATCATAGCAATCACACAATTTCATACAAACATGCATATTCAATGTTGAACGCCGTGCTCACTTAATCCTTGCCAATTGTTATCACTCCAGCAACAACGGCTATACCGACATGCACCAGCAACCTATCTCTCGATGGTTGCTCGAGCTGCACTCGAGTTCATTAAGAACAATGAAACACACATAGCGATAATTGCAAAACCGCGTGCGGGCTCTACATGTAGTGGCCAATCTACTAGTGTACGTTGAGTGTTCCACCTCTCGGTCCTTCACACAACAACCTAAGTTCATTCAAGTGGTGGCTAACCACTCAAAAAACTTTAAGCACTTTGAATGGCCACTCAACCGTTAACGAGCATATACAACAATGCTAGGTTTATATCAATTCCCTAATGAATGAAAGTACACATCGAAGAAGAGATAAAGATACAAAGAAAGAAATACAAAATGGATAGAAATGAGACCTCAAATAGGTGTATAAATTATTATGATCACACGCCGACACGATTTTACATAGCGGAGTTTAATTAATAGAAAGAGCAGAGTTTGAAAACATAGTGCCGGACACAATGGTAAACACTTTAATTCACTTTGTCCTTTTAATTTAATAGTTATTTCGTTTTATACGTATGTGTGAATGCCATGCTGATTTGAGCTTGAATTTGTATGAGAAAATTTTAACCTACCGGTTTAGTTTGATTCAGAAGGATTTAAAAAAAAGGAATACTGTCAACATTGAAGAAGAAGAAGAAGAAGGTAGAGTCTGGACAAACAGTTATAAAACAATGGTAAACCAAACACCATGTAAATGTGTGCTTGGATTTGTCTACGATAATTTTAAGTTTTTAACTTCTTGGTTAATTTTGACCCAGGAGTATCTAGGAAAATGGCTGGTGATAAGATTAGAAGAGGCTCTAAAAGAACAAATGATTTCCTATTAGAAGAGGTTGACGTATCAAAATATATTCAACCAATAAATCCCCATTTTATTGCAAAACTGAGGACAGGTCCAAAAAGGAACATATTGGTAATAATCATAGCTTGTATAAATTGCTGTCATGGTGCTATTGTTATAATCTTTTACGATTCTACATTAATGCTGTAAAATCGTACTGGCCCGTTAAGGCTGTCAATACTTAACGTGAGGTTGCTGTGCCGTGCCGTGCCGGGCACATCACGTTAAGGGAATGGGGGGCACGACACATCGGTAATAATCTCAGCTCATATAAACTGCTGTCATGGTGCTACTGTTATAATCTTTTACAACATTAATGTAGAATCGTAAAATGATGTATGTACATATGAGCACACAATGTATGATTTTCTAACTGCTACTGTTCGGCGCCTTCGTCATCCAATGCTAAACTCTTCGTTGGAGGTCCTTTTCCTTTTTCTCTCTTTATTATGTGTATAAACCTACACACACATATGTATATATATATATATACACATATATAGAATTTTAATGGGTGGTGGTGGTTTTGGCTGTTGAAGGTTTGTCATGGTCAGTCGACGAGAAGTCCTTGCAAGGAGTTTTCTCTTCCTTTGGTGAAGTCACCGAAGACTGAAGGTAAATTATATCAACCCATTTAATATGACTTAGAGATATTTGTTTAAAGTGTTTGACGAATTGTATGAATGAACTTAATCCGCTACTCCTTTATGCGGAAAAAAAGAAGAAGTCATTTTGCTATCATTCATGTTATCGTAAGCATTTCATTGAGTTGTTTTGAAAACCTAGTTACATTATTATCTTTGGATTAATTTGTGAACTTATTTAGTTAAATATAAAAATTGATTAAACATATAATATTAAACTCTAATTATGTGTGTGCCTTTTGTTCACTTTTAGAAGAGAAAATCTCAATAGTCATAATTATAATGATTATTATTATCTCTTGGAAGCTATCCAATGTCATTAAAAAGAAACTTTTAGCCATGTTTGATTGGGTGGAATGGAATAGAAAGAAAGTCATTCTTAATGTTTGGTTTGCTATAATGTAAGGAATGTGGACTCCATTGGATTGTTGATTCTACTATTTTGGTGAAATGAGTTTTTCATCCAAAAACCAATGGAATATTCATTCAAATTCCAAACTAAAATTGGTATTCCATAAATCCCCTCCTATGTTCCAACTCTATTCCAAAAATACCCTCCTTTCCAATATATTATTATATATTATATAAATATTATAATATAAATATATATATTATATAATATATATGTATTATATATTATATTATTAAATATATTATATATTATTATTACTATAATATATATAATGATATATAAATATATATTATATAATATATATGTACTATATATTATATTATTAAATATATTATATATATTATTATTACTATAATATATATAATGATATATAAATATATATTATATATATATATATGTATTATATATTATATATATTATTATTATTATCCATAATATATTATATTATTATAAATGTTTTGTAATTTGGGATATTTTGGTCAAAATACAGTTATCCCCATTCCATTCCGTTGTTGACCAAACAAAATAATATTGATTCAGAGGCTAATTTTAAAGTTCCAATAAACAAAAAAATCAGTTTTCCTTTTCTTTCCATTTTCATTCTCATTCTCATTCTGATTACCATTTCACCATTGTAACCAAATGTGACCTTAGGTAATACTATTAATAAACAAGACTCTTCGTTTCCACCATTAACAAGAACCGATTCATTGGTGTTATATATATATATATATATATATATATATATTTATACAGTCATTTTCTCCTTAGTGCATACTGATATAACTTATATCAGTGCGTTGCATGTGGACCACTAATTATGGAGAAGTTTTGATAAGTGCGTACACTTTGGGTCAAAGTATGTAAATCTAATGACCCACATCCAACTTACTGATAAAATTATATTAATGCGTACTGACTTGAAAATTTCTGTATATATATAGATATATAGAGAGAGAGGTGAATTCATAAAGAGCCAAAAAATTGACTGATTTATTGTTTTTAGCCATAAATTTATATTTTATTGTTTTCATCGATTTTGACCATTTATGGATAAAATTACCCCTAGATTTTACTTCACTTAACATGTAACTTGGTTACATGCCATTTGATTCCAAGTTACATGCGAGTTTATTTTTTAAGTTACAGATCAGTTAAGTTTTAAATTTAATGTCAATTGATTTTCAATTTACATGTCAATGATTTTCAAGTTACATGTCAGTTGATTTCCAAATTTTTGAGTAAGTCAAGTACAGACAAAATGGATGGCAATCTTGTCTGTTCAAGGTTAAAGGTGATAAGTATAATAAAATATAAATCGATGACCAAAAAACAATAAACTAATATATATATGCATTGGTTTGTGCATAGTGCATACATTTTACAATACCTGATTACATGATTGTATCATGAGAAGTTTATAATATTAGTAGCATGCATGACATTGAAGAAGAGCAAGAATACGAGGATATATATTGCCTCGCACAAGTGGAGGTCGACAAATACTGCAAGTCTAAAAGGAGCAGGATGCAAAATGGAAACTTTCCGATGAAATGAAATTGGTTCGATGGTAAAACTCATCACACTTACATCATAATATTACGAGTTTGAGTTCTTCTCCTTTCTAGAAAAATCCTCAATTTATGTAATAGTGCAATATTTCAAAAATAAATAAATAAATAAATAATTTCCAAAATTTTCTTCTTCGAAATCTATTTTATTTACAACAATAAATCAAAATATTTCCTTATTTTAAAGATTTTCTCGTGACATTTAATGCTCCACTTAATTGCTAAATATCTCAAATTTGGTACTATTATTCTCACAATAATGTTAGAATGTCCAATTGATGTGCTAAATAAATTGTAAATTTATCCATCACATGCATCATTCCATAATTTATATAATAATTACAATTCGATTATTTGCCACATTAGACAAATAATTTGAGTAGTCTAACATTATTCTTATCGTTATACATCAGACAATTATGTAAATAGAATTGTTTTTTTTTTACCAGAATCGATTTAAGTGTCATTCACCATGATGAAAATGGAAAATCTCCAAATTTTCCATCTTCCAAATCTATCGTGAATACGGCAATAAATCAAAATATTTCTTGTTTTCTAAGATTTCCACACTTATATATACTCCACGAATCCTCAAAATTTCTCCATCGATCTTCACTTCAATGGCGCCTAACTTCACGATCAAGACAGGGCTGAAAGAAGCCGATGTCCAGCCTGGAAGAGACTGCATGTAACATCACATTAAACAAGGAAGAAGTTGAAGAGCACATCTTCAAACACCGGTCCATGAGGATGATGATCGAGAGAGCAATCACCAACGTCACAAAACTCCTCATTGACGACGTCTACACCAACTTCGACCACGAAGTGAACTTCCGCTGCCACAGATGATTTGCCTTCATCATTCATGGTCTCTAGCTTTAAAACTTCATTGAACGGAGATTGCTGAGAGCCGGTGATGAGATTGAGTTTTATTGGGATCCTGATTCGGCTATGTTGCATTTCAGTGTCTTGATGAAAAACTATCTCTAGTTTTTTTTTTTTTTTAAGTTTTTTCACGATGATGAGGTTCTTATAATAATTTAATTATTAGTTTTTATTAGAGATTTATATATTATTCGCTTCGTTTGATGTATTAGCCATTACATCCGATAAAAAAAAGGTTATTATAATAATTTCATTATTAGTTTTTATTAGAGATTTATATATTATTCGCTTCATTTGATGTATTAGCCATTACATCTGATAAAAAAAAATAATCTTTTGCATTGCAATTGTGTCTCGGTACATTATTTTAGATTAGAAATCCGACTGAATTTATGAATTTATATGTAAATTAAAATCGAGTTTATTTACAAACTAAAGATTTTTTTAAAATTTTAACGGGATATATTTACGAAATGGATATAAATATAATTTTGGAGAGGTATAAATATATCACTCTTATAAAATGGGTGAAAAGATGATATTGATGGGCCGCCGGTAATACAAACCCAATAATGGTGGTAACAGTCGAACTAAGGGGTTCTTTGTTTTTTTGTTTAAAGACTGAACAGTCCTGAATTTTTCTGAACACCAAATAGAGACTGAAATCTGAACTTGAATGACATGTTTGTTTTTTTTTTCTCATATCTGAATATATTGTCAACACATTTGTTTTTTTAAAATTAAAATTGTTTGAAACTAAGTAATTTTACATTTATAGCCATGTTGAACAATTATACATATAATATGGAGTAAAAACAATCCAAAAGTAATTATTATATATGAACACATATAATCATGATCTTCTTATTTGATTACAAATAAACTTCATTTTTACCAAAAAGAAAAATGTTTTTTTTTCAAAAAATAAAAAGGGCAGCAGGAAAACTCACACAAAACACTCTAAATATATATATATATATATATATATATATATATAAATACATCACCCTAATATCATAATAAAGTATTGTTATTAAACACCAACATGAATAGTGAATATGGTTATTTTTTATTTTTATAGCTATTTAAAATAAAGATTTATGTACCTTATATAATTATGATGAAATCGAAAATATGTTATATATGAGGATAGTATCAGAAGAAAATATTTTGGATTGCATTTAATGCAATTCAGTGATTTCCAATTAAATGAAAAATCGAAATTTTTTACTTTTTATTTTAAGTTGTTTTTTGATATTTTTAAGTTGTTTGACCACTTATAAAAACAAATAAAACAACTTAATAATTATGATTCAAATCTATTAATTTTTAAGTGGAAAAAACAAACGGCCCTTAAGACTCATTGCTACTAGTATAAATTCCAAATATGATAATGGAATATGAAGGAACTCTCATTATAACATAATTTGTTTTTCTCTAGTAGGATAATATGATAATTGAATCGCTAACCTCTCATTTTCTGGAGGTCAGATTATTACAACAGAATGGAATCAAATGAAAATCCATCACTAATGTGAATCCACCTTCAGAGGGGGTTGCTGGAAAAACATTCCAGCAACTAACAGATTTAGACAACACGAGTGACGGCTGCGTGAATCGCATCTGCAAGATGTGGGACTGTCTTGGAGCTCAGACCGGCCATGCTAATTCTCCTGCACGTATGAAAACTTGGTAAAAGATTTGTATCACAAAGATCATAGAATCTGAATTTGCAACTTTGATAAAGGACTTCACTTAACTGGGGGTTACGATACAAAATATTTATGTTTATATAATGAAGGCTTTAAAGGGTTGCACGACTTGCACATAACTAGTAGTCTAGAAAATGTAGTTATATCTAAGAAAACGAATAATATTAAGGACGAGAAAAAGAATGAAGAAGTTTGTTACCCATCAGATGTCATGTAGATATGATACTCTTTAGTCATAAAGGCAACTTGCTTGGAGTTAAGACCGGTGAAAGTAAACATTCCAATCTGCTTGATAATGTGACTCCAGTCACCAGGTGTATCTGCCATGTAGTAAATCGGTGGAGAGAAATAATAAGACCCTTTTTCAAATTCGTTAAAGATTCCCCACTCCCCAGATATTGGAAGTGACACTTCATTCGAAGACTAAAACCTCGAATTGGAAGTGAGAGAATAGGAGGAAATAGAGATACAAGGAGAACTCCTGGGTCTCAATCAATATTGATCAAAGACAGGCCAATGGCTTTTAAGACCACATAAAGAGAAGAGAATTAAATAGAGAACATTTAGAAGACAACCATATGCATAAAAACAGTATGCAAATAAAGAAGAACATATATCTATCTATGTATATATAAAAAGAAGATAAAACTCAACAAATGCTTACTTCGAGCACGTAAGGCATCAGAAAGTTGGTGTCGCATGCTAATAATACGGTCAGCCATTGCTTTCAACTCAATAGTCCATTCATTGTACAAATTCCTGAAGATGAAGTATAGTAAAATTCAGGGGACTTATATTGTGAAAAAAATAATATCCATAAACACTGTTGCCAGATCAGCTTTTTCAGATGTCATTTACTTGGTGAAAACTATTGTATCCATTGCCCAAATAATTGAAGTTGATGATTAATAGAAATTTTCATAAGGAAAGAAAGAGTCCCTCTTAATTTAGATGCAAAGATGTAACTTCTTTTCTCAAGTTAATAAGTCAGGCATCAAAGACGAATTTCGAATGGTTACCTGTCCCTTAGGATGGCAGCCACGATAGATGCACCATGAATGGGTGGGTTTGAATACATGGGCCTGATCACAAGTTTCAGCTGGCTTTCAACCCTGCTTGCTACATCGGCTGTCTTGCAGACCTATACATGAATGGAATCTTGATAAATTTACAATTGAGATAGCTCAAGATAATATTTATTTAGTCAGCAAACAAACAAACAAAGAAAAATTTATTCCAGATAACAATTAATATTTTCTATTAAATCGAAAATAGACATCAAATTTCTTCAAAATAAGAAAAAGAAAATAGACATAAAATGGAACATAGAGGATGCAATTATATAGCAGTTTAAAGAAGTTCACATTTAGATTAACATATGAACATTGATTTTTCCTGAGGCTTACAATGCTTAGGGCACCAACACGCTCCCCATAGAGCCCCATGTTCTTTGCATAACTTTGTGCTGCGAGGCATTCACCACCATCAGCAACAAACATACGTACTGATTGTGCATCTGCATCCAAACTTCCACTAGCAAAACCCTACAATGAGAAGAAAACAATTTAATCAATTCAATACTAATAACAAACTCAACATCCTAACTGCATTTGTTGCTTCCTCATCCCCTGAAGTAAATAGCTCTGTTGCATTCAATTGTCTTACCTGATAAGCACTGTCGAAGAAAGGTAACAACCGCTTTGATCTCATCAACTGCCTGATCTGCTCCCACTGATCAAGTGTAGGGTCAACACCAGTGGGGTTATGAGCACAAGCATGAAGCAGCACAATAGCACCAGATGGGGCAGAACCAAGATCTTCTAACAGGCCTATTAGCCACAATAACACAAATATCACGAAACAATAGAACTGCAAAATACACTTAAAACTTAAAAGGTAACAAGTATTGTAGCAGATATCTAAGAGGAGAGCAGCAAACACTTTTGAAATGTACAAGGGTTAATGTTAAAACTTAGATAACATTCAAAAATTGATCAATTGCTACACCATGAAAGAAAATATAGTCTTATCTAAACAACTTCGATCATACAGCATGGACTTGACCATACAAAAGATGCCGGTCATATGCACAAATAATGAACTAGCACGTATTGAGAATTGTTTCGACCTTGGAAGTTGAGCCCGCGTGTTGCAGGATCATAGTAGCGGTAAGACTTGACAGACAATCCTGCCAGGTTGAAAATTTTTGTGTGGTTTCCCCATGTCGGTAGGGGAATGTATATTGTGCGCTGCAGAATGAAGAAACCAATATAAGAGGAGCAAACAATATCCAGAAATGATCAATTACAAAGGCCAACAATACTGTGACACAAACTTTTTTTTTATTAAAAAAAAACTTTACCTGATGATAATGTTTGGCCAAAAATTCAGCTCCAACTCTCAACGAACCGGTACCAGACAAACACTGAACAGTTGTAATCCGGTTCTCTCGAATGGCAGGGCTAATTTTGTTTAAAAGCATGAAAAGTATTAATACAACAAAAAACCAATCATATTTATAAATTCTGAAAATTTATGCATACATAAACTCTATAATCACCTATCAGCACCAAAAATGAGCTTGGCACTCAATTTATTGAATTCAGCCAATCCAACAATAGGAAGATATTCCTTGATTCGCGACCTGACATAGATTAAAAATCAATCACTGAATTGACAAGAGAATCAATTGATTCCAATTTAAACAAATTCTGGAAAATCAAAACTTACCTGTCATTAACAAGCTGCTGCTCAGCTTTTCTCACAACATTCAAAACAAGAGGCTTCCCTTCCTGTACGTTCCACAAACAAAAAGAATTCTCTTTTTATTTATCACTAATTTCTTCAAATTTAAACAAAAACAAACAATCAAACAAAAACGTACCTCAGTTCGATACGCACCAACACCCAAATTCAACTTATTTGGGCTCGGATCTTTGTTATATGCAACCGTCACCTATTTTTCCAAAACCGACAACATATAAAAAATTTCATCAATAGAAATTGATTTCACTTAACATAGATAATTTATATATGAAAGAGAGAGAGAGAGAGAGAGATTAGAGATATACCCCGAGAATTGGATCTTCGGGGCCGCGAACAACGTGGGAGAAAACAGAGTCGTTTTGGAATCCAGAAGTTGGAGAAGCAGAGATGGAGTCGCGACAGTTCATTGGAGAAGACGACGACGAGAGGTGTCTGAACAGAGCGTTGAGTCTGCGATCAGTCGCTGAAGAAGAACCGTGACCGAACTCCGGGAGCATTTTATCTTTATTTGACTTGTTTACGTTTCTTTTTTGGAGAAAATGTTGGAGACTGATAGCTTTGGTTTTCTTTTTATGTTAAAACAATCGGGGAATTTTCAACGACTTTACGCGGCGAGTGACTGTTGGCGTTACGTGACGTTGCAGATTAAACGGGCCTCACTTCTATTTTTGGAAGAAGAGAAACTGACGTGTAGGATTAGATGATGTGGTGGGACCAAATTATTGACGGTGTGGATGAAGGGGTCCACCAGAAATTGTGATCGTTTGGGGAATTGGATATTTGGATAAACTTGAACAGTGATCGAGTCATAAGTCATAACCCAGATCCATTGATTACCGGACTCGGGTTTCGGTTATTTGGGTTGCCAACCGAAACCGCCAATTTCTGTTAATTTAGTTACTCATCTTATTCTCTCTAACCATCACATTCACAAGTGTTCATATCTTTTCTCTTAGTTTTTATTCTCTTTAATAACACAAAATCTTTTTGGAATTTAACTCAAATAACCAAAACCACCCAACAAATCCAGGTTTCCATTAATTCAGTCGCAAACGAACCACCTTAATTTGGTTACCAACTCAATCGAATCATCTTTTTTATCACATATATTAATACCCAGAATCCAACCAGCTCATTATCTTACAAACAAGCAAACATACATAAACTGTCTATTGATCCTCACATTGTCATCTCAACCTTTGAATGGGTTGAAGACTTGAAGTGACCATTTTCAACAAAGAAATAAGCTGCTGAGGCCTGAGAGAACCCATTAGCTTGAAATCGATTTGCTGGGAATAGAATGATTAATTTACGCGTGCAGGGTAACAGCTGCATGTATTGCATCTGCAAGATAAGGGACGGTCTTAGTGCTCAGGCCAGACAAGTTAATCCTCCTGCAAAGTAAATAAATGAAGGCATCAAGACTCAGAGTCTATCTGTTTGGTATCGTGTGCCAATTTGCAATCACACTTCACACTAACATCTAACAATGAAATCGAAATAACTGAAATTGCTTTTCCATGTTACCGATAATCAAGCATAGTACAAAAGAAGATATATACGATAGAATAAGTTTGCCGGTGATCACAACTGCTATGAATTTGAATACTAGAAACAAGTGATTATTTTGTTACCCATCAGATGACATGTAGATGTGGTATTCTTTGGTCAAAAACGCAACTTGCTCTGCATTCAATCCGGTTAAGGAGAACATTCCAACTTGTTTTGTTATGTGGCTCCAGTCACCGGGAATAGCTGTCAAATAGAGGAGATATTACGAAGATATAGATCAACACTTCGGATCAAAATTATCATTTTGAAACACAGTATTGAAGTCCAGGTATGACATATCAAAAGCACTTGGTGACAATTCTGGCTGGAAACTCTAATTGAAAGTAAACATTCTGCACTTCACGTGCTATAAACTTAAGTGAAAACATCATATTATAAACAAGCACGATATGATATACATAATATTTTATCACCAGCCATTGAAATCTAGATATCAAGCATCGTTTGTTATAATGTGACTTGTTTCTTCAGAAACAACTGTAATTATCCCAAGGTTAGTGGAGTAGATAAACCCTCAAAAACTAATCAATTGTTAGGTTACCTCTATCATGCAAAGCATTATAGAGCTGCTGACGCATGCTGGTGATACGATCGGTCATTGCCTTCAACTCAGTTATCCATTCACCATACATTTCCCTACGGGTAACCAATAAAACATCAACTCAAAAGAGAAAAGGTTACGTAAATAAAAATACGTACTTCAATAGCAGAAAAAGACAGTCATCAGGCTTTTTAAAAAAAAAATATCACGTAACATGTGACCATATTGTTCACCAAGGATAGAAACATTTTAAATATCCACTCCACTCTTCCTTTCATGCACAAAAACACCATAGACCCTGGTCTTAAAAAGTGAATTGGTTGGTATAAAAGCGTTGCCAAATCCATGAGCCAAATTTTTGAATGATCGAGTCAGAAATTCAACACGTAAATGACATTCACAATGGATGGACCATGAGTTTATCCACTGGTCATATGAAAAGCAATACGTTTGGTAGAGAAACATCGTCAAATCCATAAGCCAAACTACCTGAATGATTGAGTAATTCAATACCTATCCTTAAGGATAGCAGTCACAATGGACGCACCATGTATGGGAGGGTTTGAATACATGGGTCTAATTATAAGTTTCAGCTGACTCTCAACTCGGCTAGCCACATCAGCTGTCTTGCAGACCTGTAAAATAACAAATCACGCGATGGAAGTGGATTATCAGTGTATATTTAGAAAAGAACAAGAAGCAACGGTGGATCCTAGTTAATAAAGATGCAATGTTTTCAACAGAGAATAACAATACACAGAATTTTGTGCTAGTAATAGCTAGTACACAAGTCACGTTGATGGATAAGAGTAAGAGGTTATCTTAATGCCTTACAATACTAAGCGCACCAACACGTTCTGCATAGAGTCCCATAATTTTTGAATAAGACAGAGCTGTTAGACATTCACCACCATCAGCAACAAACATACGAACAGGCTGTGCATCAGCATCCGGACTTGCGCTTACAAAACCCTATATGAAGTGGAGTCCATCCATCATTCGTATTTATCAAGATAAGGAAACCTGAAATGAAATAGTTGACTACCTGATAAGCACAATCGAAAAAAGGTAACAACCCATTCAATCTCATCAACTTTCTGATTTGCTCCCACTGCTCAAGACTCGGATCAACTCCAGTAGGGTTATGACCACATGTTTGGAGAAGCACTATAGCTCCAGATGAAGCAGCACCAAGGTCTTCCAACAAGCCTTGTCACCCACCAAAAATAGATAACATTACACGCTTAAGAGCGATGAAAACAAACAAGTACAATATCTCATAACGAATGTTTTCAAGAAAAAAAATCATAAACACATCAGATCATACAATATAACTCAACTAAAATAATACAAGGAGTTATTTCAATGAAAGATGCATATTCAGGAAATAATAAAATATCAAATTTTCTCAAAACTCCTGTAGCTATGACAGATACGATCACATCAAAGTAAAAAATCAATTAGAAGTTCAGCAAGCAAGGTAATAATAAGAGAAAAACACTGCATGTTCCAGAGAATTCAAACCTTGAAAGTCCAGCCCACATGTTGTTGGATCATAGTAACGGTAAGTCTTCACAGTTATTCCAGCTGCAACAAAAAAATTCGGATGATTTGCATAGGTCGGCTGTGACATATACACTGTGAGCTGCAAAACAAGGTAGATAATGAGATCAACCAATACCGAATGATGAACATGTATATTCAACAAAGAAAGATAGAAAGAGTAAATGATTTACTTGGTGGTAATGTTTTGCCAAAAAATCAGCTCCAATCCTCAGTGAGCCACTACCAGACAAGCACTGGACAGTAGTTACTCTATTCTCCTTAATAGCTGAGCTGTTTGCAATCAGAAAAAAGTATGCAATCACCAAGAGAGTCATTTTGTACTCCAAATCAAAGTTCCAGTAAAAACCATTTTTGTACTGGAGAACAGTTATCAAAAACACAGCTCACAATTCTGTACTTCAAAGAATTTCAATAAAGAAAAATATTTTATTTCATTTGTATCACAAAAGCTATGTTGTATTTGATTTTGTAGGATACATTTCACATCGAAAATAGAACTCATAAAAGACAATTAACACGACTTCTGTACCTGTCAGCACCAAAAATAAGCTTAGCACTCAGTTTATTGAATTCTGCTATTCCAGTAATAGGCAGGTATTCCTTATTCGCAGACCTGGATATCATCAAAATTGAAGTTTAATCTCCAATTGACATGAAATCATTGCCACGAAAACAAAAGAAATACCTTACAGTTCATTAACTAATAGCTTCTCTGCTTTCCTAACAACATTAAGAAGAAGAGGTTTTCCTTCCTATAATATGTCATGAAAACATTCAAGTCATAAAATCGGTTTCATTAGAGATAAATAAGCATACTGAAGCAACGACATTCCCTCAAAAGTTCAGCTCTTGATAAAATTCTCCCTAGACCAATCGTCACTAACTTTTCGTCAATAAAACAGTCACATATTGCTACCAATTCCTTCTGTAAGTGCATGTCATGAATATATACAAGTCATAAAATCGGTTTCATTAGAAATAAATAAGCATATTGAAGCGAAGAAGGCACGCCCACACAAGTTCAGCACTTGATTCTTCCTAGACCAATCGATCACTAACATTGACATATGTGCTACCTATTCCTTCGGTAAATGCATTAAAAAAAAGCCCGAAAAAGATCAGCTCTACGTCAGGATATAGCTTCGCAACAACAATTGAAAGAGAGAGCTCAACGAAACACCCCTATTGTGCATTCAAAGATGATGCACATATGAATCCACACGTCTTCTCACAATTGCAACTTCATTAATTTTTTTTTACAGACAATACCCATTAAGAACTACACTTGTAGTAATGATTGTGGAAGAACAAATGCTCTAATAAATCTGATAAATGAAACCCAAAAACCCACCTCCGTACGATAAACACCAATACCCAAATTTAGCTTAAATGGGCTAGGGTCTTCTTTGTATGCAACCATCACCTGCATATAATAAGTAGTAGCACCAAAAATCAACAACCAAAACTTCACATAAAGAAACTTAAAAATTACTTGTAGTAGCTCCAAAATGACAAAATCTACCTTATCATGTAATCAAATGTAAAATTCAATATCAATCTATATACAAGAACTTATAATGGTAATGGTATAGAAGCAATGAACAAGAATGTTACAGACTTACAGCATAAACAGCAATATCTGGAGCTCGAGTAACATATTTGAAGACAGAATCGCCATTAGACTCCATGACCAAAAGAGAAAACTTTGAGCATGTACTTGCACACAAATCCGCAATACATTTGCCTTTATTTTAGGGTTAATTGCACAAACATCCCTCACATTAGACCTAATTTCATCCATATTCAAATTTTACTCATAATTGCAACCTAATTTGGATGCAATTAGGTCTAAATGTTTTATTATGAATTTATGTTGTGTGTACTGAGGAATTAAAGTTTTTATAAAAATTAATTAATTAATTAATTAATTCAGATATCCCATGTTTTATTTTTATAATTATTTCAAATAAAAAGTTTTTAAGTAATTATAAAATAGTCTAAAAACCATTTAAAACTTATATTTGTTTATAGTCCTACTTTTGTTTTAGTTCATTGAATCAACTTTAAAACCTTCATTTTAATTTTTCTTAGGAAAAAAAAAACCCTTCATTTTAAATTGAAAGAATATAGAAAAAGCAAAGGCTAGTTTTATTAACTTCAAAATAATAATAATAATAATAATCTGAATAAAAAAGAACAAGCCGGGACTAATAGACCATGAATATTGAGAGATCACTGGATTTGCTTTAACAGAACATAGAACAAAAATGTTGTATACCAGATTGTAAAAAATGCACATACTTCTTGTTGAATATGCAAGCATTTACAATTTTCTCAAAAACCACCCAACATACACACAGCAGTCATACAAAATGGAAAATAATCTATAAGATCTCAATTGCAGAGACGTTTTCATTAGATATCTGACATCTCCCTCTCTTTTTTTCCGTTTCCGAGTCACACTTCCTCTATTACTGTTAGTTTTAAGCAGAATACACCGTTTATTATCACCCACCTGCAAAAAGAATCGGATATCTATAATTATATCAACTTAGCTAACTGTGTTTCTCCAAAATGGTGCTCTAAACAGGCCGTTTGTATATGACCAGAAGCTTTCTGGCAGATTCCCTACATTTAAATGTCCGCAAATGTTACAAGTTTGGCTTGAGCCATCAGGCATAGGCATGTTAGGACTCTCCAAAAAGGACTGAATAATACTAGACAAGTCTGAATTACTATCAGCCCTTGGTTGAGCTTGAGTACCAATACCCCAAAGAACGAGAGCCAGCACAATGACATTGATCTGCAAAATGAATACCACAAAATAAGTCTATTTTCGAAAGAGAACAATTCATTTTCTGTTACACTATTCTGTTCATGAACATCTCCCATTGTTTTTACGAGCATTCAAAGGTCATAGAACAACCAACAATACATAAAAGGTCTTAACATTTTTCTCTGATTATTGCTAGATATCGTTTGCATGATAATCGTAAAGCAAATGATTAACATTTTCATTATCTGAATACTCACAACACCATTTTACAGAGGAATGTGTATTGTGCATCTTTAAATGTGTATTTTTTTTTTTTACCTTAAGAAATCCGAAGAATTTGTTCTAATTGTGCATGTCAACCATCATATCGGTGCTTATATCTACACAACATCATTCGCTACTGTTACCGAGCTGTTTGACCATAACCATTTTCTTATAACAAGTTAATTTATAGGAATACGAGTTTACCTGCGACACCAAAACTATAATCGCGATGAGTTGACACATCTTTATATGGAAGACCACAAAACTCTTGAACTTGTAGTTGTGTGAATCAATGTACTTAGTAATTAGCTGCCACAAATCCAAGAAAAAGAAATGTATCATGTGAGAAACTACAGTCTTGGTTGGAAAAATGCAACCGAGGATCTGTTAGTAAGCATCTTATCGCAAGAATTATTTAAACGGCCGCTGACACACTGCATTTAGACTTAAAATTGGGATCAGGATCCATAGAGTATAGTTCATATATCAAACTGATCTATGTAATTGTTAAATATATCTAGAAAGGAAGTCAAAAAGAGAACGGCATTCCTTTTCTTTCTTAATTTTGACATCCATAGAAGAACACTAAAGCTTATTGACATTTCATGTACACAGAAGGAATCTAACACAATCCAAGCTCCTCAAATATGCAACACATATCAATGATTTACTTACCCTCCAATACGATCCTTATCGATTTTCCTCCAAGAAGAATTAGCATACACTTCTACTATAAATTCTAACAAGAAAAGGGTAAATTTTGCTGACCCTAATGAGACAAAGTTGAAAATGCATACCACTTGCCAGTCCACCCTGAAGAATATTGCAACAACTGCAGCTGCTTCAAGCAAAACGAGGGAGCAGATGGTGACAATGTACTGATACTAGTTAAGGATTTAACTTGATGGATGAACAAAGTAGTGAAGTATAACATAGAAAAAGAAATTTTCTAAAATGGATTTTCACAGAATTATTACTGATAAGCATTTTTAGAAAGCAAAAACCTCTAGAAAGGATTATCTTTTGTCAACAATGATCTCATTGAAACAATGGAGCCTCTAAACATTTTTGTTTTTTGATAAACGATGCAAGATATAAGAGCAATTTAAGCTCATCTGGAAGGATACAATACAAAGAGCTGAATTGCTGATACAATTTGCAACAATATGACCAAAGAGTGTGCTCAAGCAAACAGTGATTCCCAAACCTAAACATGTGTAAATAAACCTGTCAAACAGAACAAATTGTTTCAGAGGTATGATAGACCATTAAATCAGACGTGTCCATGAAAGAAAATTTGACAGCTTTGACATCCCAAATGGTTATTTATTGTTTCAACTACTACTCATAGTTACTAAAGAAAACAAACCACCTAATTCAAAGAATAGATGATATATATTTAATGATCAACAAAGTCAAACTTTAGTTAGTAATCCATTGAACAGCAAAAGAACCCACCAAGACCGTAACAAAAGAATCAAACCAGCAGAGAGAGCTACAACCTACCTACCCAATTCTCAAAAACAAGTAAAGGAGCTCTAAAGAATCAAAGAAAGTAATACATTCATTGAACAAAGATTTTCTTAAGATAAAAAAAAAAAAAAAAACCCAGATGCTTGAAGTGATTATATTTGCATATTACAAGTAGTAGTAGTGAAAAAGAGAGAAACCAACCATGGCGTTGGAAGATAAGCAGTAGTGGAGATTTCAGCGACGCCTTGGTTCCACTTCTTTTGCAGCCAAAGAGCGTAAATGATGGTAGCAACACCAAACAAGTTAGTAACCAGGTTCACAATCCTTATAGACTTGTGCAAGCAACACCTTGCACACCTTGTCATCACTGGTTTCTTCTTATACTATGTTTTTTTTTTGTTACCGTTTCTCACCGACTCTGTGTAAACATATACATATAATCTTCCTCTCCGGTCTCAGCTGTCATTTAAATGTCAGGCCATAGCGGAGTGGGGTTGGTGTGGTTGTGGTGGCACTAGTAGACTCACCGACCGTGTGTTCACGCCTAGAAAGGACAAATGTTTTCTTTCTTCTTTATTTGGTTTTATATGGAAATTAGTTAAGAATTTACCTGAACATCGGTGTTGAATACTTGAATGTTTGATTGCACATTGAATTATTGAAGCAGACAAAAAGGAAGAGAACGACACGACCACCAACTACCATTCACCATTCAAAAGTTAAATAATTTTTGAAGCATTGCTATCAGCTACTTGCTACCACGTCCCTTTATTACTAAAATTATATTATTATTTTTATATAAAATAAAATAAGCTTCTGGCCAGTACATGCGGTTCTTGGGCTTGTGTGAGTTAGTTGTGATAATGATCGAGACAAATGGCACCAGGCGACGCAATAATTGATAACTCTGTCTTGAATGCCAAACACACAAATGTGTGGTTTACCTCAAAGAAGACGATTTATATCGAGTTCATAATAGATATGCAGTATAGCTGAAAATTACATTTCAAATCTAAAGATATCTCACTAATTTGAAACCAAAAAAAAAGAAAGAAAAAAAAGGAGCAAAATAATCCCAGCTAAATAATACAAAATTTCTGGCAAGTATCAAATTAACAAGACAAGAGAAATCCAAGGAAGCAGAGAAAAGTCTGGAGAACGTGATGATCAGCTCAGTCCACCAGCTTTACCCTATCCATATCATTTATCACTCCTTCAAACTGTACAAAGAAAAGGAAAAAAATTTGTCAAAAGGACACAAGGACATCTAAATATTTACTTTAAAAAAAGGGTGATGATGACCAATAAATACCTTCATTATCTGTCGCAAGAAGTAATCACCATATCGCTTCACGGGCTTGGAATCTACGACGTGAATCATATCCTACAGTGATACAGAGAGAGTCAGTACAGTGCTAGAGAGTAGAAACTCATGCAATTAACCTTTAAAGTGTTACAAATAAATAAAATATGAGCATAAAAGAAAAAGGAGGTAACGAAGAAGAATGGGTGAAAACTGAATCCGTTTCTCACTACCACTATTCAATAGCATTACAAGCGGTGTAAAGTGCAAACACTCATTTTCAATCGGTGCAATTCAATTATAATAATAAAACTAAATAAAATGATAAAGTAAAATGAGTGGTAAAAGAGAGATAATTTTACCTCCATATACTTTAAAATCAGTTTTCGGATTACACTATCTCACTATACAACATAAGCATCTTATTTATACATGTTTTAAACCAATAGAAAAATAACAACACGCATATCACAAGTGTCATGTCTATTGTCATGTGTCTATAAAGTGGGATATCCACAATGTTCTACAACTTGCATATGTACACTATATACTCTATTTCATTTAACCGGATTTTGTCCCACTGGGTGCCCTGGCAAGATATTAATGAGGTAGTTTAAGCATATCCAATACCATTTAAGATCCAAAAGAACATTGTATTTATTTTGTTAAGGTTTTGTCCTACTGGGTTTTTATTTTCCTAGCAATTAAGATACAAGCAGTGGAAATCCTGAGTGGAAATCCTGTATGTTGTTATTTTTCTATTGGGATGAAACATGTATAAATAAGATGTATAACTAAGATGCATATGTTGTGAGATGGTGTAATCCGAAAAATTGAGGTAAATGAAATAGTAAAACTACTTCTCTTTTATCACTTCTTTAACTTTATCATTTTATTTAGTTTTATTATTACAACAGAATGTGAATTTTCATACTATCTCGAAGGTGATAATTACAAGATTATCTTATTGAGAAAATACTTTACTCAAGCGGTCAATTTCTTATATTAATACAACGAGTGTTCACATGTCCCTGTGCACATCTGTCACTAGTATGTATAGTCTCAAGTCATTTCACAATGATTGCCATTTCACACCAAAGGAACATGCACTCAAATATGATTTCAGAAATATGGCCATGGTTCTAACTAAAAAAAAACACAAAGCAGAAAATTGACATACGTCGTTGATGTAGAAATCCAAATCTGCGTTAGAGCTGATCTTTCCCTCAGAATCAACAGCATGAGTCTTGTGCTTGTACGTCATCAAGATGGTCCTATCAAGTAATACAGCAAGCAAATCAGATCATCGTTTTTAGTAAGATTGACATGAAAGAAAGCGACCGAAATAAGAATTCTACCTCAGAGTGGGTTCGTCAACTTCCATGTAACTTGCAAGCTTCCCAAGGGATATCGTTGAATAGACTTTCAAGAAGGTCCGGACAGCCTGATAACAATTGTTGCTGCTTCACTTCATAAAGGAACAGCTTCAACTGGAGTCTATAAGCATCCTGCAAAAGAATAGATGCCATATGGTAAATAACATATCATACACACAAATGGAACAGGAGAACGACCAAACATATCAGATTACTTACCTTCCCAAATTAATTTGATTAATTCCATATTTCTATATGATAAAAGGAACAGAAACACTAATGAGACAAGGAAAAGCACAACTACAGACTATACAAAGGATTTTTCAAGCAAGATTTTTGTTCTCTATCTCATTTGTTAGGAAACATGGTATAGTTTTCACAGACTTTTCAACATTTCCATACCAATGGAACTTTGATCAATAACACAAACCCTTTCTGTGATTGAAGTCTGTTTAATTACATGTTTCCCAAACTTCCTTATTATCCTATTTTATTAAAATCCTACACTTACTCTTGATTACCTTATACCTTCTACTTGTGACATTTAAAATTCAAAATCAATCAATAATTGATTTGAGTTCATTCAGAACATGAACAAACATTAAGAGAGTAAATACTGCAGCACAAAACTCCAAGTAGGCTCAGATAACATGGAAGGCACATACCTGGTTGTAATTTACTAGAGGCTCCTCAAAACTTGGAGCTGATGGGGTAATGAACTTAGGGCATGCATATGAGAAGAGTTCATCATAGATAGCAAATGCCTCGTCATCGTATCTTTGCATTCTTATCATCTTTTCCCCATACTTCTCCCGTAATTGTGAGTTCACAGTCTCCTCAACAAGCTTCACTTGGGGGCAAAGCGATAGACAAATTGCCAGCAAAGCATACATCTGCTCATTCTTCTTTAGTATCTGCTCATACTGGGGAGATTTCTGATGATATTGCTTGGTCTTGAATATGTACAAGAGAATCTTATTGAATTCACGAATGGCATCCACATACCTTCAGAAAAACAAACAATTATTATCCAGCTCCAATAATACAAGGAAAAATAAAAACACAGAATCAATTTTAATCCAAATTTCCATAATTCCACAACAATGTAAGAAAAGAACAAACGATGACTTCAAAAGATTCTTTTGGAGGATGGTGTCATGAGGATCTAAAATACAGCCATGCAAACAAGTACCAGAATCAATGATGGGCAGTTCTTAATATATTCACCTCTCGTTTATTGCACATTGATTCCCTAAAAATCCTGTGCATATTCATGCTATCAAGAAATTTACATGCATCTGAACTAGTAAGGATGCAAAACCATTTTTAACAAATTATTGAATTGAGTGAAAAGTACCATTAACTGCAAATTAAGTCCTTCTCATAACATTTAAATAGTGGCAACAGAAGAGAGAGATGCACGAATGGACAGCACTCCTCATGTAAATTACAAAGATTGACAAACAAGAGGAAAACCATACCTTCGCAACATAAGATTGGCAAAACCATAATGATAAATCGTTGTAATGTGGCTTCCTATAACACTGGTGTAAACACCTGATTGACTAATGTCAATTGGAAGTAAGCATTTGAGACCAGTGTGATAATCTCCCAAAAGACAGTGAACTCGCAGCAAACCCACCATGCTAAAATACCCCAGAACCTTCAACACATTACTCCCACCATTGTAATCATAACCATCAGTGGCCGTAAATTGTTCAAGGCCTTCCTTCTCCTGCTCCAATATCTGAATGATCATTGACTTCTCCACAAGTGCTTGCAAAAAATTGAGTACCCCATAGACATTCCAAGTCTGTAACAAAACAAACATCGTCATTCCAGGCCCCGATGAAAACATATACATGTTTTTCTATTTCTCATTATCATGCTAGCAACAAAAAAAAGAAGGTAAAAGATGATATCCAAAGTATTCACTATCCTTAAAACACCCATTCCCACCTCCCTCAAACAGACAGCTAAACCTATGAGAGATCTTACTAGCTGAACTAGCAAAACCCCATTCCCAGCAACTTTTGCGAAACTTCTGCAATATAAATTTGCAAATCCAAATGAGCTCTTAAATGGAAAAAATCAAGCCATAACTCATATGATTGAATCTGGTGAGCTTCTATTTCTCTAAGTATTGTTCAGTCTTTTTTGTTTACTTTTACTATAATTCACAATTGTAACTTAAAAAGATGCAGCTAAGTATTTGAAAACCACCCAATACACTATTCCAGAAATTAAACAGATTACAAATACCAAAATTTATGAAAACCCAATATATCCGATTAAAACGAAGACCTGTTCACACTGTCCCAAAAGTGCAATCTCCTCAGCAGTCTTGTTCTTCATCTTGGCCCTATACTGACAGAAACTCTGAAACTGGTACACAAACTCATCCACCATGTCCCACAACCACTGATTCGGCAACTGCATATTCACCACTCCATGCAACACCACCTGAAAAAAAAAACACACACACCAAAAAGTAAATAAACAAACAAACGCAATTTGTAAAACCATGTTCAAAATTCACAACCTTTCGAAAACACACACATACAAAGCCGTACCTGAAACAGGCTACAATAGTTATCCCAAGAGTCGATCCTCTGCTTGAGAGTTGGAGACGATCTAGCATAGAGGTGTCGGAACCACATCTCGCGGTAGAGGAGGCAGAAGACATGGTCTTTGTCGACGTAGTGAGAGACGGCGTCGACGGAGGGCCACGGCGTCTCCTTGAAGAGACGCTCGGAGAGGCTCTGAAAGGATGTCTCGTACATCTGGTGGATCTCGTAGACATTCTTCTCACGAATGTGGCGGTAGAGGTGGACCACGAACGACTTCACCGAATCAGGGACGAAGTTTGGGTCGTAACCGGCGTCCTGTGATGAGGTCTCCGCCGGCGCGTCGTCGTAGTCGTAGCCAGTCGCCATCGTAGGTCGTTTTGATTTTCCTCTGTTTCTTCTGGCTTAAAATCGTAGATAGAGAAGGAGATTGGAGTTGTGACTTGTGAGAAGTGTGGAGTGAACAAACAGAGAGAGAGAGACTAGGGTTTACTGAAGAAAAAAAAAGAAGGAATCTGCTATATATGTTTGGGCTGGCCATTGGACTCACTTGTGGCACCTCATGAAAATATTTAAGTCCATTGGGCTGCTACATTATTCAACAAAAGGTCCAAAACAAAACATGGCCCACTTAACCCATATATATTATTTTAAAAATATATATATTCATATAATTAACATTTAATATGTGAATTTAAAATTTATATTTTTACTTAAATTTGTAACTTAGGTTGAAATCATCAAAATTTTAAATTAATATAGTCAACTCATCATTTAGATATATAATTTTTTTCCTACCTACATGAGAGACCTGAATATGAAATATGTATTCTCACAGACATTGATCACAGAACTCCTGCATGGTGACAATTAAAACCCCACCACAAATATGGAATGAGAAGTGCATCACTTGAGCTACGGTGTGCAAAATTTACCCTTTTATCCTGAATCAATGTATGGTTAAAATATATCACAATTATCATGCAAAAGTTTAGAAACTTGTGGTGATTGAGTGAAAAATTTTAAGATCATGAAAAGACAATAAATTCTTCTTCTTGTTCTAACATATTCACAACCTATGGAGATTTCTCGGCGGGGAGATACAACAGACAGCAGAGACAAATGGGTATCATTCCGAATGGCGCTTTGTAGTAACAATTTTTGGTATCAGTTGAACAAAATATAATCTGCAGCTTGCATAACCCGAAAATTGTCTGTGGAGTCTGTAGTCTTCTTGATGCTTGAGTTACAGAAAATTTGTCAAGAAGCCGTATATTTCTAAGGCTTGATCAAAGTGGAAGATCACACTCTTTGCCTGTTAGAAACTGTACGTGTTAACGGTGTATGCACCTCCTGATAATCGTCAGATTCATCTTCATCATCAGAGGATAGCAAAGATGAACCCATCCATGCCTTAAAACCTTCATTAACATTCCTTTCCACATCTGGTGTGATTTCCAAGGGGTTTGCTTCCAACATTTCCAAACCAAGGTTTCGACCACCACTGTCTCCCTCGTCAAGGACTACGGCTGCTTTTCTTCTTAGGAAGAAGGCAGCTCCAGCGTATAGAATGACCAGCCCCCACGATGCAATCTCGTAGCACCAAAACAGGGGCAAAGAGCAGCTGCTCCCCAATGTCAAGAGGCTTGAACCAAGAAACAATGCCAGAAGGCCAAAAATTAAAGCAAAGACAGCATTCAGAATTGATAGACAACGAACCCCACCTGGATTGCCGTAACAGAGTTAGAAAAGATTAATTAAAAGACAGTAATCATGCAAGTCACTTTATCAGGCAGTCCAGCACACAATTTTTATACAAAAGGAATAGTACAAATTGTACTTTACAAGAGCAAGAAAATATAACAAGTTCATTATTTGTTTTCTTATGAACAAGATAATAGGAATTACAGTCAACATATGCAGAAGGGCACATATACAGAAGGGCGCGTTGCCTTGTAAATGAGTTGCCACTAGCATGTGAACTGCTGAGCTGGTATTCCATATTTGACAATTCAAGTTGCCCAAATATGTAAAGAGAGTTCCAAGAGATGATAATCACAGAAGGTAGCAAATCAAACCCATATCCAACGGCTACCGGTTTAAATTCCTCAATTTTAATTTTGATAAAGCTAGTTCTGGTGGATTTCTTTTATTCATGGCACTTGCAACATGTCAACATATGGTCATAGTCACTCTGATCTCTACTACTATTCAGTGAAGCATCAAAAAGCTTACATCTTTTATTTTATCCACCGCCCCCCAGCCTCCTTTCTCTACTACTATTTAGTGAGGAGTTGATTGAGTTTTAAAATTCTTGTGTTTCTCCACATTTCTCTCTAACAAAATCTAAGTCAAACACCATTGCACCATTTGAGCACGTCACATGTGCCACAGCTTTCTAGTATATTTATTATAACAGATTAACAGACCACCGCTATATTGTCAAAAAATTATGCAACAGTTATCTTTGGATTTGGCCAAAGTTTAAGTAGCAACAGAACATTGTGCATAGACATAATAAAAGCAATAGCAGGCAACACTTCTTACACCAATATCAAAGCACGGGAAGATAGAATTTAGAACAGAACATACCCCTTTTTGATGCACAATAATTGTTTTCTACGACGTTTAAGCATACATGTCTCTTTGGAGCAGTGTAGGCAACAGTAATTCCTGCATCATGGTTAAAAATATGAGAACTGAGAAGTAGAAAGTATATTCAAAAGAAGAAACTCAAAAGACCATAATTAAGATTTCTACATCCTCAGTAAGCTTTGAGCATAACAGCCAGTATATCACACACTATCAAAAGTAAAAACATATTGCACGGTATCAAGTAGTAAAGGTGTTGGCAATGAATAAACTTTATTATGTAAAATCAGAAACAAAAATTTATTCTAAAAACCAAATCATACATTCAAAGGATTATCCTAGGACAAGGATAAGCGGTAGGAGGAGGATGATTAATATCCAATACTTTCAAGATTAAGTATGAGATCAATTACAGAATCTGGGCCATAAGTAGATTAGGTAGCTATACAAGGTATACATTATGAAAACATACTACCAAGAAATCCGGCATCTCGTTTCATTTCCTGATAACAAAACAAAATTAACCTCTCTCTCGCTTATAGTATCATTTTACAAGTAAAATCAACACCACAACAGCCAAAAAAGTTATGCACAATTATGAGCTGGTATACCTAGTATTTTCCTATAAAGGTATCAATCAAATAAATATTCTACCTCCTGCATATCTATTGCCCCATTGTTTCAAAACCTGTAGCCATGTTACTATTTTTTCAGTCAAATCACCAACTAATTATGAATTCTTTTGTAAGACAGAACTTTATCATTCGAAAACTCTTCTTTCAGATCCATATTAATAGAGGATAAAAGAACTTCCATCTTATCAAAAATACATCTTTATTCTTTTCCTGAAATGAACAATAAAAAATGCCATAAACAAATTCTTGAAATTGCCTAAAACGGATCAAGTTTCAAACACACAGCCAAACAAATTTTCTAATTCACTAGATTAAAATCACTTTTCTCTGCATCTACAGGAAATTAGAACTATAACATAGCAACAGAAAATAAAATTCAGCTCCACATTGCTTGTATCGAAATCTTCATGATAATCGCACTTGAAACGAATGAGCACCCAAAAAAAAATCACATTTTAACTAAAACTTTTCACTATAAGAACCCAACTCACTAACAATGAAAATTCCACATAAAATAATCCATTACCTGCCACAAGATATGCAGCAGACGCTAAGAAAATGATCATCGAAGGAATGAACACAACCATCCAGTAATAATCAACAGTCTCCTGATCCGTCAAATAAAACGCGCCCGGAAACAGATCCGAATCCCCTCGGCCGCCTTTGACGTTAATCGGAAGTGGCTGCAGCCTCAATTCACCGCAAAACGGCCTCATCGCAACGTCGCCGGGAAACACGATTTTCAAGCTCACGACTGTACTTACAACAACTACAAGACAAAGAAATATGACAACTGAGACCAAAATCGGTCTTTGAAGTTTGACCCACGCTTTATCTTCTTCTCGCAGGCTCTCGTACTCATGCTTCGGCATGAACGCTTGCCGCAGTGCGTCCCCTATTATCGCCGCCATCGAGAACTAGGTCGAGAGCAGCAGCTTTTTTTACGATCCACAAAATGACTCACTGTGGAGAAAACCCTAACCGCGTCTCGTCGAATCGAGAAATATTTAGGGTTCCGATAACTGATATGTTACGAAATTTTATATAGAGAGAGAAGGTTGGTGGTGCTGACGGTGTTGTGTTGTTTTCAATTTTGGTGTGCAAATGGAACCGACACGCATATTTTCTGGGATTTGGCGGGGTTTCGACGCACCAGTGCAGCGGCGCGTACTAGTACTACTAACCGTACGGTATCTTGAGGCTGTCCTGCCACGTCAGCACTGAGTCTAATCTAAGAAACAAATTTGGAAGGCTCATTGTCATTTGTCACATGTTGTAAAGGAACCAAATTTAATCATGTATTGTATGTTGTAATCTAATGATTAGTATCTAGCACATAATTGGGTTATGTTCAAATTATTTGCAGGAGTTTGAATTTATTACATTATTATTTAGGATTCCACTGTTACACAGGACTGTATAATTTCGGAAATATTTATGAGATGGAGTTCTTTTTATTTTTTTTTCTTAATTTTCAAATTCATTTTTGTAAATCATTGGATTGAAATTCAACGATCAACAACTAAATATATAACTTAATGACATCGTTTGACATGTGAACTGTGATATCAAAAAGACATCATTTTTGAGTTTAGAATTATAATTTGCTGCAAATAGAAGTGGTTTTGAATTTGTCAACTAAATTAGGTTTGATTTACTTTTAATTTACTAAATGATCCATTCAATTAAACGAAATCAACTCGGAGAAAAGGAGAAGTAGCATTTTTAAAGTTTTGGTTGGATTATGATCAACAGTTCAACACCTTTATGCATTCTTGATAAGTAGAAGAACCCACTTATTAAAGTATATATATTAGATAAGACGATATTGATCCAATAGTATGTTCTCTCACACCTACTTGTTAGAGTCTCTCTCACTTCCTAACCCCTGAATTACAGTAATATTTCAATAAATATGAGGAAACAAAACTAAATACAAAACTGTAGTTAGGTTAATTCATATAAATCGGCGAATTCAATTGCATTGGCTGGCTTGGTTGTGCAAAATCTCTAAAATTGAACTTGGATTCGTTAAGGCCCAAGCCCACCCTCTTGCGGTGGGTACTAGCTGACGTGTCAGGTGAGACCAGCTGACAGTAAATTCAACGTGAGGTCGGCTATTTCAACTGACATGCCCACAACCGTCAAATTTTCCACCACGTCAGCGCAAGAAAAACCTTCTGCTCACCCCGATTGCCGCCACGCGTCAGAACAAAACGGGTCGACTCTGTTATTTCGACTCACTTGGTTCTTGCGATATTGTTGGAATCTTTTCTAATCACAAGTTCACAACTAGCAATGCAAACTTAATAAATAAGTTTAACATGAATCTTAACACCCATCTCAATCGCTCTGTTTCAGCTTCAATGGCTTCTCTCTCAACACCCATCTCTCAAAACCAACGCCTACCCACAAAACTCTCTGATCACGTCGATGGTTCGTGTGTAGTTTCACACTTCTCACAAAAAGTTATCTTTTCAGGACATGGGCTGCAGTTGCCACTCAGAAAAACCAGAATTGTTAGAAGTTCTGATCAAGCACAGCCTTTTGTTGTTGGTTAGTCTCCTAATCTTGCTCATATGAATCCAAGTCAACCATAGTAATTTCTCTGTAAATCATGAAAGGAATATATTGAAGGGTGTTTGATAATTGAAGCTGTTTTGTGTTAGACAAATATTTGATGACTTTTTTTTTTTCCTTTCCATATCAGATTCCAGTACTCAGACAACCGATGTTCCACTACTGTCCTGTCTAGAGGTTTATTTCTCTGTCACTAATCACTTTGAACATTTTGTTTTGTATGTTTTTTTTTTTTCTATGTAATTGGGACTGTTTGCACTTTATTTTTATAGTTAAAAGATGGTAATTCAGCTGATGACTTGAAATTGATACTTTTGGTTTCTTGATTGAATGTATGAAATTAGTGTTGATTACTTGATTAGAATAGCAGAAATGATTGTTTCTAGTGTCTTATGTTTGTTAAGGCTATTGAAAGAATGCGATCCAATCGAGCAAACCAGACTTGCAAGCAGCGATACCTGGCCATGTATTCGAGCATTTTTGGTGGAATTACAACAGACCCAGCTGCTATGGTGATCCCTATGGATGATCACATGGTCCACAGGGGACACTGGTGTCTTTGATACCGCTGCAATCATGGACGGGTTAGTAAAATCTCACTTAAGAACACATACTCTTATATTTGATGAACTGAGTGTGTTTGTACTTGTGTTGGTTTTGTTTTTCAAACTGTTGTATTTATGAACTATAGTTGTTGCAATTCGTGGTGAATGTCAATCTTCTTATTGATTTTCCACAATTTAGGCATCTCTATGAATTAGATCAACACCTTGACCGTATTATAAAGTCAGCATCCATGGCCAAAATCAAACTCCCTTATGATCGGCAAAGTCTAAGAAGAATACTCGTACAAACTGTGAGCGCTTCCAAGTGTAGGAAAGGATCGTTAAGATACTGGCTTTCAGCTGGAGTGGGTGATTTTCTGTTATCTCCAAGTGGTTGCCATCAATCAGCATTTTATGCTATCGTAATTCAAGACGAATCACCATTTGTTTCGAAAGGAGTTAAATCAGTAACTTCATCTATCCCGATAAAACCCCCACAATTCGCAGCCGTGAAGAGTGTAAATTACCTTCCAAATGTGCTCGCAAAGATGGAAGCTGAAGAAAACGATGCATATGTTGGCATTTGGCTGGATGGAGATGGATTCATAGCCGAAGGGCCTAACATGAATGTAGCATTTGTTACAAAGGAAAAGGAGCTTTTGATGCCTCAGTTTGATAAAATCTTGAGTGGGTGCACAGCTAAGAGAGTTTTGACTCTCGCAGAGGCGCTGGTGGGAGATGGTAAGCTTCTTCGTGCAATACGACAAGGAAATGTCACCGTTGAGGAAGGTAAGAAAGCCGAGGAGATGATGCTTATCGGTAGTGGAGTTCTTGTTCGCTCTGTAGTGCAATGGGATGAACAGGTCTTCGGCAATGGTAAGAGCTCTTCTTTCATATGCTATGCCATTGCAATGATATATTTCACAATAATCTACATGAAACTTTTTCATCTGTGTTGGTTTTTAATCAAATGTAGAACTTGGTTGCAGTTGAAAAATAAAAAACACAACGTGTGCTTAAGAAAGAAAACTATAATGAGATTATAAGGATGCATAAAAGATTGATCAGTTATTGTTTAACTTTTACTATAGTCGCCTATCTTTAATGTGAATCGGTTTTGTTATCATTGAATGATCCCGGAGCTTACTCTAATCTGATTATGTGGTTCAAACCTGTTAAACCCTGCTTGTCACCTGCACATTTCTTTGTTGGTTCGAGTCAAATAGTATTTATTTTATCGATCTTGAGCATTGAGTATTGACAATTCTGCATCATATGCTTGTCTGTAGGCAACGAAGGTCCCGTAACTCAGGCTTTGTTGGATCTTATATTGGAAGACATGAAATCAGGCCCCCCTACGGTCCGAATACCTGTTCCTTACTAAGGTTGGACTTCAGACTGTGAGAAACTGCTGTTATGAAAAGTGCTTCATGTTGTGTAGGCTGTGAAGATCGACATGGAAGTGATGAATTTTCTTGGTGTAAGTTGCTTTGACTGTTGTTGTACCTAAAATAAGCACTTTCAATTCCTGAACCAATGTGAATTATTGTCTCTCTCCACTGTGAAATTTAGGCATTTTACTTCTGATGTAGAGTACCTTCTCTGTTGTTACTTTGAAGTCAGTATCTTCAATAACAATCTTAAAGAAACATAAGATTGTTAACAGTATTGAGCATGTGATATTTGACTTTCTTTAATAAAATATATTCAATATTCATTGATATTATATGATGTTTGATCAAAATAGAGACCCTTTGGGTTATTTCAAACAAATTGTACTAGAGAGATTCATAGAAAAATTTAATTTGTGTTAAAATTTGAAATTGCATCATATTATTTCCCAAAAAGCAGGTAAAAATGGACAGTCTTCTGAAGTCTGATCATATAAAGAAGAATAGATGCTGTATTATAATAGCAATCCAAGTGGAACCCATTTTCTGATGTCTTTTTTTCTCCACCACCGACCATTATCAGGTCACTGCCAGTCCTAATAATTGAAAAAAAAAAAAAACAATAATAAACAGTATAAATTAGGCACCAATCCCACCTACACTTGCCGAAAGAATATGCCAACCAATCAGCTAAATTTGTATGGATCTTATAAATCATAATACATTATTAAGAACAATTCTCGGGTACTCACCGGTCAGTACCTAAAATACTGACTTCATTAATGGGAGTACAGTACGTGTCCTAATTTATGAGATAAATATAAAAAAATAAAAGAAAAAATATCAAGTGTTGCACTCTCATTTGTTAGGTTAGTATTTTGGGTACTAGCCGATTAATATCCAAAGTATTATTCCATTATTAATACACAATTTTCCATAGAAAATGACAGATTCTTATTTATAAAATTTTCACAGATTTTTTTTTTCTAAAAGCCAATGAAGAATCAGATATACCTGCTCTAAGATATATTCTTTCATGGGTTGTTATTTCCTAGACACCACTTGCATTACAACAAGTGGTGGTGAATTGGTGATATTTGTTTTCTTCTCACTCTTTAACAGATGCTATGCTGCTGTGTAAAAGATAATATTCCAATTCCAGGCACATAAAACAGAAAAAAATGGCAGTCTCTGCATAATTTAGTGATAGATTATGTGACACTTTCTGTGTACTTGCAATAAATAGTATACTATGTATTACTCTTTCTTTTTAGTTACTTCTTGTCGTCAGTTTGTGTTTCAGATTCTCTTCTCATCATTTTCTTGCTTTGTATATAAAAAAAATAGCACATGAAAATGGAAAATGAGAACTACTGATAAGTGTTGATAAAATAAAATAAAAAATCGGACACTGAGTGAATCAAAAGGTACATCAACATTAGCTATTGCATTCGTACAAATTTATAATTGTTACGATTTAGTTATAGCATTAGTACAAATTTATTATTGTTTGAACCAATATACATCATGAGTTGTTATGATTTAGCTATTGCATTTGTACAAATTTATAATTTTAATGTTATGTAATTAAATATGATTTATCAACTTCATCATTGTAATCTACAAAACTTTACAATAATGATCATGTGACTTTTGTATACGACATTGCTATTATTACTAGTTTTATATTGAAGTCAAACACAAAATATGTTAAAGGTATAGTAAAATCCGTTATCAATTGATGATATTTACTCTCATAATATTTAGAACAATATTTGGGTACTGAGGTCAGTACCCAATATATTGACTATACCAATAAGAATGTAGCACGTGGTCTTTTTTCTTTACTTTTTATATTTATCTCACAAATTGTGTCATGTACTACACTTCTATTGGTGGGTCAAGTATTTTTGGTATTAACCGGTCAATATCAAAATATTATCCCAAATATTATAAGAGTAAATATTAGAAAAATGTTTAGATTCTAACCGGTTAGTATCCAAAATACCGACCCCATTAATGGAAGTGTAGCATGTGACCTAATTTGTGAGATAAATATAAAAAGTAAAAGAAAAAATTCCACTTACCACACTGCCATTGGTTATATCAATATTTTGAGGAAAATACATAGTTGGATTCGAACATCCACCAATGACATGGTAAGGAAGGTGCGAATCACATCGTATATTGTACTTATGATGCGTTTATAGTGTGTATCGGATCAAATCTTATATTATATTTATGACGCGTTTACTAATCATGAATGAAACATAAGAGAATTAGAAAAAAAGAACTTAATTGCTCGTGTGGGAGATCTACTTAAATCCCAATTTATATGTAAGATCGACGTAATTTGATGGAATTAATATTCCTAACGGTAAATAGAACATTATTGTTCTCCAACCCATGTTATCTCTCTCTAGATAATTTAGGATCTTTTTAAATAAAATTTAAAAACTTTATCCAATTGAATAATATTCCATTCTTGGTAAATGCAACTATGCAAGTAACGCAACAAGCCATTACTAAGAATTTACATTTTCAAGAAAAACAGTTTGAAAACACGGCACCGTTTTCTGGTACTTAAATTGTCTCTGTCTCAATAATCACGCACACAAAACACTAAGTGATAGAAACCGTCTGATTAGGAAAAGGTCGGCCAAACCAACGGTATCGGGAAGTACACCTCACTACGTCACCATTGTCTTACACGTGTCATCACCTCGTTGGTCTTCCCTTCTAATCTGACCTTCCTAAAATAATTCAATAAAAAAAGAATAAATAAATTATTTTATCAACGAAAAAAAAATTATAAAAAAGAAGAACGAAAACAAAAATAATATTCAAATATTGTTATTTGATTTGATATATAAGAGAGAGAGAGACAGTATGTGTGAGTTTTAGAGAGAGAAAGTTAAGAGAAAAAGAGAGAGACCTGTCGATTGAGGACAGTTCGATTTGTTTGATCGTCAAAGAGAGAGAGTTTTAGTTATCGGAATACTCGGTGGCGTGACCGGAATTTGTTGCGATCTCGGCGCCGGTAACGGACTGATCTCTGAGACGCGGATTCGTTTGCTTGTTTGGAAGAGTAGAGATGGTGAATTCTATGGTGGAGAGAGCCACGAGCGACATGTTGATCGGGCCTGATTGGGCCATGAACATCGAGATCTGCGATATGCTCAATCATGACCCTGGGTACGCACGCGTCGAACTAGTTATCTAATTTTTCGGTGTATTGCGTCACAATTTGACACTCAATTAGCTTTTTTCCTTTTTCTTCTTTTGGTTATTATTATTATTATTATTATTATTATTATTTGTAGTTTGTTGCTCTTGGATCTTTGGTGAATTTGATTGAACATGATTTTGTTTGCAAGAGGAAACGAGATAGAGATAGAATATTTTTTTTCCAAATTTTGTCTTGCATTGGTTTTCGACAATTGGAAAGCTCGCTTCACGCAATTATCTAAATTAACCTTGTTATTGAAAATAAAATAAAATTACGCTGTCTATGCAATTCGAGATAGGAAATTTAAAAAATTCATACAATTTTCTTGGAGGTTTAATAATTGGTTTGATAATTTTAATTCAAATGGTAAATCTGTTGTTGGTTTGGTGTTGCAATTTGATTGATAAACAACCGAGTTCTATCTTATAAAGTTGAGGGACCTAGGAGGTTGGAAGTTCTAGTGGTTATTGCTAGTTTTTACCCAACTGAAGTCGTTGCATATCTTGAAGGTGGACTTGATAATTAGCTATATGTATGTGACTGTCTGTGCTTATAATGAGTTTGTGGTGTTACATTAAGGTTTCTTAAGTTATGGTCGTTTTGTGTCATTGCTCTTTCATTGCGAACCCATTTGTAGTTCTGAAAGCCCCTTTGCTAGTATAACATTTGTAATTGGAACAATGTGTTGGTTCTCTGATGTGCATGTTATAAATATTGATTTTCTTATCCTTTATCAGACAAGCAAAGGATGTTGTTAAAGGCATAAAAAAGCGCATTGGAAGTAAGAATTCAAAAGTGCAACTTCTTGCCCTCACAGTAAGATCTCTGAGAACTTGATTTCTGTCTTTTCCTGCCCTTATATGGTTACATTTTTGGCTTTAAGTTCGCGAATGTTATTATTTTTGATTCTCTCCCCTCCTCTCCCCTCCTTGTTTGTATTATATATCCCAAATTTATGTTGCTGGCAATATATATATATATATATATATGCATGCTTTTATATTCATATATATATATATATATATTTAATACTTATAAGGTTCTTAACCTTCTTTTTGCGTTGGAATCTATTCATAAGTTGCTTCCTTACTGTGAAACTAGGGCCAATATTGTAACTGCTTAACAAATATCATGGTTATGTATTTTTGGGTTATTTCTTCAGTTTAAGCTAAATCTCGAATTCTCGACTCTTGTTGTCTTCGTACTGAATTTTGAGAGTTGTGTAGGTTCAATGGATAGAAATGCTTGTTAATGCAATTTGCAAGACCAGGTTGATATTCTAATTTCAAATATCATGCCTTCATTAAAAGATGAGCATGATTGAATTGATGGTATAAGGAGTGTGATCGTGGCCTAGAAATTTAATGTATCTGTTGTAGTTTTCATGCAGTTTTAAAAAGAGAAAAAATGATGAGGAAAATTAGATTGTCCTTTATTTCCTTTTGAAATATATTTAATTAAAATATTCAATGAGTTGCTTGTATTTACTGCAAATCTGTTTGGAAATTGTGCTATTTCCCTTCGTTGTAGAATGCAAATGTGATTGTAACACCTTTTCATTTTACTACACTGTATCACAGAAATAATTTTATATAATTTTTGGTATGGTGGTTACGTTTTAGCTATTGGAGACAATTATAAAGAATTGTGGGGACATTGTCCATATGCATGTTGCAGAGAGAGATGTTCTTCATGAGATGGTGAGAATAGTCAAGAAAAAGGTGAGTTTTCTCGAGTAGTGTATGTTGTCTGTGTTTGTTGTACTTATGGTTTAATTTTTTGGTAAAAGTTGTTCATAGTTCTTATGTGCTCTACTGTAGCCCGACTTCCATGTCAAAGAGAAGATATTGATTCTAATAGATACTTGGCAAGAAGCTTTTGGAGGACCCAGAGCAAGATATCCACAATACTATGCCGCATACCAGGAGTTGTTGGTATGTTTGTTCACTTTGTTGAGGATCTCTTACTGTTTTCTAAAGATGGAGAAAAGTTATAGTTGATGGAATTCATTTGTTCATGCAACATCTAGGCAACATGACTCTGTCTTTATTTTTCATACATTGTTAAATATGCAGTGCTGATGGTTTTGTGGCCTTCCTAATGTTCTTTGGGGACAACCATAAAATTGGGGTGGGGGTGAGGTCATAGCTTGGATGTGATTCATTTTCCAAGCTAAATAGATGAGAGGGGATGGGGGATGGTGCGGATAAGAGACAGCAAGAGATCTTCCTTTTCTTTTCATTTTTCTGAATCAAGTTATTTGTTTGTTTGTTTTAGCGTTCTGGAGCAGTTTTCCCTCAGAGAACTGAGAGGTCCGCGCCTGTATTCACACCACCTCAAACACAACCTCTGACCTCTTATCCACAAAATATTCGAAATCTTGATAATCAGCAAGAAGCAGCTGAATCTTCTGCAGAGGCCGAGTTCCCAACTTTGAGGTACTGCATTCTCTTGTTTTGATGAAAGCTAAGCTAGTGATGCATCCTGTCATCATTATTGCCCTATGTAGATGGTTATTGCTGATTTATTTATTTATTTTCAGTTTACTGTGACTGCGACGATATGATAACTCTTTTCTACAGTTCCACTTTTGTTGTTTTTGGCATGGACAAACCTGTATATATAAATATTTGTTTGCCAGTATAGCCAATCATTTGATGCTTAATAAGATGGTATAACCTGTCCTTGTTGATGTATCAGAATGACATGAATTCTTTTTTTAGTATATCTAATCGCATTTCATTAATTCCTTCTGTGCTAATGGCTTGGATTGGTTGTATTTTTTTTCCTTCTAAGAACTAGAGCAGTAATTTGCCTTGGATTAGAGTTGTGTGTATACCAGAATGAGCATAAACAACCTGCTTTGCTTTATCATTGACTGTTGCAGTGTTGCATTATACCTTTCTGCATCTTTCACAATTTGTTTCTGTATATGACTAATGTTGATGTATTTCTTTTCTTGGTTGGAATTTATGTTACTAGCTTGACGGAGATTCAGAATGCGCATGGTATTATGGATGTCCTTGCAGAAATGTTGAGTGCTATAGATCCGAGTAACAAAGAGGTAAAATTCAAATAAGTTGCTAACTCATTTGATACCGTGCTAGTGTGCTATTAAGTCTTGTTCCAAGTTTTGTAATAACTTGGGTGGTAATGCTTAAAATTAACAAGTTTGGATCAGTAATTTGGTCTTTTACATTTAAGTTTAAACTGCTGTACCACTTTTGAAACTTGTAAATCTTTTTGGTTCTTTTTTGTTTTTCTCTGCATATTTCAATCAATTTGAAGCTAATAATCCTAGTTGCATGTTGGGCAATATTTGCTCCAACTTGCAGGGGCTAAGGCAGGAGGTTATAGTTGACTTGGTGGAACAATGCCGGACTTACAAGCAAAGAGTGGTACACCTTGTTAATTCGACTTCGTAAGTCGTATACTTTAATCCTTTGTTTGCATCGGTTAAAATCTGTATTGCCCCAAAATTTCTCATATTCTATTACTCTATTTGAATATCTTGGTGCTGATTTCCATGAGTGGTAGGATCATCCGGCATTACTGTTGTTTTGCTGCAAACATATGCGCCATCTTTGCAAGATGTTTTATTTGAAAAAAAAAGAAGAAGAAAAGAACGTCTTCAGAAAGTCTTTACAGTATGTTTTGAAAACAGTGAATGATCTTGTTACTTTGAGGGATGGTTGAGTTGATGCAAGAGAGTTCTATTCGATATTTTAGTTGGTTTCAATTGGATTATTTCTCTCTAGGGGCATGGCACCAATGGTCTTTTTGTGTATCTACCATCTCATATAAATTTATAATGGCATTATCGTGGCCTATACTGTGGTTCGACTTGCTTAACATATTTTACAAGATGAGATTTGTTATTATTTGAGAACACTTTAGCTCTGTGATAATTATCATCTGTTTCTTTCAGGGATGAATCACTGCTATGTCAAGGTTTAGCATTGAATGATGACTTGCAGCGTGTACTGGCCAAGCACGAATCCATTGCTTCAGGAAAACCTGGTCCAATTGAGAAGCCCAAGCCTGAATCTAGTGGAGCACTTGTAGATGTAGGCGGTCCGCTAGTTGATACTGGAGATGCTAGTAAACAGCCAGCTGGGGGGTAATTAGATTGATTTGAACTGCTTTATTATTGGCTTCTTTAGTTGCTTTTGAACTGCTTAGTAGAATCTTGATTTTTATTTACGTTCATACTTCGTTACTTACATTCGACTATTTACGATTGTAGCATAGAAATTTTATTTAAGTTCAATAAAGCCCTGGTATTAGGTTTTAATCATGTCTTGGCATCTTATTTTGGAAGTATATAGCCTATTGGGAATGGTTAATTGTGTCTCAAATCAATTATGGGTTCCAAATGGTCCTAAATTCGGTTGGCACTTGCTTATTAACTTTTTGTTTGGCAAATCAAGTTTCAAGTTGACTCAGTGTTCTTAGAAATCTTTGGTAGAATTTATCTGTTATAGTAAACAAGTCACACGTTATGATTGTCCGAGTTAAAACTTTTAAGTGTTTCTGTAATGGATATGTACTATGAGGTTCTTGGATTTCAATTTTGGCATTTGATTTAAGTTTATTAAAGATGAAATTAATCTTTTGAAATCTGTATATTTATATAGTACATGAAGATGTTTAAATTTTTTGAATTATCCATATACAGATTGTAACATTGTAAAATCGTAATCACATAGCTTGTCATTATTTGAGTTGTAAGTACCTGGACTTATCTGCAGATCAAACTCAAGTAATGGTGGCGGGCCTTCACCATTTAATCAGTTATTGCTTCCGGCACCTCCTGTAACGAATGGTCCAACTCCTCCAGCAGCAGTCAATACTAAGATTGATCTACTGAGTGGGGATGACTATAGCTCACCAAAAGCAGAGAATTCACTGGCTCTGGTTCCTGTTGGACAACCTCAACCTAACACTCCTGGATCTTCCCAGCAGAATGCCCTTGTACTTTTGGATATGTTTTCTGACGTCACCAGCACTCCAAATCCGATCAATCCCCAGCCTTCTAATCTGGCCGGACAACCAAATCCTTTGGCCCCACAACTGCAGCAGCAGCAGCAGCCAAACTTTCAAATGCCTGAAGCTGGGTTTTACCAAAATGGAAGTGCACCTAACATTGGGATCACCTCATTATGCACAAGGCAATGGGCTTGCCTGGAATGGCCAGATTCCCCAGCATCAGCCAGTCTCGCCTGTCTATGGTGCGCTACCTACTTTAAATAGGCTTTTTATACATTGAAATTTTGCTGTTGGAAGAGTCCGTATGAGTTGCATTTTTCTAGGTCCAGTTTTGTGCAATAGTGGCATGCCACATCACTTTCTTTAACTTTTTATTCACTCTGGATAAACTGATTTTTTTTTTTTTTTTTATGAATAGAAAAGTAAAAACTGTTTATGGAATTGGAAATGTGGTGATATATAATTTTGACACGTCTATTTTTTTCTTTCTTTTCCTGCCAAATTGACTTGAATTGGTGTGCTGTGGATTTGGAACTGTGTTTAGTAGACCTAAATTGTATTTCTATAAAATATGATCTCTTTTTAACTACATTAAAATGTGATTTCATATTGTGGGATGTTGAAAAGGTGATCAAAGCAGTGGGTCATTTCCACCACCTCCATGGGAAGCTCAGCCAGCAGACTCTAGTCCGGTAGCTGGTGCTCAATACCCACAACCAATGCAAGTTACTCAGGTGATGGTAACGCATGCACAGCCAATGCAGAGTGGCCTATATCCTCTAGGACCTCGACCGGCAGGGAATGACCAGGTAGTTGGTATGTATTTTCAGCCAATCACGACTGGTCAGTTGTCAGCAATCAACAATCAGGTTGTCCCGAGCAATCAGTTAGTTGGTTTACATCCACAACAAATCCAGGGAGGACAGTACATGGGCATGCCAACCCAGCAACTGCAAGCTGGTCCAATGGCTTCTATGTATCCTCAACAAATGTACGGCAATCATATGGCCGGATATGGCTATGGTCAGCAACAAGGTGCTCAGACTCAGTATCTTGAGCAGCAAATGTATGGGTTATCTGTTAGAGATGACAATAGCTTTAGAAATTCTTCCTACCACGTTTCCACTTCTTCTTACGGGACTCCCATGAGGCAGGCTTCGAAACCAGAGGATAAGCTGTTCGGAGACCTTGTTGACATGGCCAAAATAAAGCCAACAAAACCTACTCCTGGAAGAGCTGGTAGCATGTGAGAAACCTTTTGACTGGTTTAGCATTAATTTTTTTTCATTTAATTTTTTGTTTGCTAACTCGATTCCTTCTTTTTTAAATCTTCAATATATATATATATATATATATATTTTTTTTTTTTCTTTTTTGGTCATTTGATCTCCATATTTGTTTGGTTGTTTGGTATTGGAATCATGTACATTGCTTGTAGAGAAAATGAAAAAGATTTGACACACTAGTTGGGGGCCTTGAATTTCTGGAGATTTTATTTTGATCAATAAAATAAGGAGACAGGCATTTCTCTCTGTACTTGACGTTCAAAGAATTAGTTTAGTTTGCAGCAGGTACTCGTTCTTAAACGTGATTGAAATTTGAAATTTGCCGCAGGCTTGTACTGAACAGCCATTTTATTTTTTTGTACTATTTCATTGATAAGTTGATTGAGTGATTCTATTACTATGAAGACGAGTATGTTCTCTAACCCATTTTACATGACAAGTATATAGAGCCTTGTACTGACTTAGATGAGGCACTTGTTTGTAGTTGTTGTCAGTGAGAGCCAAAGTACATTTTTCATAATCAGAACATTCTTACAGCTTCCGTTGCTGAAATTATGCGTCCGGTTGTGGTGTGGTTATGCTATCATTCATATCATATCCAATTATTCATTTCCATCCATTGCCATCGGATTGTTGTTCCTGAACATTTAAAATAGATTGACGAAACAAAAAACCATATTGAAATTAAAATTTATGAATTTATCTCTTACAGATGTGTCATCTTTCCAAATGTTAAAACAATCCAACATAAAAAAAATAAAATAAATAAAAAAACCCCAAAGATGTTGAACTCACTGATTCTTTGTTCAATTTATTCACCTCAGATAAAACTGATTTGGCTCAATCTAAACAGTTAGCAGAGGTAGTTCTTGCTTTTAGCAGCTCATTTCTTACAAAATGGAAATACATTTGAAGATAACATAAAATCTGTTTGATGATGCCTCTCATAACAAAGCAGTGCTGTCATAAAGGCGTAGAGTTAGCTGCAACAAAAACAAGGGTAGGGATTAGAAAATGCACGATAATTAAGACAGTTACACTAATTAAATCCTACACCAGAATTTCAGTTCCAGAACATATAATCAAAACTAGTCTCTCGAAAAAAGAGTAGTATCGTATCGTCAATGCATATGTACGGGAACGGGTTCTGGCGTCACCCTTCTGCATTATCATTTCATTTATGTACTTCCACCATGAATAATCTTGACAATGGAGTATCTACTGTAATGTGTATTTCATATTTGGAACTCTATGCTATATTGCCATCACTAGCCTTACATATCAACACATTAAATCCTAGTTTAGCCTAGTTAACTTTTCAAGTGCCTTACAAAAGATCAAGCATTTCATTACACATACAACATAAGTAGGCACCAAAGACTATGCAAATGCTCATTTTACTTAGTGCAGGGAACTTCGAACTGAAGAAATGCTGGTTGTGCAATATGACTACCACATGACTTAATCCAGGTCCAAAACCCATATGCGTAATAAAATTTAAAATGACCAGTTGGAGTTGTAAACAAAGGTTTTCTACATACTGTGTTTCTTACAGTTATCGAATACCTAGCATTAACAATTCCTCCCTTCTAGCTTCAAAAGAAAAAAAAAAAAAAAAACCTCCCTTCTGATGAACATCCTTCTAGTCATCCTAGTGCCATTCACTGCCTCAACAGTTAACGCTCAATGAATTTAGTCAACTTACAGTGACAAAAATACCACTGGATATGAAAACATTGGTTGTAGATCAAGTCCATAAAGAGGATGATCCATAGTATTTTTGGACAATGAGGAGAAAGAGGATCCTGCCAATCTGCTACTGTCCTTTTGATTGCGAAAATCGAAAGGAAATCCCACAAACTCCATATAGATGAGTATAAAAACTACCCATCATAAATATTTTCTTCTTAGATTATTTTAGCAAGATCTAATGAACAGCGAAACATGATGAACAATAAGCTTAACAAACATGCCAAATTTGGTTTAGATGATTGGTCACACAATTAGCAAATCAGCCAAAACACCATCAAACCATTAAAATTTGCCACACCACGAGACTCTTAACAGTGAATAAATAAATGCGGATAAAATTAATCAATACATAGAAAAAATAAGTCAGAGAGAAAGAGAGAGACCTTGAGGCACCACACACCAGCTCTGCGAATCTACGGAGAGCAACGATTGCAGACGAGCAGAAGCTACTGCACTATACAATGGCATCATTGACATCAAGCAGCTCAATTCCACTGGTAATCTACATCCAAACCAAAAAAACACAAAATCAAGAGCATACATTTACACAGTTTCTTTTTTCTTTGCATTTTCTCAGAAACCAAACATAGTAGATGACTCATTGAATACTGAAAAAAAAAATAATAAATGAAATGTCACCTTGAGATGCGCTTCACAGAGGAGGAGACGTGAGACTGAGAGGTCGATTGCAATGGAGAGATAGTGGGTGCGATAGATTTCTTGGTCCTGAGCTTCAGCGAAAGAGAAGGTAAGCGAGATGATGACAATCTTGACAGAATCGATGAACCCGCCATTGCTTACAAAGCTGTTACAAGGGTTTAACCACTTACTTGCTAGGGTTTATTAGATGATGATTTCGATCATTTGGGCCTGTTTGGTTCCGCTTTTAAGCTTATTTAAAAAATAAAACTAAAAACAATAAGGGGGAATTGCACTTCATACCCCTGAAGTTTGAGATAAATACAACTAGATGGAAATATTTGTATTATCAAACCGACCCTTAGCTCAAAGGATCTGAGAAGTTGGATTGAAGTCCTGAATTATTTCAAGCATGACAATTGATTGAAGCATACAAAGCTGTTGGTCCTCTATGACTAGCTATATAACTTCCAACGATCATCCCGTTTTGTATTACTATTGTTGGAAGCTCTACAGTTGTGTCTCGTATAATTATTTTTCCTCGTTCGATGGATTAGAGGTGCCTTACAATGATAATTGCAACCTGTTATGTTCTACATGGATAAACGTCCTACCTGTAATGTATTTATGAAGAAAAAAATATATGCTGTTCCAGCTAAGAGTAGATTGATGTGTACCACAAATGATATGCAGACGCAATTGCTGTTTTATTAGAATCAATCAAAATAATCAACGCCAATCCAATTTTTTGATACTGATGCATGTTAATCACATGCTTGTTTGATAATCCTTACAAAACTCAGCTGAAAAGAAGCCAAAAAAAAAAAAAACACCTACACATAGAACCGATAGTTTAAGAAGGTACAAATTTCAGTATCCGAGACCAGCCTATTCTTGAGTCATCCCAAATGTTTTGCTCCGAAATAGAAAAATTTGAAGAACAAATGCATCATTCCCTTCGCTCATATTTGATTAATAGTGCACAGAACGTACTGTGCTCATGAAAGAAGATATTTGTGACTGATCCTTCTGAATACCATCGGAGGCACATATGCCACTACTAACGTCAACTCCATTAGGTTTAGGATGGAGAGCGCTTCATGAACATTCCCAGGGTTGACGCCTCCTGCCAAGAGCCACCCATGTTTGCTTCTAATTGGTGGTAAAGTAAACTGGGCCCAATTAAATCCTTTGCCACTGCAGACAATGTCAACACTATCAAAAGAAGTTCATATGAATGTAGGAAGAGAAATGATGATGTTAAAGCAGTTCCTTTATAAATCCAAACTAGTTTTGGATTAATTTGGACAAAAAGGAGCAGTGTAGCAGTATAAAAAACAAATTTTGAACAATGAGATTGATGGAATATCATAGAGTACACCTAATCGAAAAGTGAATTAACTCAATTAAGCACCATAATGATTGCATGATATTATTTTTGCGCTGGAAGTGTGCATACTAAACCTCTAGATGATGATTTCTACATCGAAGTGCACAGACATACAAAATGAAGTTCAAGGATAGAAACTGCAGAAAGCTTCTCATTACCTGCCACCCTTTGCGCTATCCACAAGAACCCAATCAGCTAGAGAACACTCTTCATCAGAGATCTGGTTTAGAAGGTCCCCATTTTCTTTCGCGTGAAGAACATATATTATTCTGTTTTCTTGTACTAAAGCTGGAAATGCAGCTCGAGAACCATCTCCGTGAAGCTACACGACCACAAAGCATAACAAATTAAGCATTTATACAATACTACATTCAAATTAATCAAGACAAGAACTACATACACCTGCACAAATTCAAGGTTTGCTGAATCAGAAGCTCTTAATATTGTGTCCACATCATCATCCACAAACACCCCAACAGGCTCCGCCCCATATTCTTTTGAAACTTTGGAAATCTCTTTTGCTACTGAAAGTGAAACGGAGCGTTTCGAATTGGGCCAAATAATCATCCCGATAAAATTAGCACCAGCTTCTGCTGCCATAGCAGCATCACTGGGTGATGTAATTCCACACATCTTAACCAAAGGCAGATTCTTTTCACGTACTTCATAATTCGAATAAAATTTATCGTTCCGGGCAGAATTGCAAGTAATCTTATTCTTTGCAAACAAAGTTTTTCTTAGCAAACAAAGTGTTTCCTCCCTTACACCTGTAAGTACACCAAACTCTTGACATATAAAGAAATCTCATGTTTAACATACAAGGAATCAATCAAATTAAGACAATCTAGTGTTAAAATGAAAACAAAGTCTGGAATTACCTTGGATTTGCCATTTCTGCAAGCTAACAATTTTGTGGTTGAAGTGACCATTTGTAATCGACCCTGATAAAAATGAATGCAGTCAACGAAATGTAAGGCATTGAAATTTCTCAGGGGAAATTGATCGAAAACTTAATATGCAGATTAAAAATACACACAAAATCACGCACAGAGAGAGTACCTGTGAGCATGTTTTTCATGGAATGAGTTGAAGTTGGATACTCAATATAAACACAAAACAGTCTACACCAGAATTGTCAATGTAAATGTCAGGGAACGGGTTCTGTCATTACCCTTCAACGAAACACAAACACGATGAGCAATAAGCTTTACAAACATGCCAAATAAGCGAAAACACCATCAAACAATTAAAATTTGCTACACCACGAGACTCGAACAGTGAATAAACGCAGATAAAATTAATCAATACAGTAGCAAAAATAAGTTAAGAGTGAGAGAGAGAGAGAGAGAGACCTTGAGGCACCAAAAACCAGCTCTGAGAATCTACAGAGAGCATCATTGACATCAAGCCTCCCAATGCCGCTGGTAATCTACATCCAAACCAAAAAATCAAGAGCTACATTCAATCAGTTTCTTTTTTTATATCTTTCCATTTTCTCAGAGACCAAACATAGTAATTGACTCATTGGATACTTAAAAAAAACAAAAAAAAACAAAAAAAAATCACCTTGAGATGCGCGTCACAGAGTAGGAAACGTGAGACTAAGGAGTCAGAGCTCGATTGCAATGAAGAGAATTGGGTGCGATAGATTTCTTGGTCCTGACTCCTGGGACCCACCATTTTGGCCTGTTTGGTTACGGACTCTAGTTATCCAAGTTAAACTTAAAAGCCAACAAAAGTGTGCGTCTAAACGACGTCGTCTAGCAGTTTTCGTCCGTTAATCTTGATATCGGCTGCAGAGAATAGTATTGTGCACCATCAAGCACGTGATCAAATCTTCGTCAGCTACTTTTCCAAAACCAAATCAAAGGCAACCGAAACCTTTTTCTTCTTCTTCTTCTTCTTCTTCTTCTTGCTCGCGCGCGCGTCTCAGATAACTTCAACAGGTGAGATTCTAAATTATTATTAACTATTGCCTGCTCTGTGATGTGCTTTTATTTGTTTGTTAATATTTTTTGTCTGTGATTTTCGATCTCTGTCTCCAAATCTCTCTCTTTTAGTGTAATTTCTCACATGTATATTTTGCTTTTATGTTTCTGTTCATTTGGGCTCTTAAATTTAGTTTTATTTTCCTCAAAATTTGCTTTCGCATGGTTTGATCCTGTTTACCGATTAAAAAACACAGAATTTTAGGTGAATATTGTGAATTTGGATCTCAAAATTTGATGACGATGCTATTATGTAATAATGATTTTGGAAACAAAGAAGGAATATCCAAATATTTTTAATGATATGATTTTTTTTTTTTTTTTTAGAAATTTAAATAACAGTTTTATAATGTTAATTTTTGAAAACTTTTTTCTTTGGTCAGTAGTTTTCAGCTTTGTCAAGTGAAGAGCTGGTATATGTAGATTATTTTGTGTGATTTATAAGATTACTGTCTGTTGTTGAAACCTAATGGTTCAATTTTCTGTTTGATGAGAAAATAGAAACTAGAATCCGAGTTCTATGTGGAATTGTGGATATTTGGCCTTAATTTTGTAGTAATTTTTGTTTAACTGTTATATGTCATTATTAGTGTGTAATATAGTGTATGATCTAGTGAGAATTAATGTGATTAATTTGTGTTGTTAATGTATCCATCTTTCGAACAATGCAGGTCTTGTTTGAGGTTTGATACCTGCTTTGAAGCGCATTCAGTTGCAAAAGTGTAAACAAAATGCAGGCATCTAGGGCGAGGTTATTCAAGGAATACAAAGAAGTGCAGCGTGAAAAAACTGCTGACCCGGATATTCAATTAGTTTGTGATGATTCCAACATATTTAAATGGACTGCTCTTATCAAGGTCGGTGCAGTTATGATCGAAAAAGATGGTGTACTTGTGCTGTTGTTTGACTTGCTTTGTCTAACTTGTATGTAGGGGCCATCGGAGACTCCTTTTGAGGGTGGAGTCTTCCAGCTTGCATTTGCTGTTCCCGAGCAATATCCTTTGCAACCTCCACAAGTGCGATTTTTGACAAAAATATTTCATCCAAATGTGCATTTTAAGGTACGAGTCCATTAGTATGATACCTTCTGGCTTTCTTTGGATCGTTAACAAAATGAGGGAAGGAAGTCAATTTAACATTCTTGAAAAAGAATACTACTAATTACATCATTTTCATTTACCTCATTTTTGAAATTCATTTGGAACTTTATGTTTTAACTATTCTTTTTCAATTTAACTGTAGTGTCTGCCCCAGTAAAAGAATAAGTCATAGTGTTTTTCAATGCATTGCTCTGGAGAATTTACATGAATGCATTATGCAGTATGTCTTTTTTGTATGTCATCAAACCATTTAAAGTTGTTTAATTGAGCTTCCAAATCATCTGGATAGAAGGGAGAAAACACTGGAGAGGTTTACAAAAACCTTCAGCAGCGAAAGCCTCCATTAAGCTTTTGTGTCACTAATTGATCTCAATGACACTGAATTTAGAATCATCTGCTGTGAATGAAATCAGACATGCAACATTGGTGGAATTAAGCTTTTGTGTCACTTATTGATCTCAATGACACTGAATTTAGAACCATCTGCTGTGAATGAAATCAGACCATGGTTTTAAAAATCGGTTTGAGGCTTACGCCTCGAGGCGTCCGCCTCGAGCAGCTCTTTTGAGGCTTACGCCTCCGAGGCATATCGCCTCGAGGCGTATGAGGCTTACGCCTTAAAAAGACCCTGTTTTTGGGCCTGTTTTTGATGTTTGGTCGGTTGGGCCTTTAATTTTACAAACTCAAAATGGTTTTGGGCCTATTAGTAAAAAAAAACCAGTGAAATAACAACATAAAACACAAAAAAAAAACTAAAGAAACCTAGCCCAACAAAGAAGTGAAAAAAGGATGAGGAAGAACATTTATTGTCTGTATGTACTTATCACTTATTTGTTAATTAAAATTTGTAAGCTTAACCTCCTAGTGCATCGGCGTAGCGCAACTAAACTAATCCAATCTTCAAAACCCAACGTGAAGATGCATTGATAATGTTATGAAGTTTGTTTTGATTGAGTTGAGAATATATTTTAACTTTAAGACTTGTTCTAAATTTCTAGTTTTGGATGGGAGGATTCATGGTTTTTAGATCTTTTGTCTCATGTGTTGTGTGTTTTTATTTACTAGTAATATTATTGAGTCATTGATATTATGGTATGAATTATGAAATATGAATTTCTAGTTTCTTTTTAAAAAAAATTAATTTATTATTATTAATTAATTGAGGCTTACGTCTCGTGAGGCGGTGGTCAACCGCCTCGAGGCTCGATTTTGCCTTTCAAAACCTTGAATCAGACATGTATTATTGGTGGAATGAGATAGAGCTAGTCATTCGTACAATTTTGATGAACTGTATTGTCTTTGTAAAACCAACATGATATCTATTTACACTTCGAATCCTGGTTTTTAAATTTTGTTATTTATTTGAATCTTTTATAGATGGTTTGAAATATCTGCTTAACAATTAAGTAGAAAATTATAGGGGATGACATGGGTTTATAAGTTACAATGTGCAGCAGGTCTGTTAAATCTTTATGCTTAAAGAAGTAAAGAACAGATCTTCAACCCAATCTAAACATTAAATGGTCTATTGATTGGTAATTAAGCTACACATTTTTGGATCCAAAAGGTTGATTACCTTAGAATTAGTTTGTTATTTTTTCTTACAGACGGGAGAGATATGCCTTGATATCTTGAAGAATGCATGGAGCCCAGCTTGGACACTTCAGTCTGTTTGTAGGGCAATTATTGCTTTGATGGCACATCCAGAACCTGACAGTCCACTAAATTGCGATTCAGGTATGCCGACACTTTTAGAATTTTGAATTTATTTCTTTGTATGAAATCTGCATAAGTAATGAGTTGCATTCATATTGTTGACATTCTTTTTGATGGCCTTCTCATGTTTGTTGACAGGCAACCTTCTACGCTCAGGTGATACCAGAGGATACCAGTCAATGGCAAGAATGTACACCAGACTGGCGGCGATGCCCAAGAAAGGTTAAATTTGTGGTGTTATGTAGTGTCAATGACCGTGAGAAAATGATATTAATTGCGATGCCCAAGAAAAGGTAAATTCGTGGTGTTATGTAGTGTCAATGACCATGAGAAAATGATATTAATTATCAATGTGCACTAAATTAACTGTGATTACATCGAAAGAAACTTTTAACCTTTTAATTGCAAATTTGTATTGTTTGCTGCACTTTGGATGAAATGGTGTTGTTTTGTCATATCATTTATGGTTGATGTGTTGTATTGTGCGACTTTATTGTGTAATGTTTTCAAGAGCGATTAATAAGATGCTGGTAAAAACTCTTATAGCACGATAGTTGTACTCAGCATTTAGTAAAATTTTTTTATTAATAACTTAGTATTGTGCAAATCATTGACAATTGTTATCCTTCAAATATGTTCAGTTAGATCAGTGGAGTTGTTGCAAGTTTGGCATGGAACAACAATACAACCTTCAAATATGCTCAGTTAGATCAATGGCCCTGTGCAAGTTTGGCATGGAACAATGAACATGTTTTATATATAAATTTGTTACAAAACTTCCTGCTATAATCAGGTGTTTATGTTCTTCCTTTTCTGTGATTAAGGAAACTTTAATTGAATGATTTTGCTAAATTTACTTGGAGAAATTTCACAGTAAAGTTAATTGAAATAATATACAAATAAAGAATAATAGTAGATTGCCTAAATGATGTGTCATTTAAATTGAACTATTAATGTAGATTATGAGATGATTTTGCGGATCATGTTTTACTTGTAACTCATTTGGGGTCCAAATAATTTATGCACCTAGCATTACTCTACAAATAAAACATCTCAATTGAAACCCATTGATCCGAAATCATACAAGCACAACAGTAAATAAGGTACATAAAAAATCAAACTAAAAAAAAAACACGAATCAATGCTTGAGAAACTTATCGAACCAATCACTAGCTTTTTTAACCATTAATGGTGTCATCTGGTGTCCGATTTTAGGCTGTGCAAAAACCTGCATATGGAATGGGCAAAAAAATATTAACAAGCCAGTAAAATAAAAATAAAAAAAATCAGAAATTTAAATTAAAGAAGAGTAACTATACGATCCAAAAAAATTAATTCAGAATTCAATCCACATGACGTGGCAGAAAAAATTACTTGTCTTTCACATTATTACAGAAATATAATGCTGTTTTTTTAATTATTGCACTGGATAGATAAGTCTACCTCGAATTTATCCGAGCAATGGGCCTCTTTGTAAGCCTTGCGTGTACTTGCTATGGGAATTTCCAGTCCTGCAAGTGGACAACGAGGATCTTCTGCCCCTATATTAAAGATCAGTAAACTATTAGTTTCCCAAAACCATTGAATCGGTAAACAAGTAGAAGAAAGCTGCAGGTCTATAGTGTAAAAGAATAAATGGTTATACCATTTACAATCAGAAGAGGGCGTGGTGCAATAGCTGAAATTGTGTAAGGTGAATCAAACCGGGAGGCTAGACCAGGAGCGATTCTATCCCACACCTGTTCAGAAGAGTAAATGTGGTGACCATATCAAATGCAAGTAGCTGCATCAGAATGCTAAATTACTAAGGCTGTACTTGACAATATATCCACACGGTGAAATGAAAAAAGACCGTCATGAGAAAAGAGATCATCAGAGATGACATTGTAAAGAAAAAGTGAAAGGCTAACAGATTACTAAGTACATATGATAGGTATACAAGTGTGCAAATGTGTTAAGGGACAAATGGGCAACTGACCTTCTCAACCACTTCTTTATCAATTGCGCTCTTATTTAAATCAATCCTTGCCGCTGAATGAAAAGAGCATGAACATTAGAGAAGCAAATGCTAGAATAAGTTCAAGGTGCATGCTTTGAAAAGCTAATCATAGAATAATAGCTGTTTAGAACTATAAATACATTACAAAAATGAAATCATTCCTGCTTGATTCAATTTTAAGATGGCCACTCTTTAGCACTAAAGAATAAAAAGAAAAAGGAAAAGGAAATTAGAAACCTATTGAGTGAAGTTTATAATAAAATGCAGTCTATATTCTGAAGCACGATGAGCTACAGTTGGAACAAAAACAACAATAGTGCACTACAAACATAATCATCCTACAGCACTGTAACCAATTTTAGAATTTTTAATTCATTGATTTAAAATCACCTTCAAATACGACCTTTATACTATCAACTCGACCTTGCCACTTGTCATTGTCAATAGCCCATCGAAATCCCTACAATTTTATTGCATAAAAGTTTAGTTAGTCATTAAAGAAATTTCACATTTTCAGACTTTTAGAGCTCAGTAAACACACCTGAACGCCAATTATAGGGACAACCACTGCATAGCGGGTGTCAGCAGCAGCAGCAAACCATGCATGCATTCCTACATTAATTAAAGAACACATAAATTCGGCATGTTACAGCATGGAATTTTAATGGTCTTCTTTTTCAATACCACTCAACCAACCTCCAAGCGATTCACCGGTAATTCCTATCCTCTTAGGGTCTATATCCTCCCTATGTGTTAGATAATCTGCGAGCTTTACCAAGTCCCAAGCCTGCCACATTCAAAACCTCAAGTTGCTTTTGATGAACAAAGATATTTAGAGAACTGCTTAAAGCCATTAGTTGCTCTTTTTTGGTGAGCCATGACTACTAGTACAATTGAACTGCCAAAATTCCCATTCCCAACTCACAAAAGTTCCTAAGAGCATGTAACATTTCAGAAATAACTACATAGATTAAACCAAAAAACAAATTGAGAGCTTACCGTATCAAATAGAAATGGCATTGTATCACCATTTTTCCATGATGACACGAGAGCCTGCATTTCAATTGCATAATGAAATTAGGATAATCAAATTCATAAACAGAAATAACATTTCACTGCTCAAGGACTAACTCAAACCATAGGTTTATCCACTTTCGCTATAAAAAAAGTAAGCCAAGTTTTGACTGATACAAGTCTGACTATTCTCATACTTGAGTAAAAGAAAAAAATTCTCGTTAAGTCAAAGAACTAACAAAATTTAATTTGCCAAAACATATGAAATTTACCTTTCCCATCCCAAAAGCAAATTAGACAAGAACAAAAATTAGCAAAATCATTCCATTTTTCTCAAATTGTATGTTAAAAGAAATTAACATGGATTAATCAAAACAAAGTTAGGAGTATAAAAGGACGCACATCTCGATAGGTAGTTTTGCTATTGGCACGTTCACCATGGTATCGAGAATCAATGGCAATAGCTATGTATCCCCTAGAAGCATATGCCTGCAACATGCGAAAATAGACACAGCTCATCCCACACAAAACAGATCTTTAGCTGAAAAAGTAAGTTCAAAGAAAACTCGACAAGAGTAGTTATACCTCAAGCAATGGCCGCAACCACTCTTTGCACTTATGTGTACTATGCAGAAAAACGACAGCAGGCCTTTTTTGGTCCTCACTTCCTTTCAAACTCAAAATCAATACAGGACAACCGACCCTGCTCTCCTGCCTACCAACGAACCACACCACCAGTGTTATATTCATAATCAAAATCATACAATGTGAATATCAAATGCATCTAAACTTGATTTTATTTGACCAAACCTAGAAATAATCGGGTTAGATCTAAAATACCTCAGTATGCAAGTAAAGGTTTTCTTCTTTAAGTAACTCCTTAAAATTGTCAATTTTATCCCTCGGACACGACTCCATTGCCTAATGAAACGCCAATACAAGTAGATCATCATCAGCACAAACACAACACAATCAAACATATCTTGATTCGAAATCGTAATCATATAATTATATCTATAAATGATAACAAATTAACAACCTCGCTGAAAGTTGGCGGAGGATCTTCCTGGTACAAAGGATTTAACACAGGTGTTGCAGGCTCCACCGTCAACGGAACTGAAAAATAAAATCAACAATTTCACATTAAAAACAATACAGAGTTTTTGCTTACAAAAATGGAAGTTGAATTCTCAGAAACCAAACATAAAACAGTTCATTAGAGAAGAATTTCTAGGGTTTAGTTAGGTTCAAAATCGACCTTCAGCGGATCGTCTTCTACGCAGAAAATCGAGAAATTCAGATCGAATCTTCTCAGCGTCAACGACAGCTGTAGTAGTAATAGTAACAGCGGCGGAGGCGGCGGCGGCGTGTTCGTTCTCCATTTCTGTGGTGTGTTTGGTAGAGCCAGTGGATGCTCTGACTATGTGTTGGATTCGGTATTTAAATATATAGTGGGGCGGTTTTGGCGGGGAGGTCGGGTTTTGTTGTGTAACGAGTGTGGCACGTGGGAAGCGTTGGAGTCGCACGTGCGAGATTGTTGGTGGCGCTGAATATACTGGTGTTGTGTTCATTATGGATTATAAAAAGAGGAGAAAAGGAGAAGTATTTGGGTGTGGTTTCATTGTTTGTTGTTTTCCGGTGAAGAAGATAAAAAAAGGATGCTTCTTTCTTCTGGACACGAAAGCTTTTTGAGTTTGTTTAGAAAATCTTTCAATCGTTATGGCTTGTGGAATGGAAAATAAACAATTTGAATTTTTTTTTTTTGTTTTTTTGAAATATGACATGGAGCCGACTAGATTGACGATTCCTTTGCCAGCAAATGTGTGACTCAAATTTACAAGTATTCCTAAATCTATTCCACTTTTTTTAATCCGAATTTGTATGATATTACATATACGTAAACGAGAACAATTGTTACAAGCACGGGATAGAAAGCAACTCCCACCATATAGACAAGTTTGTCTAGAAACTAGTATTGATCGGCGGGAAATACAAGGCAGAAGGAAGCTGCTGCAAGAAGACAAATGCTGGTGAAAAACCATGGAAGGAAAGTTCAAAGAAAGCCCCATTTATCCATACAATCCATTGGCGTTATTATTAGAATATAAGGATATTATCGTTTTCGTCCATATGTTTTCGCCCATGGTTCCCGTGTTTTTAATAACTCATTAATTTGGTACGAAAACTCATTAATTTGATCTATTCGTAAGTCAAACGTTAATCAAAGTTAACAGAATGAGGGATATTTTCATCTTTAAATAAAGAACAAGCCACATGTCAAAACAGAAAATATATAATAAAAAAATATTTGTATAATACAAAATAAAATTAATATGAAAACAAATTAAAATTTTATATAATAAGGAAATAATAATAACATTAAATTTTTTTATATATAATAAAATTATTATTTTTAAATAGGTAGATGGATCTCCATTGTCCATCTAAGATATGGACGGTGGTGATCCAATTATAAAAAATAAATAATAAAAAACGAAAAAAAATAATTAAACAGAACATTCACTATCATTAGTTTTCCAGAGCACCAAGAACACCCACCAGTAATTCTGAGTTTTCCAGATTTAGTTTATGTTTTGTTAGAAAATTAGAGATTTTCAAATTTCAAATAAAAAATATCTGCGTTTTCCGGATCCAGATTGTTGACCGGTTGGTTTTCACAACTAAAAAAAATTGTTTTCCAAACCCATCAACCTGTCAACTACTCAGCTCATCTCAAAACAAACCTAGAACCCATCAATAACCACCACCCCACGATCAAAAAACCCCACCAGAAATCAAACCCAGAACACCCACACCAAACTAAAGCTTCAACATCCCCAAACACCACAAATCGAATCGAACCTTCAACCACCCAAATTGAACCGCACCCATGCCCACCCAAAGCAATCAAATTAATCTGAGAGGATGAGTTCTAGCGCTCAAAAACAAAGAGAGAAGAAAGAAATATATGGCAATGGGTTTTTGAGTATGATTTTGTTTATTGTTTTTTTAATTGATTGAAGAAGATTATGATATGAAGTGTTGCCTTGTTGGATGAGATTGGTTTGTGTTTGGGATTGAACAGATCTGGTTTCTAAAGAATCTGGGTTTTGCGTGTAATAATTTTTTTTTCTTCGAGAAAATAGCACTAGACACTATTAATAGGTGGGTGAAGTCTTAAAAAAGCCATTCATTGTTTAAATTGCTTCAAAATCACCATTTTGACAGAACATTGTTTATTTAGCAGACATTCTGTTAAAATCTAACAGAAAATTACTGTTATCTGTAATATGACATCCATAAAGAATTTTATGGACAATATTTTATATATTTTAATTATTTAATTATATATAAAAATTAATGATTTGATTAATTTATTATTTTTATGGACAATACTTTATGTTCATAGGTGACATAAAACTTATTATTATTCTCTGATTAATTTGGGGTGATATCAAACTTATTTCATGATTAATTTATTATTTAATTATATATAAAAAGTAATGATTTGATAATAAGAATTTTATGGACAATATTTTCTGTATTATAAAGTAATCATGGTCAAAATACAGGTAAAAAAACCAGTTTAAAACATGTTAAAAATCAGTCCAAAAACCGGTACAAAACATGTTTTACTATTTTGACTCATATTATAATAAGTTATGACATAAACAAACAAACTTCAAACAATTAATGGCCAAAGTGGCAACAATTGATACTTTCTTTCAATCAAATGGCTAATTTGGGCCATTTTAAAAAAGTAATAGTCATTTAGGGACAGTCTCATCAAATCAGTGGCTTTAGATATCACTGACCGTATTTTTTATAAAATTGTGAGCAACATATGATATTATAATTTTGAGTTTATGAAAACCGAATTGACTGAAATGTTTAAGAGAGACTTGACCGGAGAAAGCCTATTATTAATGTGATCAATATTGTTGGGCTTGGTGCACCTTAGCCGCATTATTTATGAACGATATGGTATTTGATGAGCTATTATATATGTATGGGTCTGGTGATCCTTTTAGGGTTTGCCTCCTATTATGATTGTGAATCCTCTATGGATTAAGATTCAAGTAAGTAATAATATATATGGGGTCTCTACTCTCACTCATGTATCACACAGTGATTAGGTATAATGTAGCCTATAAATTAGGTTATCTGAAATAAGGTAAGGAGATAGTAGAAGACTCTCTATAACTTGGATGGTTTCCGTTACGCTTCCAAGTATGCTTCTATTCATACTTATGCATACAATACGAGATTTAATTATCTTTACATAATGTTTACATTGTGAAGTTGAAATATTGTTATATTGTTTTGATCGATGATAATTGATGGGTTGGGAGTTGGATAGGAGAACTGAGTTTATGAAGATTGATGAAGATGGGCTGTGAAGACTGATGCTCTGGATAGAGTTTTGTTTTTTGTACGATAGAGGAGTTGGAATCCAATTGAAGTTGTGTTTGATTTTTTTTTTGTTATGGAATCTAATTGTGTATGAAGTTGTGTTTGATTTTTTTTTTTTTGGAAACTAATTGTGTATGATGAAGAAGATGTGTTTGAATTTTTTGTTTGCTGTAGAATTTGTAATTGAAGTTTTGTTTGAAAAAGAAGATGACTTTGAATTTTTTTGTTGTGGAATCATTGAAGTTGCGTTTAAGTCTTGAATTATATTTGAATTTTTTTTTAATTTAATTGAAAAAATATTTGAGAATAATTATATTTTTAATTTAATTTAATTTTGTTATATTAATAAAAAAAATTAATTTTTTTCCTTTTTTATTATTTTTTTGAATTGTATTATATATATTTTTTGAAAGTAAATAAATGGTAGGGTAAAATAGTCATTCACCCTTTTTGATTAGGATTGACCATTAAAAATCTGATCAAATCGACCAAATTGATGATATCCCTAGAATATGAGTATGACTTGATGTGAATGAACAGCAGCAAAAGGACTGGTTTGGCTTTTAGGGTTCATTACATAAGAGTGCAGGCATGATGTAATTATATTGAATGGATGCACGGTACATGCATCGGAGAGAGACTTATACAGACAAGTGAGTGAGACTGTAACGGTATTTCTGGTTAAGAACGAAGCTTCTTTATTCCCATATGCATCATGTACAAAGAAGCTGCTTTTGGTTCATGATCTATCTTCGGATCAATGAAGGATTACATGCGACCTTAAAACGAAGCCAAAACTGTTTGATTGACAGTGTACTACACCAAAAACCACATGAGAAAAGCAACAAGAGATCTAAAAGAATTAATTTATAATCCCAGGGCCGGCTATAATTAATTGCTCAACAAGAACACTTCTGACAATAAGTCCTGAGATAAGAATCCAACGTCTTATGCACATGCTGATCTTTTTCTAGTTAGTTCGAGCTCTTAATCTCTCCATTTTCAACAGGCAAGCCGGGCTTTTTTGGCAGATCGTTGTTATGGGTGGGAGTGACTGTAGCGAGAGTCCGGTACAATTCTACGGTTGATGGGACTACAGATTTTGTAATGCCGTTGCTATAAGACTGCTTGTGATTCCTTGCCTCATTGCCAGCTTTTACTGGGCCGTTTCCTACATGATCTTGTTGTATCTCTGTTTCGATTTTGGCCAAGGGCGAACACATTGTTTCTGCAACACGAAAGAAGCAAGATCATTTTTCATGGTTTTAGTTGATAAATGAAAGCTACGGAATCATGAATGCTAAGGTGAGAATCGAAACATCTTCTCCGTAACGCTCCCATACCTTAGGTTTCAACATAATAATTGTGAAAAACAAAATTTAGAATTCTAAAATCAAGAAACTTGCCTTTTATGCTACCACAAGTTATGAGCCGATTGAGAAAATCACGGAACCTTGTCAAGATAAGCCTCTCCTGTTCTGCATAGACCTTTGTGTATTCATGCCCATTAGATTTCTGAGTTGTGTTTTGACAGTGTCCTGCCAACCTGGATGGTGATCCACCTGCCATAAACATCGTATCTTCTTCATCACACATCAATGCTCGTGTTCCAGGTGACAATGGCCTTTCAATTTGAACTCCACCACCATCTGAACCAGAACCATTGATTCCATCTTTATCTACTAGGTTCCTACTCGTATGATCATCAGGCACACCATTGAGAACTGCCTTCTCTTTCTGATGATCTTCCCTCTCCTGAATGGATGAAGCAAGAGAAGTTCGAGTACTATCTCTCTCTGTTTGCCCATCCATTTTGCTTATTGTTTCTGCAGGTCCTGAATTCCAAAAACCAAAAGCACCCATTCCTCAGTAACCACTACTGACTCGTTCAAAAAAATCCAACTACAGCTTACAACACGTAACAATGGCAGCAAGAGAGACCTTTGAGATGCTAATTTAAAATTATATTCCCACTTAAAACATTTTTTCTATTTAGGATATAGTATGAAAATTGGGAATATTTTGACTAACTTCTCAGGATATTGAAGCCAAGGGAAAATATCGGATACTTAATAATAAAAATAAATGGATAGACCTGAATTTGACTCAAACCTAAAGGTATAGACAGAAACAACAACATACTGTGTGATATTCACATTGGAATTGTGAAACCAAAGTTTTCAGAAGAAAAATAAAATAAAAATTGAAGTGAAACTGATTAAAAAGTCCAAATTTTTTGGCCTGAAAAATTAAAATGACTATTGCAACATATAACCAGCAACTTTAAGTTGTAACAAAAGAAACCAAATAAGTTGCAAGTGAACACTAGAAGAGTAAAAGGAATTCCACCAAAGAACACTCAAAAAGATAAATGTGTGCCATTATGCAACTCAAACAATGGACTTTTAAGTGAAATTTAAGAGACATAGATATAGGTTAGAAAATTTGGCAAGTTTTAGCAAAATATGAGATATTGATATTCAATTTGAGAGTAGATCAAGTATGTTTTCGATTTATGAACACCTAAGTAATAGCTGTTAATTTCAAAGTCTTGAAAGTTGTAGGAAGTCACTTTAACCAAAACTACATTTCAGCTGCTATTGCAATTTGCAACATGTTATACTGAGAAACATACAAATATAACAATAATTATAAGTCATTACGGCCATTTCAACCATATACTTAAACTTCGCCAAAAACTTCAAACCGAACTAATGCAATAAACAGACAAAAAGTTATATATTCTTTGATAGTAATCAAGACCTGTAAGTGGCTGTGTAGCTTCAGATGATACTACGACCAGAAGTGAGCACAGCTCCATCATGTCCTTTGAATGGAGGATGTCCGCCAATGGAGATCTTCAGTCACAAATAGTTATGCTAATTTAGAGTTTGTAAGAAAAATGAAGACAAGTTTCCACTATTATATGTAAGGAAATAAACATAAGACCCTCACTTGTATGCAAATTTTGAAGATCCCAATACTGCTGTATTAGCAGTGCGAGAAACAGGAACAGATTGAGAAGAAGAGGCTGCAGAAATGTGTAGATGGTTTTCCTGATAAAATAGAAGAAATTATTGTCCACAGTATGAACATAGTTTCATGAATTCTAGAGTAAAAGCTCTGCGTAAAATCAAAGTAGAGGTTACTTGGCAGGCAGATAAAAAAATTCAGAGTAAATATGATCATACAGGAAACACTAGCAATAAGAGATATTTGCACCATATGATGGAGAGTTCCTTAATTGATGGATCCAAAAAAAAAAAAACTACAGAAACATAGTCACTTGTAAATTTCAATTAATTGTTGGTTTTTTCTTGTTGAATATCACGTCCACATTGAATAGATAATGGAAAAAAGGAAGGATTTATATTAATTGAATGCACAACCTAAAAAGCTGGTTATTAGGAGATCCAATAGATATCAACCCAAGTCCAGGAATATAAAAGCCCCATATTTGATAAATACATAAATTTCTAACATATGCATCAAACTACATATTCTTACACCTAAGGATGCCATAAAAGAATTACCTGTTTACTTTGTGCATTTTTGTTGATGGGTTGATCTTTTGCTGCTACACAAAAAAAGAGTTCCTCACTTTTTCTCTTCTTTGATGCCTGAGGAGTCCCGTATCCAGATGAGCCAATGGCCCCACTGATCGCTGCATTTGCCGCTCTTTGCATGAAGGCCAATGCATTATGATCTCCATGAAAAAGTGCTCTTCTTTCTTCACTTCCTTCAAAGTTTTTGCAGTCTAAGCATTTACAATTTTCAGAGCATAGAATATTAGCTTGGAAGCACTCACAATACTTCTTAAGGCATCCTGATTTCTTGCAGTGACATCCTTTATTGTGCTTTGCTGCCAGTTGAGCTTCCCGCACATCTTCCTGCAGTTTTTTGATAAAAGTTAGAAGCGCACCACTCACAACTTGGAAAGATAGGTTCAAGCGAATAGTGTAACATAACTTCCAATTAAATTCATTTTGCTCAAGGAATAATTAGTTCACCCACCCTTGTTCCTGCTTCCCAATGTACTAGTTAACCAAAACATTACCTTTCTTGGTTTTCATCTAATTATTTTTGTTTTGGTAAAAAATTATCACCTTTCTAACACCATAATACTTCAGCAGAAAGAGACAGTTCAAATGAGAAACAGAAAAATCAGTGCTGCTGTAAGAGCAGGCACATTAACGAATTGACAGTTAATTCAGTCACTTGAAGTCAATTTAATAAGTTATGAAACATGATGACGTTATATTAAATACCCTAATATCTTGAGATCCATGCGGACTTCTAGCAATCTTTGGTCTGAATGCATTTGGATTGCGCTCTAAGGTTGCTCCAACAGCCTCTTGCCTAGCAGCCTCATGCTCCACATTATTATGGCAATTTGTACAATTGCACCCATCACAATAAACTCCAGCAGCAAAGCACTCACAGTACCTAAATTTGCAAAAATATGTTTGCTGATATTGTAGATCAAAACAAAGACAGGGAAACAAGTCTAAACAGAATATAAATCATAATGTTAAAATTCTCTTAGATATCATTTCTCATCTTATCCAACTAAAAGTGAGCTCAAAGACTTAACAATCATTCAACCAATTAAGCACCTTGCCACCTTCTATCATACAAGTGGCAGAAGCACGCGAACCAAAACCACAATGGCATTTAAAAGTTGTAATTCCAGAGAGAGTTTAACTTGTGGCTCCACAAGTGTTCCATAAGTAGAATAATGGAGAAATGCATGTTTGGTTTATGTTTCCTTCAAAATATTTTTGGTCTATATGCATTGCTTACATTGTAGTGAATTTGATACAATAACAGTGGGTGAACATCAAGAGTAATGAGCAGTGATGTGACCCATCACTCTTATGAGAATGATACTTCCTGAATGCTAAACTTGTATGAATATTTTACATATCCTTCAGAGTGATGTGTATCATCCTACCATAGAGAATTTGACACCTATTGCTCCTTCTGAAAATATGTCAATAAAGGGAGGGCCTAAAAGAGTTAAATCATATTCCAGTTTGCATTATATACATGTAGGATTGGCAATAATCAAACATTAAAAAGCTAAAATTTGCCTGTGCTACAAATGTAATGTACGAAACTTCACCTCCTCTCTTTGGATAAAGAATTCAGATTCATTCCTAAAATGATTTGGGAAAGCTGTTTAAGAGTCCAAATTTACATGAAGTTTGAGTGGGGTAACAATAGTTTCATATATAGGAGAATAGACAAAAAGGAAAGAAAGTAACATTCTTTATGCTAGAGAAACATAAAAGGAAGGCTATGTACTTACAACTTCAAGCATCTAGAATTTCTGCAATGACACTGCTTTTGCTTCTTTGGAGTAGCATCTTTTGTTCCATTGTTACTCTGTTGTCGTGGTGTAGGGGACTCTTGCTTGCTGAAATGAATAAAAAATAACGGGTGAATCTAGTGTAGCCATATGCAATCTAAATCATTTAAACAAATTTGAAGCTTACTTGACAAAATCATCATCTGTCATTAGCATGAATTGAGAAAGAAAGGATTATTGATAACAAAATACATAACTAAGAACACATCCATGGAAACCAAATCATGCAACAATAAATTGAGATATAAGCAATACAAAAGGTAATAAATTTATAACTCTTGGTACCACTTGTTTGGAACTAAACATGAATACAACAATTGAATGCAAAAGGCAGCATCATTTGCAACATTACCATTCAAAAGCATGCCATGCCTAATTTATTTCAACATTACTGATGTCAATTTCAAAAGAAGCCTATTTCAATTTTCCCAACTTTGATACCAAATTCTGACCCACCTAACAACAACATCAAATTTGATCAATAAATAACAAATCCCATTAACTAATCAAAATCTACAACCTAAAGCATACAGTACATACACATTTTCAAACTTAATTCATTAAGCGCAAAACACTGATACCCAAAAACCTAATCTTTAATTTTAAAAACTTACGCGGCGAGTGGTGTCGGCAGCAGCGGCAATTTATGCACCGGGTGCGGTATCCGATGCAGCATGTGGACCTGCTGCGGCCTTGCTTGCCATTGCGGCATTACCGGTGACGGTGAGGGTGAGGGTGATGGTGATTTTATCTGTTGTTGCACTTGCGGCTGTGGTGACGGCTGCTGTGACGGTGACTGTAAGTGCAGTTGCACGTGTGGCTGTGACAGTGACAGTGATACTGGATGCGATTGAGGCTGTGGATGTGGCTGTGGCTGTGGCAGTGACTTTAGAGACTGCTCCGACGAAATGCCTTTGGCCGGAGCTCGGCCGACTGGCGTGAAATCCAATTGCCTCGCCAACCTCTTCGGCCCAAATTTCGAATTTGTTTCACTTTGTTCCATCACTCTTCAAATAAATTTGAAAAACATAAATTACTTTAAATCCACAATATGCCTTTAAATCATTGCCGATTTTGAGCTCCTCCAGTTGCTGAAATTCGATTCAAAACCAATCGGAAAAATCTCTCTAACCACTTTGAATCTAAGAGTAAAACGACTTGCACACAACAGACGAAAAGCACAAATAAAATTCAAAAAATACAAAATAAACAAAATCTGCCTTTAATCAATGCGGATTTTGAGCTACTCTAGTCGCCGAAATTCGATTCAAAACCAATCGGAAAAATCTCTCGAGCCGCCAAAGCAAACAACTGAGAAAGCACAAGTGTGTGCTTTTTCACGTACAAAAATTCAAAAATTCAAAAATTCAAAAAAAAAAAAAAAACCTCGAGATTCAAAAACCGTGACGTTTCAGCTCAGACGACCATGAAATGCGACGCGCTGCCGTAGATTTCGTGAAAATTTATGGAATCTAACGATCTCAATCGCTGCGGTGACTATCGGAGAAAGAGGGGGGCGGAAGAGAAAGCTTTTTCTTTGCTCCTTCTCTCCCTCTCACACTCTTTGAAATTGAATTTGCTGAATATTTAACGGTTGGATGAGAGAGGTGAGTGATCGGACGGTTGAAATTGAAAGAGTTCGATTGACGGATGAGATTCAGTAGAAGAGACGTAAGTGTTTTTCAGCCGTTGGATTTAGACATCTTTAGGTTTATTCTAGGAAAGTGATAGGAGTGGAATTTGGCGCTAATGAAACCCGAGACCGAGAGGTCTATGGTTTTATGCTTGTTGTTTTGCGCACGTGTACGGTACAGATTAGGTGTGACTGGACCGAATGGTTGGATCGAACGGATAATATTTGATACTTTTTTTGAATAATAAATAGTAAAAAATTGTTAAAACTTTTCAAAAATCAAAATTTATTTTGGCAAGTCAGTCTTTAATAGGTACAAGGTGGACGCAGTTAGTTTTGCGTTTTGAAAGAGAAGCGCAACACTACAAAACAAAACAAGGCTTGCAGTTGTTTTGATTGGATTTGCATGGGACCCAGCAAAGTTAAACAGACTGGGGCCACAGGGCCCAATTGGCATTTTTTTTTTTTTAAATAATAATATCATTAATGTGAAGATATTTTTTTAAGGTTAGAAGATTATTATGTCTGAAAGCAACCGTAATTAATACATACATACATACAATTATTTTTACTTCAGTGTACTAATATAAAATACATCATTGTATTATATACGGATCATAGATTATGAATAAGTACCAAGTGTATACAGACTAATTCAAACTAATCAAATCCAATGACCCATATACAAGATATTGATATATATATATATATAAATATATATATATATATTTATCGGTGCACAATGAGAAGAAAAGTTTCTATATACAAAACATTGATATATATTTATCAGTGTACATTGAGGAGAAAAGTTTCATATATGTATAGTCTTTTTCCCCTCACTGCGCACTGATATAAAATATATCAGTGCATTGTATGTGGGGTCATATCTTATGGATAAGTACTGACAAACGCATACAGACTGAGTCAAAACAATTGAATATAATGGTTTAGATGCAAGACACAAATATATATTTATCGTGCGCATTGAGGATAAAAGTTTCATATATATACGAGTAATGCTAGGATTTCCAATTTTTTTTCTCATATGGTGGTAGCATGTGACTTGTCAGCATCACATCAATCAATATGTAATCTCATGATTTATAAGATGTTAACACGTCACGTGCCAACACCATTCGGGAAGGAATTTGGAAAAAAATTTAAAAAACCTAGCATTACTCATGTGTGTGTATATATATATATATATATATATATATATATAAGTGGTTCTCTCACAAGAGATCTATTATTTTTAATTTCGGTAAGTACTTTGATGAAATCACATATATTTTTATGAATTTTGATCTGTATTTTTTTTATTATATGTTCAATGACATCTATTTATGAATAAAATTTAAGAATTTTTCAAATACTACAACTATTTTTTTTGAATTTTTCTATATTTCGTCTATTTTCTGACGCCTTCACATTTAACAAATCGGGATAAAAAAGTTGTAGACTTGTAGTGCTTGAAAAATTTGTAAATTTTTTTGATTAGTAGATTTCATTGAACTTATCATCTACGAAAAAAATTTGAGATCAAAGTTTACAGATATCGACGTGATTTCATCAATATCTTTACCGAAATTAAAATAAGAGATCCATTATGAGATGACCACTTATATATATATATATATATATATATATTCCATTTGGTTGCTATTGCGTAGAGTTTGTGAATAATTAAAAGAGTTGTTTTACGTCTATTAAAAAAAATCAAATTTTAAGTAATTTAAAGCAACTATGATGTTTTTAAATTTTAATATAACTTCAATCGTAATTCTTATAATCTTATGTTGTTTCTAATAAATTAATTTTATAAAAGCTCTTTCAAAATTAAATACAACAATCTACATTTTAATTGACAATGAAATGATTAATAACTTTTCTCGAAAAGTTCTGTCAGTAAATTAAAGGTTTAATTTTAAAAGATTAATTACAAAAAACCCTATTCGGAAAAGTTCTTCCAAACGTGGTCTTAAATCATTCAAGTGAATGACTATTATATCAGATTTCATGACATTAATATATAGCTTATTTTGTCAGCAATAAGTAGACAATATTTAGATAATATGAATTTGTGAAATTTTCAATTGCATGAGACTCCAAATATATTTGAAATCTGAGTCTTAAATCATCTTTAATCTGCTAAATTGATAATTCTTGCATTTTTTTTATATACAAAATGATAATTCATTTTTTTTAAATATTACAACTATTACAATATGATTGTCGGTTGCAAAGATTATAAAATATATGTACGGTTCGGATAACTTCTCCTACAAACCGAAAAAAAACTCATCACACATATTTATAAAATATTAATGGTGTACGTCAACCCCTTTGTTATTTACTTTTATTGTTAAGCTAGCTGAACAGCTTTCATCTACTAATATACTCAATTACGGTCAACATTTAGCTTCGTAATTATCATGATTTGTATGATTTTGTTGGTGGTACTGCACAGCCACAGGTTCAATAACATTGTTGAGTTATCTATTTAAAAGCGTACTCAAGGATATATACAAGTTAAAATTTAAAATCAAGCATTTTTACATCTAATGCAAATAATTGCTTTATAGTAACAAAACATATTTAAATTTTCTTTCAAAATCAAAAACTTATTTAAACTTTGTTCTTCTAATTCTTTGACATGCAAAAGTATACTAGAAATGTATATTATAGGTTTGAGTCGTGTTATATATATATATATATATATATAATTATAAATTATATATTTATCACCTATAAAATAGTATATATATAGTTGATTAAATTAAATTGTCTCTGATGTTGTTGATCTTAAATATGATTTCCTTTTTTAATATGTTTTATTATTATTATTATTATTATTCTAAATATCACTTTTTTAATTATTATTTCAAATGTTTGCAAACTTGTATATCACAACTATTTTCAACAAAATATTGCATTCATATTAAGAGGGTAAACGATGCAATTTGAGATGGCCAAATGATAAAAACTCTCATACACGTTATAGTCGTAGGTTCGAATCATACATTTGTTGTCTAATTTTTTCAAATTATAATAATTTATAAAATAGTATATTTAATTAAACGTACATCATATCAAATTATTTGTTTGTCCATCCAATTATTCATATATAGTACATTAGCATAATCTAGCATTATATATATGGTGTTTGGCAGGTAGTATTGAATCAGACAGAAATTTCAGAATATCAAAAACATGGTGTCAAGGAGGTCAGACAAACAATTTGGATTATTAAAAAAGATCTTAAATTTGTACTCCATTGATAATCGATTTAAAAATAAACATCTACAGGAAAATCCCAATCTATTTTTGCTAATTTTGAAAATCTCAAGGTATATATATATATATATATATATATATATATATATATACTAATTATAAAAAGAAACTTACTATAGTATGACAATACATGGGTGACAATATAACTCTCACATATTATATTGTGCTTGAACTAACTTGCAAGCATTTTTTTATTATTATATATATTAAAAAAATACACCATCCATTAACACACATGGTGTATTGCATTTCCTTCCAAGTTGATGATGGGGGATTCGAATCCCAAAATATATATATATATATATATATATATATCAATTTTATAAACATGTGTGAAGAGTTTTGTTTTCTACCTAATCACATGAGATTAGATATCTCTAAATTATAGAAATAGATATTCGAGTCGCGATAATTATGTGACATGCATGTATGTTGTAACAGACATCTCACCACACCAACTGAATTGATAATTTATATAACAAATTAATTATTTGGAGATTAGAGCATCTTTGATACAAAAGTTGATATGACAACAATGTCTAGAGATTTGGTTCTTATATGGCATAAATATAGATTTGATAGACAATCAATTTAAAAATTGGTCTTCATTGTTTCTGTTTAAAACAAATTTATTTTTAATAACGTGTCCAAATTTTTTATTTATTTATTTTTTCCTTATTAAAACTTGCAGAATCAACCGAAAAAATAGTTGTACAACATACTATCTGAAAGTAGATGGTCATGTTGATAATGTTATTTCTTTTTGCCACATCAACATAAGGTTGAATATGCACAGCTGAATTGAAGATGCATTTTTTAATAAACCGTATATTTATCCTTTGTACCATTTTTTTTCCACAAGTTACTCTTATATTGGAAATGTTTTAGACCAAAAAAAAAATTCTAACATTACTCTGATAAATAAGGATGATTTGGATGATATTGTATCCAAAACAAGTAAATTAAATCTAAAAATGGCAAGAATATATTACCTAACACAAGAAATTCTATAAATTAGAGATATATAACAAGGATTATGAAAAATATTTATCTTGGTTTTGTGATTTGTTAGGCTTTTACTGTACCGTTAGCTGGAAGCATATTATTTATTAGCATAGTGGTGGTAGTGTACCTTATTTCCACGTTTACGGTGGAGATTTCGAGTTTCACCATGTATATTTTATAAATATGCGTGAGTGTAAATACCTTCTATTACAGAAGAAAGTATATCCCGATCAAATATATAGTGTTTGATGTCGATCAACAGGTCCCGGTGGCAGAACCTGGTCCGTTCGGTGTCAAAATTTATTTTAATATTAATAAAAAATAGCTGGACTTGACGTAAGAAAAGGCCGAAATTAATTAAAAAGAAAACGACTTCCTCCAATCAATGAAAAATAGAAAAAGAAAAAGAAAAACTTGAACTTATCAAATGGCCATACAAATAAATCATTAAACAAAGTCTCTGTAAGTAACCCAAAGGAAAAAAAAACAGAACCAGATAGAGTAAAAGAAATTACAAAAAAGACTTGGATGATCAGCATACCAATCACATCATCGAATACGTTTTCAACGCTGCTTTTTAGCCACCAAACTTCATTGGCTGGTTGATGATGATGATCATCAGTTTCGTTGCTTCTTCGTTTCAATTCCCAGATCAAAATATCTTCTCTGGTTGTATTAGTTGAAGTGTACCCAATTCATCATTTTAGAGTTGGAAGATATATATATATTATATACAGTACTTCAAGTTCATCAACTATATATATTTTATATGAGATCAAGAACATATATAGAAAATGATATATGTATCTGATGAAGTGGAAAGTAAAGAGAAAGAAATAACAATGAATAAATTATAAATATATGATTTGAAGATACCCATGTGTATGTTATATGCTTAATTTGCCTGTAAAGTTGGCATAAATTAGATTGAGTACTGCAGTACGTGGACGGTATAATTAAGTTCCATTTCATTTCTTCATGATTATTATTTTTTTATAATTCTTGTTCAGATCTGCAGAAATATTATGTTAAATTTGACCAATTATTGTGATCATTTTGGTCGATTAGTCAGTTCAATAATATATATATATAATGGATCGGAGGTCCAATTTACATGAATATATCGAGCTTTCTGGAAAATTAATGAATATATTTATATATTAATCGTGAACTGCGAATAATCAGTAAAAGTTGGTAAAATAATTAACCTATATGATCTGAAGAAAAATAAATGCTGCTTAAAGTTAACTGTAGTGAAAAGGAAGAATATAATTATCTGAATAGAATCTGATCTCTTATATATATTATTATAATAATAATAATAATAATAATAATAATAATAATAATAATGACTGCTTCAGTTACAGATCTCTAATAATCTCTAAAGTTTTTTAATTAACTTAATTATAGTTTGAAAAGCAAAAAGGAATATTATTATTATTATTGTTGAAAAAGAAATAAAGAGAGATTATGTACATGTTGGGTATGATTTGTTGATAGTAATTTTGCAGCTGCATGAGAAACTATTTATACACATATACATGATCATCAATCTAGTCATGGCATGCATATATATATATATATATATATATACACACACATGTAGACATTTACATATATATATATATATATAAGATCATTATCATCTGTCTAGATTTTCTGTGCACAGGAGAACAACTTCGATCACATGATGATATATATATATATATAACCAGCAGTTCGGCACGTTGCAGAATGCAGGCTTTAATTTCTTTTACTGCAAAAACAGTAAACGAGCTATATATATATATATGTATATATAAAAATATATTAATAGTCCTATATACTGACATAAAAGTTGTACAGTAAACCGAAGATATATATGTGGAAATAACAGACGTACGACATGTATAATTTTGAATCTGATATACATGTACATATATATATATATTGTTTGACTCAGACTGATCTTCTGATCAGTCTTAATGATACAACGAATTAATTATTATATATACATATTCTTTTTAATTTGAATTCTTTTGGTCTGTTATTGGAAATCTCATGAATAATCTCTACAAAACGTAAAAAAGAAAAAATTTAAGTACTATGACATTAACTGCCACCTTTATCTAGTATCATAATAACGTGTTGTTTCTTTAATAATTTGTTAGTGTAATTAAAATCTAATAAAGATTCAAATTCATATATATGTTTGAATCAGAGACAAATTCTTTGAATATTGAACCTCAGAATACTGTATTCATGATTCAATGAACACAAGCATGATTCTTTAGAATATTTGCGAAGCATATATGTACTGGCAAATATATTCTGAGATATATATATGTATTGATATTGCCAACTTAATTTCATGTCTGGGTTTGGGTCTGGGTATGGGTTTCTATTTGCAATAACCATCAAGTTTATTATAAGCTTAGTAAAACGGTGAGTTTCGTGGTAGGTAGATCATATATATATATATATATATATATATATATATATATATATATATAAAGATGCATTGCCAAATCAAAAATGACACTATACAGTACTAAACTTGGATTTATATATGATCATTATGTGTTAGGTTATATATATCCAGAAATTATCAAGTGTGGGATCTTACAAGTTATTTTTGTACGGGATCATAATTTATCACATCCTATAAAACCAATTGTCGGATGCAATAATTAAACTATGATTTCGCACCTACAAAAATAACGTACGGGATCCTAGACCTGAAACGTTTCCACTCTCTATGTGTATGTTATATATGCACAGATTAATGCATGCCAGCAGGATCATCAGCAAATTTGATGAGTTTGATTAAAGCAGCTAGCACAACCAACAGAAGAAGTACAAGTGTACGTATGTATGCAGATACAATATATAGGATTCTGATTATTAATATACAGTATATAACGAAGATATATATATATTCATCACTTATAACAAGCAAAAATGACAAGATGGATTGCGAGTAGAGGCGGCCAAACCAAGGACTGTGTATATATATAAACACACATCGCCTTTGGGTTTCAAGAGTTTTGTTGTTGAGTTGGGATATAGCAAATAGCAATACACACAAATTCCAATTTCACCAAATAATTAAAAACCCTTCTTGTTGGGTGGGTGGATGGATAAAAAACTACTAAATGGCCTTGTCTGGGGTATGCAATATTTACAATAATGTTGTATTAATTAGGTTAAACAAATACTTATGGAAGCTTAATATATATATATATATATATAATACATGTCAATCGTCAATCCAACATTTTCTTATTAGAAAAAGAAAAAAGAGAAGAGAAGAATAGTCAATAATCAGTACTACTACTACTCCAAATTACAACTTTTATTTGGTGGTTTTGAGAAAATTAAGGAGCAGACAGGGACCTTAGGTCATGGAAAACACTTCTTTTGTGACACATTATTCTATTGGATATATCTATACATATAATATATATATATATATATATATATATAAGTGTGTGTGTTTTGGATCTGTGTTGTTATCATGACACAAAATAGCAAGAGGGCCCTCTCTCACTCTCTCTCTCTCTCACTTTGCTGGTGAGTGAGGTCTCCTTTTCAGCCATTAGACACTATAATTTTTTTTTAAGATCTGTGTCATGTTTCACCAAATTCAACACAGATCTCAATGGGGTACTACTCTCTACTCACTGACCTTGCTGCAGTAAACTCACAAGCTGTTAAATACGATATAATCTATACTCACTCACAATTTTTTTTTTGTGGGTCTCAACTCTCAAGTCTCAACAAGTCTGAACAAAGAGGGGCTCACTTTACTAACTCTCTGTCCCTCTCTCTCTCTCTTTCTCTCTCTTCTCTTAAAAAAGCATACACACTAGTTTCTATCTTTCAATAAAACGACCCGTTCACAAAGAGCTAGTTAGCATACCAAAAGCATCGATGGATTTATCCATTAATTATTAGAGAGTGAAAAAACAAAACAATGTTGTTATTGATAGTAATTAATCAATGTGGTCCTTTTACAATAATGGAGAGAGATTGGGTCATTTTGCTGTAAATGGAAAAGCCTTATATAGAAAGGAAAAAAAAAAGGTAGCTGACATATGTGGATATAGTCTTAAAAAGTGCTTGTGTTACGTTCTACAACAGAAATTTTTGTGTCGTAGCTAGCTAGAGAGAATTTCTGATTGATAAAGTGAATAATTTAGATTCAATTATCACTAATGATCTGTTCATATAAGTGGAAGTTACGTTATTATGTGAATGGATTTACTTTATATTAATTAAATTAAATATTGATGGATTTATTCAAGAAATAATTCCCCTAAATAATTTTCATCAACACTCTTTGGAGTACTTTTTGAGCTTAAAATTTAAAAAATACAAACATAACATGCATTCCCTTAACTATCAAGATAACAAAAGGGGACCAATATATATATATATATATATATATATATATATACACACTACATAAATGCACATATGTTCCATATTCTTCTTTTCCTTTTTTTTTCCAACAAAAAATTGACCAAGAGATAAGCACCCATATATATTCAAAGAATCAACTAGCTATATATGGATATTATTTGAGTTCCCTTTGCATAATATTTCACTCTCAAAAACATTTACAAACTAATAATATTTAATTTAGATTCTATTCTCTATATATCTCTTTAAACATAATATTAAACTTCATGAAATTCATTACAATAATGGCATGATTTTGCTTTTTATAATTTTTTTATATATATTCTATATACTATTTACAGTGACGACGACGATCTAAAACATTGAAAGATTGAATTAGTGCTTTTATTGGTATAATATATTGAATGATGGTGCATTGAAACATTGAAAGATTGAATGAAAGCTTTTAATACCATATCATATTGAGCTGTGGTGCATGCTTTTGCTTGAGAGAGAAGTGAGAGTGTTAATTATGCTAATGATAGTGAATTATTAAGGTGATCAATTAATGTTTCCTTCTCCAAATAGTAAAGATTTTAGTTCAAAAAATTTGTTGGGGATGACATTATAATTGAAGTTTGTGGAGATAAAGACTCTCACTTTTGTTACATATGGCAAAAGAGTTGGTGCTTGTATATATAAATATGATTGGTTGAAATGTGAGGTTCTCCAAAAACCCAAACTCTTTTGTATTGTGAGCCACCCACAACTCCACAACCCACAACTCTTCTCAATTATAATACTATTTTACTAGGCCAGGTTTTAGGGTTAGATATTTATTTCAGACAACAGAAAAATAAAAATAAAAATAAAAATAAAAAACAAAAATGTGCTAGGGTTACATTACACTCTCATTGCTTGCCTGAAAAAAAAAATACTTAGGGTTTTTATGCTCGACCTACTTCCACTCTCCTAGAATGCGCGTTCAGTACACGGTCCAATGACAACCCCTTTATGTGCCAAGGCATATTTGATCTCATATGACATGACAGGGAGTGTTAAAATATTTTTCCCACAGAGAGGAGCGTGTAGATGACGCTCGGTGAATAGTGCTCGAAACTATTCCTCTAGGGTTTTTCACTTTTCCATTTCTAAAATGGATTGTGATAAGAACCGCACCTTATTTCCACGTGGAGATATTTCATTGGTTCCTTTTCGCATTCTCTCTCAACCTTTTTGTTGCTTCTCTGTCTACACTACACATGTGTGATGTATGTATGTATTTGATGACATGGCATGTTCATGTTTTTTAGATGATTTTAATACAACAAAACCTCCTTTCAAGGACAGAAGATAATAAAATCTCTCTCTCTCTCTTCTCTCTTCTCTCTCTCTCACTCTAAAGGAATCGAAAACCTCTCCTTCGAAAGCTAGGGTTTGTCGAAACTTCGCACTCTAATTATACTCCACAAGCTTCGAATCTATCGTCAGTGGTCGTCTTATCTTCTTCTCCGTCAAATGGTCTATCTACTGATACGATTTTCGTGAGTGGCCGTGAAGAATCGATGTGAGATTGGTGTTTTGACTCGCGTCAGCTCAGGTCATGTAAGTTTTTCTTTCAACTCCGATTAATCGTTTTTGATTTCGTCTCATGTGTTTCTTCTGATCGGTTTCTGTGTGTGGATTCACTCACATCAGCTTCATCGGAGAGTTTTTTTCAGCTGAGTTTTGTGAGAGAGATATTTTGGTCATTTCACCGTGTTTTTTAGTACGTTAAGTCCAGTCATTTCTTTGTTTTTACTTATCTGGGATTTGTTTTGTTGATGAATCTATTCACTTTTATTTTGTTATATTTATGTATTATTTCGATTGTTTTGTCGTGTTACGAAGCTTTGCTTACTGTTCACTGGGTTATCAATTCGAAACCCAAGTGAAAACCCTAAATAATTCATTTGGGGATTGACGCGTGTGATTTCAACATGTAACTTTAGGTTTTAGGGGTGATTTTGAAGTGGGTTTGTGGCCCTTTAATCTTTTTATTTTAATTGCATTAACAGTACCTCCTTTTATTGCGGCAAAGTTTACGGTTTGTAATATAAAACCCTAATTGGTGTTCATGATCTTTTTTGTGTCATTTTATGATTTACTTTGTATCATAAATGGGTGGGTTTAGCTACATGGTTTGTAAATATGCAATTAAAGCATAGGTCCGGTGACTGCAAAATTTTTTATGTTTGATTTCATTGAAAACTAGGGTTTCAAATTTTGTTGCTTTTGGCTTTTATGTGCTTGTATATGTTATAGAGGTTGTTATTTTATGCGTCAAATCACTGTATGTAGAGGTGTTTCAGTTTCCTAATTCCCTTTCTATTACATCTATTAAATCAAGTTATGTTTGTTCTTTCACTTTAGACTACGCTAGCAGCTTTTGATGAACCTGATTATTCTTGTTTGATACTTATAGCCTTAGATCTATTGATCTACTTCAGAACTTGAGCTTTATTTCTTTCCATGTATATTGATTTGCTAGTTTAGTTTACGATAGTAACGCCACTGAAATAATATTTCGATTTGTGCTCATAGTAACTTGAATATTTTGTATGTTGTATGTCTCTAGTTGCCGAAACCATGGAGAAGAGTCTTGTTGTGGTGGATGAGAACCATCAGATCACTAGTGATTCTGATCTTTTCTCAAAGTCTGTGGGATCATCCGTTAAGAAGATTGACTCGATATCTATAGATCTTGTCAGTAATGATGATGAGACTGATGCTGGAGAGTGTAGACATTTTTCTATACGGTAAGCTTTGATCCTAATATAACAATTATGTAATGTTTGTTTTAACTTCCCAATTTACTGTATGACACCAATTTTATTAGCATGCGTGTGGTGTACGTATTAGGGGTACGTATTAATGTATGGTGCCTGTGTGTCAACTCATGCATGTATTCGCGTGTGCATGTGTCAACTCATGCAAGTATTCCGCGCGTGTGTGTGAGGTTGTTTAGGGATTTTTACCTGTAATAATTATGTATTCAAGCCATGTTATTCTTAATTGGATAGAGTTTTTTTCTTTATACCAACAATGAGAGGTTGGATTAAGACTAAGTTGGTGGCAACAAGAACTGTCATCAAGAGTTTAAATGTACAAGTAAGTTGCTAATCTAATCAAGGTAGACAACAAAGAATATAATTTCAAAATCAGATATAAGATGGCAGTTATGCTGACGGTTACTTTTTTTTTTTTTTTTTTGAAAGGTCACAGACTCACAGTTACTTTGTTGAGCACAACTTTTTTGTTCTATGTTGTCTGTTGATTTTTGCATTCGCATTGAAAGTTTTCCTTACATATTCTATTGCTGAGAGTGCAGCGGTTATGTGTCTGAAATTCGCAAGAAAAACTGGAAGATGTGTTGGCCATTTGCTTTAGATAGTAATCACGATAGATCTGAGGAGCAAACTTGTCCACTTTCTCCTTTACATGTTTCAAAATCTAGATGGTGGGGTTGCCGCAACTGTCTACAGGAACTTGGTACTGAAAGCATCACAAATAATCATGGAGATGCCTTTAATTATTGTAACAGTACTAGATTAAAATCCAGTGGTACTTGTTCCCAAGTGTCATCTCCTGGGGATGCTACAATGCCGCAACCAGATTTTCTGCAAGCTCCAAGACTAAATATTCTTGAGGGAGGAATAGTGGATGCAAGTATTGCTTCTGATCCGAATTACAATGAATGCCATCCTTCACGTACTGACAAACAAGATAAGAACTCTGACCCCATTACAGGTATAATTTAATCCAAATTCCAATTTACCATCTTATACATATTCAATGTACTTGAATATTTGGATCGTTTTTGCGATTCTCCAGGGATTGAGATTGGCTCAGAAGAAAACCTGAACCAAGAAGTTTCTGAATCAGGGGCTGCAACAGGAGTTATTTCCGGTCCGATGATGGGAAGACATGATACTGATGGCATAGGTAAATTAATTATGAATAACAAACCAGCAAAGTTACATGACAATTTACCTGCTTTGAAACTGGAGTCAGTATAATTATTATATTTGTTTTTATAATAATGCTTCTGATTTATATAACAGTAGCTCTCAAGAGATATCACAGTGGATCTGTTGAATTCTGCAAGCCTGGGTGTGGAAGTAATGGAACTGCTGACTTTGAACTTGCAAAAGAAAATGATAAAGGTGCGGTTGAGGATTCTGTTGGAATTTGTCAAACAAGAAAACAACCTTCAGCAGAAGAACAACATTCGGAATTAATGATAGCTTGTGGGACATCTAGGGTAACTGATATAGTTGGTGAGGTGCCTGATGCTATTAAGAGTCATACAAGTGAACTTCCTTCCCCGGGATTAGATGAGCATGATAATGCATCATCTGAAAGTGCTGAGATGTTGACCGGAAATGATCTCCAGGATAATCAGCATGATAACTCAAATGGTTCACATCGTAGGAAAACTCAAAAGGTGCGTCTGCTGACTGAGTTGTTGGCTGAAAATGGAGATGCAAGCACCAAACTAACGAGGACTGAAAATTTTCCATCCAATTCTGTTCATGAGGCATCTGCAGGGGTAGATGGGCTCTCTGCTCCCCAAGGACTGGTGTCTGTCAAAGGAAATGCTGGTCTTGACCAAAAAATGAAGAGGAAGTTCCCTCATGATGAAGAATGGGCATCATTAGAAACAAGCACCCCTAATAATATGTATAAAAAAGATGGAACCTGCAATGAAGGTGCAGAAATCACTGGTGCATTTGCAAGCTCAGATTCAGAAGAAGATTGTGAAATAAGCTTAACATTTGGTCAACGGAGCCATTTGAATAAATTTAAGTTTGATACAGTTCCTGCGACGGGTAAGAAGATAAATAAAAATACCCTTGTTGTTGATGAATGTTTGTCTTTGGCATCCTCCCAAGAAAATGTTCCAAAAGATATTCAGAGTAAAGCTGAAGATGCTAACAAGGCTAGTGCTGCTGATACAATTTTGCTCAAATCTGGACAGACCGCATTTACAGGCAGGGGGGTGTATTCTTTTCCTATGCCACCTCAGAAAATGGAGAAAAATTCTAGTGTATGTAAGAAGAAAAGCAAGATCGACCAATTTGATGATGGGAGAGCTTCTCTAAATCCTTGGAGTAGTTGTGTGCTCAGAGAAAGTCCAGTAGCAAGGAAAGATGTAGAAATCTTGCAAATGCAGTCCTTACCAGCTCCATTTCTATCAGTACAAAATCCATCCACTGAAAAAGGGCTACATCATTCACTTGGAAGCTGCTTGCCTACACATGGATATGATGGAAAATATATTTCTCCACTTGAAGATCAACTATTGATTTGGCGAGGAAGTACTTCAAAGGAAAATCAGTTCCTGGGGAGAGATATTCAGACAAACTATGTTGGAGATTCTATTTTTCCTTCTAAATGTGAACCAAATGCATATCTTCAGAATGGAGCACATTGTGATATAGGTAGTAATAATGCCTATAGAATGCCTTTCCTAAATCAGAAGCTAAAGTCCACACATCAGGCTGGGAATAGTTCTTGGATGCAGGAAATGGTATGTGCTACTATTTCCTTTCCATTGCCAGATTGTAGTGTTTGTTATATATTCACTTAATATATGTGTGGTCGTGTGGAACGACATTTGCTGTTTATTTTCCATAGGTTCCATTTTTGCTCATGCACAGCTAATGTTTAATATTCAACTGTTACATCTTATGAGCCAGAGTGTACTCACTCCCAGGAAAATTCACCATTTTGACACTGTTGAATGTTTTGACTTTTGTCCAAGTATTTTATCATCTCTTAGCATGTATCAGCTAATTTCAGTACAGCTAGATCATTGACATGCCATTGATATTTCTTGATAATGCATATATCTATATCATTGTAAATTGAAGTAAATTATGATTTTTTATTTTTATTTTTTATAGTTGTAGGCAGCTTAGATTTTATCTGAAACATTGATCATCTTCAGTGCACAATTTTACTCAAGTTTGTTCATCATGCAGTCATGCATACTTATGTTAAAGAAGGCTGTATTAGTGGAATAAATATGGTCAAGCTCTTTCAGTATCCTGTATGCATAACATTTATGTCTATTTTCTGCAGGATTTTTGTGGTACAAGCAACAATGGCAAATCTACAGAAAGGCAGGAACATTCAGCCATCGGTAAAAAGCATAGTGATCAACGAGCTGATAAAGTGTCGGAACAGGGAAATCTTGATGACATACCCATGGAAATTGTTGAACTTATGGCAAAGAATCAATATGAGAGGTGTCTTCCTGACGTTGAGAATGATAAACAGCCACTGGAAACAACCGCTAACACCAGTAATGCTCAAATTCATGTGAAAGGGAAGTTAAGCTTTTTGTCTGAGAAGACTGCTCACAAACCAAAACCTCGAGTAAAAACTAGTAGAAATGGCAAGATTCTAAGAGCTGAAAATGTGAGAACCACCCAACCAAATTCAATTGATTGTGTTTCTCATATCGATAGAAATCATTTCAACTTCAGCCAACCGGAACAAACTTATGTCCCTACAGGGCTTAGGTTATTTCCCCAGTGTCAAGGGAAGCTGCAAAGTGGAGTCAAATTTTCTGCTACCGGTTCCAGTATGCATAGTAGTTCTCAAAATTGCCAATGGATTGGTAATATTGTGGGGAACAGGTCTTCTCAAACTAATTTGCGGATGTTAGAATCTTGTAACACCTGCCAGAGTGTTCCGCAGCAGGGCAAAGGAGCAGCTTCTATGTGGTCATCCATGATACAGAATCCGATGCCCTTTGCATATAAAATTCCTCAAAAGCACACAGGCCCATCTACCAACACAGATGTGTTTTCACATTGCCCCAGCAGTCTGCGCAAGGGTAATTTGAATGGGAATCATGATCTGAACTTTTTGGATTTAAATGTTACCAACCCTGAAAAGCATCACAGGAACATCGATTCTCAAACTCTCAGCAAGAATACAGAGAACCAGGTTGCTTGCAAGCATGGTGGAATGGGGTCACTAGATCCGTATTATAATGAAACCATACCAGCAATGCATTTACTCAGCCTCATGGATGCAGGACTGCGTTCAGGTCCACCTATTGATGGGGCGCCAAAGTTCCTGAAGAGAACTTCTTTTCCTCATGATCATCATGCTAAGGACTTTTCCGGGATGTCATCCGGGAGTTATAAGACCAACAGTACCATGAAACCTCCATATGTTTATTATGGTAAAAATCACCTGTCAGAGAATTCTCGTGATTGTTTTTCTGCCATTCCAACTGTTGATGCCTCTGGTTTTCCATTTCAATATAATAAAGGTGCCAAGAAGTCTACTGATCTTATAGGTCAAGCATCGTTGAAGTCTCAGGAAAGAGAGAAGGCAAAAGGTTTTGATTCAACTTCACAAAATAAAGGCCATAGATCTCACAAATCTGTGCTTACAGTTGGCGGTTCTGGCACAAATAACGGATCTATTCCTGTTCATAGCATGCCGAAAATGTTCCTTGGTACTTCAGATCCTACGCTGTTTCCCTTGCAACCCCATGTGATGGAAAATGCAACAAAACATAAGTTGGAGGCCCTTAATAATACTAGCACTATTTGGCCTCTGAAAAGCAGTTCCAAGACTGAAATCTGCACTGTTAACAGAAACCCTGCTGATTTTAGCACGCCCGGAGTGGGGAATGGTTTCATGATTAAAGGTGAAGACCTAAAATTTAGAAAGCCATCTTTTTCTGAGAATAGATCTGGCTTAGTCAAATTGTATCGGCAAAAGAACAAGCGACAGAAGAAGGTTACTGCTGTTAAAGGTTGAAATTCACCTTTTTATTTCTCTTGATCACAAAACTTGTCTTTATTAATTCATCACAAAGCTTTCTTCAATATTCGCTCAGGATTTGATTTTTTATTTTTTTTAATGTCAGCAGGTAAAGTTTGAAATATCTTGCCATCTACTGCAAAATGATAATGACTTGGAAGCACGATGAAAAGGTCAGATAGGAAATGCTATAGTCATAATCCACATACAAGACTGATCTTTATACAGCCATAATTCCATTTTCATCGACTGTTTCATCATTGTGGGCATTTTCCATGTCCAAAGCTGGGATCTTTTACCTGCTGAGTGCAGGGTGAGGCCTGTATATATTTACATATGCCTTGACCTTTTCAGGAATGCAATAGAAATATGTACTTTCCATTTGGTGTTGTTGGTTTGTTTACTTCACTAGGTTTTGTAAATGCCTATGTGTTAGTTGGATACTTGGATCCAGGCTTGTTTGTTACTGCTGCAATCTGTCGCATGCGCTCCATCCCTGACCAGGAAGCGGAAGCGGAGAAAGGAGAACACGGCCTCATCTAATACCCATATTTGGATGCATGTGTTATAAGTTTGTAGCTGATGATGATACTCAATTACTCATGTTGTAGTTATAGTGTCATAAACTTAGAGCAGAGTGACAATATATAACTGAAATATGCTTTTAGAAAAAAATAATAGTGTCCAATACCAAAAATATGAAAACAGGAAATGTGTTTTATATTTAATTTAATGTTATTTTTCTTTGATATGATTGACACCTGCTAAAGTGAGATTACTGCTTATTTGAGTGCTCCTATGCAATTTGCTCTTGTGGAATTGTTATTACTTATGATTCTTGATCATTATCATTAACCACTGACTTGTTTTGTTTAGGTAGTTTGGTTGTACTTAAAAGGGCCAATTTGGACCATTTCCAATATTTTGTGTGTTTTAGTAGAAAGAAACTGAATGCTTGAATACTGTAGGGAATTTTTTGCCAAATTTATGATCCTTTATGCTGGTTAGTCCTTAACCTAGAAAGACTCTAACACAGGAGTCCGAACGGTCCCGTCGAGTCAGGTATAAATATAAGAAAAGTAGAAATCTGTATCAAATGGGTGGTCACAGACGCCAAGTTCATCAACTACTTTGCTATTGTTAACTTGGAAAAAACACCGGGATGCACCATGTATCTCCCTCCGCGACCCTGCCAGACAGATCTCAGCGGAAGTTATATGGTGCATCTGCAGCACCCAAGTTTCTCTAGTTAACTTGTTGGCTCAAGCTTTTATCAAATTTTAAACATTAACAGATATAAAGAAATGAAAAGTTCCTTGAATCTTATTGTTTTAAAATGTTTTATACAAACCAAACTAAGCTACAATGCAGCATTTAAAACAATTGAAAATACTAATAACAGATGTGGTGAAATTAAATCATTTCTAGCTTGTCTTTAAGATATTTTTATAGTAAGGAAATAAGACAATTGGTTCTTCAAAATAGGTGCTAATAGATTATATATATATATGATATAATATAGAACGGGTGGCAATTCAGGTTAAATAGTGTTGTGTTCATATAAATTCAAATGTGACTTGTTTAATTTTTTTGTTAGTTCAAACAAGATCCGTTAATTTAATTAATTTTTTCGTGTCGTAAATTGAAACTCAAACACTGCTTATTAAATTAACAGGTTATTCAACACAACTTATTTATAGGCCGTGTCAATTTACGTATTTAATTTTTAAAAACAATTTAAATATGTTTCCCTTACAATATTTCTCATAAAAGATGATTATTATATCAATCAAGCTAATCCGTGGATAGATACTTAGAATAAGCTCAATAAGAACGTGACTAATTTATTTAATGGGTTAATATTTTGACTTAATAGTGATTTGAACTCAATAAGGTCCAATGTTTTGACTAATAATGATTCAAACTCAGTAAGGTTTAACCAAACTCAGTAATTTTGTATAATGTTCATGCCATATGAATATATGATCATCCGGTGGTGTCCACAATTATTGCCAGCCCTATATAGAATCTAATAGAACATTATACCTTAGTTTGTCTGAACAGCATTGGATTATCTTATAAAGCCATTTCACTTTTCTCAGTGAAAAATACTAAATTTATAATTAAGATTTAAGAGCATATGTTTAACTGAATGATGTAAAACTTATATATTTTAAATTGGATCATTGATTTATTTTAATGCCATAGATTATATAATAGGAATATCCACTCCACTTGTAATTAATTAATTGACACAATAAGAATTGATTGCCTTTGTTTGCAGCTTCACCTTAATTTGAATAGAAAAAAGCTTTCTCATATTTAATTCAAAATCGTTTCAATTTGTATGATAAAAATAATGAAGCCAGTGATGAACAACTTGGCCGTTTTAGAATTATTTAATCAATCAGTTAAAATCATTATATAATATGGAGATCAAAATGTATGATTATGAACATTATCAGTCATAAACTATACTATTCATTTTAATATATACTTTATAATTAATCCATTTATTTTATGTTATTATTATATATCTTGAATTAATAATTCATGGTAGTATTTTTGTTTTGGTACTCTCTTTTTTATTTACTTTGAATATCCTTTTATTAAATTGTAAGTTGCATGTTAATGATGACGATATGATGTTGGTCTGGTGGTATACTCCCCATAACTACACCATAAGATAGTGGGTTCGAGTCTTTTCCCTCCTAAAAAAACCTCGAATTTTAGTAATACTTAAAAAAAAATGCATGAACATGGTTAGCTGGCCACAAATTAATGAGAAGAAGATTATCCAATCAACTTGTATATATAGTTAATATATATAGGATGGTCTCGCATGCAACAGTTGTCTTCCTCGTTAAATATTTATAGGCCCCACAATCACAAGGTTTGCTTGATCAACATTCAACATCATCAATTATCATCAGATCATCCAACAAACCAAGTATAGTGCTAGCTGCATCTGCAACTTTTTCAGTGTACATGCTCTTCGTTAATGGCCACACCACACTATCACTTTCTCCCACTTAGCGAAAGTCTAAAACCGAACACAAACTTTTAATTAATTGATCTCCAGTTCTCCACTGCACCAACAACATAATTAATCTCAAAAGAAGTTTTATTACTTCTTGAAAACATGTCAAATAATCTTAACTAATTAATATCAGAAGATCTTATTAACTAGCTAGCTAGTATGTGATCACTTGCATGATCAACTAGCTAGAGCCTAGACAATAGTAATGGAGGGTAAAATATATCTTGGTTACTTCATCAGATCATTACCATACATATCCATTTTTAATTTTATCATATGAGATATATTTTGTTACGTGATATGATCAGAACGGAAGATGCATCATCAGATCATGTATCATACATATCCCTTTCTAATTTTATCACATGAGATATATTTTGTTACGTGATATGATCATAATGGAAGATGCATCATCAGATCATGTATCATACATATCCCTTTCTAATTTTATAACATGAGATATATTTTGTTACGTGATATGATCAGAACGGAAGATGCATGATGACTTCCGGATACACTTAAGCTCCTCATCTCATGATGGAGATATGTCAAGACTAGAGTCATCACTTGGTGGATTCTTTTTCACTGTTAACTAAATAATGGAGCACTTCATGAATGGTTTCATTATATAATTTGTTTCTCATGAAAATTTTCTGTTTAATTTACGTGAATGATTGTAATTTGATTGGATTTGGAGTACTACTCGTAACAATTAAACAAAAATATTTACCATATATAACAACTTAACATTCATGGTTTGAATTGTTGTTGATCAACTCCGTTTACTGCTAAAATGTTTCTTCTACGTTGTTTTTATGTGGCTGCTTGTCTTATAATCAATTGTACTTTTTTTCTTTTTTATTCAAACGTATCAATCAATGAATCAATTCTAATTTCTAACGTTTTTAGGGCTGCAGGGTCCACTTGGTTGGCTCTGCCAACTTTTTATCATGTAATACATGATCCAATTTCTATTAATTTACTGTATTTATAGTGTTTAAGATAATATCGCAAATCAACTCATTTGACTTCTTAATATATGTTTTTATGATTAAGCCCACAAATAATATATAAGATATCTTTTTTTTTAAAAATTACAATAAATTTTGATACCTAACAAATCAGAAGACTATCATAACTTGTCATGATCAAATTTATATACGCTATACGTAAACATATAGTGTACTCAAACCCCCACCACTAAATTTGTTTCATATATATTTTCTCTTTTAGATCAATGAATTTCAATAATACAATATGTCGATATCATTATCATAACATGGATGATGAAGAAGAAGAACTAGATGACTTGCAAACTCTAGCTTCACTGTAAACCAGACCTGGTTTACAAAAATACCCTTTACTAGGGCTGCAATGTCTGTCCTCTGAACATACACACAAGCCCTCTAGAGCACATCCATCACCTTTATTATAATTTTCTTCTTTGCCAAACAAAATCTCATCAGACCATTCACTTGAAAACATTTGTTGAGGGTCCAGTTTCTTCTTCACATCCAAGAACTTGTTAAAATTCGGATACTTTGACTGCACATTCAAGAATGCTAAGTTTCTGTTCTTGGCCCAATGTGGCTTGGCTCCATGCTTGAAGAAAGCCAATTGCTCCACTTCTTCCCACACATCTTGGTTCAGTCTCGGTGTTGAAGCATCGCTGGCTCGATAATAGTTGAAATCTACAACAATCGAGTCCTCAGACTGTCCCATGTATGCCTTTGAAGCCTTGATGAATCTAATCAAAAACCCATTGTAGATATCCACTCCACAGAAGTTTTCTGGTTTGATGAGGTCTCTTAATTTCTTGACGTCTTTGATGAAGTCTCCAAACTTTTTGGCTGGAAATATTGCCGTTGATTCGTAGAAGAAGAGTCCATTGATTCTGGGATCCCAAGCACAGGAGCTTACACTGCTTGTTGAATATAAACATGACCCGGATGTCTGCATTTTTCCTTGCCGGCCAACCACAGGATACCCGGTAAATATCAAGCCATTCTTCAACCCGTTCGCGACCAGTTTCTTGAACCCCACGAACGATGATGCAGTCAAGCATTTCCCGTTCACGTTTCTCTCATTTTCCATCTCTTTCTCTGCATTTCGATACAATTAAATTCGATATCTAAACCAAAATAAAGTGTAGGAGTACTCTTAAGATGCATTTACTAATCCAGAATGAAACGAAAAAGAATTAAGTTTCATGGGAAAGACAATCAGGAAAGGAAGCTTGATTCCTTGAAGGGCGCGTTTACTAATCAGGGAAGATGAGAATCAATTACTGATTTGTGATTATTGTGTTTACTAAAATTAGTTGGAATCAGATTACGTGGGTTATACACAAATTAAGGAATGTTGATTAGGTGGGTTACACACAAATTAAAGAATTAAGTTCCTAACGGAAGTGAACCTAATTCCTTCCTCATATCTAAGGAATCAAGTTCCCTTCCCCAATTCCCTTTCATTTTATTCCCCATTTGAAAGTTCGTCCACAGTTCCCTCTCTAACAAAAACTTAATTTCTGATTTATACGTGAAACCAATACAATTTTATTCTCAACAGATTTTTTTTTGTTTGAAGTATTATTCTCAACAGACTTTATTAAACACAATAATCACAAATATCAATAAATAAGTTCTCTTTCTCTTGGAATTCCTGATTAGTAAGCGTATAAAAATACTATTTAATTACCTGAAGCTCTGATTGATTTGGAGACCAAAATGGAATTTGATTGGAAGCCAAGAAAGTCATAGACTCCATCACCAGGAGTATCCAAAGGAACTCTGTTGTCGTATCTGTACACAGCTGTATGTCTTGATGGGTACCACTGTATATCTCCAAACTCATATTTTCTCGCATGATCCATAAACACATCCTCAATTTCACCATCTTCCGTAAAATTATATGTTACACTTCTCTTGAATCCAGGCTCCAGTGACAACTTCACCTGCAATTCGTATATATAAAATTAGTTAAAAAAATTATGAAATTTTCATTACATTTTAAAAGTTTTTCATTTTGACCCTTCAAAAATAATTTTTTTGTTTTTTGTGTATTTCTCGCTTCGTCACTGTACCTTAGAGATGACACCTAACACGCCAAGCGAAACTTTTGCAGCATCAAGGAGAGGATCTGGGGATTGAATTCTGATAATTTTGGCAAATCCTTCGTTTTGTTTTGCTGGGACGATGAGGCTGAGTCCTATAACATGATCATGAACAGCTCCTCCTTTGCCCCACCACGAGCTTCCGTGAGCTCCGGTGCTGATCAACCCGCCTACGCTCACGCCTTCCCAGTAGGGTGCCGCAACCAAACTCAGATTAGCTTCCTCCACTCTATCAATAAGCTGTCTCAATGAGACCCCAGAATCCACCGTCACAGTCAGACCGACCACGTCGATTTCGATGGTGGAGTTGTATTTCGATGTACTCACGAGCATTGCAGGCTTTTTCGAAGAACCTGGGCAGGCCAGTTTCGGGATGGTGTGTGAAAACTTGCTCACCACTTTGACTTTGAGTTTGTTTTTGTTGGCATTGGCGACGGCTGACCGGAGCTCCTCCTCGGTTGTTGGATACACGACGGTTGGGACACGACAGTCGTTTCGGTCATTCCATGCACCGTAGGAGTTGTAGAGGGTGCAGCCACCACTGCCGGTTTGGTTGCATTGGACAACCGGTGGTGGTAATATGGCCTGGACGGTTTGAACCAGCAGGACCACCACCAGACTCGCCGCAACAACTAGAAGACATTGAAAATATTGACACATCATCATTGATCACAACGTACTAGCTAGTGTGATGAATATATATATCGATGATTATTATTATTTGGTTGGATGTGATGTGAAACGAAGAAGATTACTTTGAAGGGAAAACTACGAGACAAATGTGAGAAACGTAGAGTGTGGTAGATGTTTTGTTCTTGACTTTTTTTTATTTGAAGAAGATTGTAATTCATTGTTATAATAATTTTGTCGGGATAAAAGAAAAAAATTATCGTCTTTTAGGGTTTTTTTTTTAATGAGTGTTCACATTATCAAAACATTAATGTTTTTTCTAGTAATTGCAATTATAAAGCTCCTAAACCCACATTTGGCAATATAGATTAGGAGATGAATATTTGGAAATGGAAATAGCATTTTTGTATGTACAGTATATAATTTTAGGATTTGAATCATCTGCTGATCTGATCGTTTTCCTGACCTTTTTAAAACATGTGATTGGTTGTTGATAAAGTGGTTGTGAAAACAAATCACATCTTAACCACACAATTGCAATGCTTATATGTCATAAGATTAGGTGAGGAAATTAAATCAGCAGAGATCCAAATTCATAATTTTAAGTTACATCCCAGTCAGTTAATTTTCAAATTAAATGTTAGTTTGTTTTCAAGTTAATTACATGTCAATTAGATTTTAAATTACATACATGTTAGTTAATTTAAAAGTTACATTTTCAAAATTACATTATAGTCATTTTCAATGTATTTATTCTTATTTGACATTTAAATGCTTGAAGATAGGTGAAACAAGAAACGAGATTGACCATCCATTGAAGTTGGGTTTGTAATAATTGCAAGGGTGGTGAGAGGGGTTTGGTTCTAGTCATTAGAGATTTGACTTATGATGGTACAAGATGATCGATGTTATGAATGTTTATGTTACTAGGTACGAACTATAATTATACTAATTCATCAATACCTAAACCCCAAAGATACCTATCGGCAATAGAAGTATGTAATATTTTCGTCAAAAAAAAATGGAAGTATGTGATATTACTCGGGTGTTCGGTATTTCAGTACTAGTTAATTAAGGTTGAATTAGTAATTATCAATTTCATCATTAATGATGTTTATTCTTTTGGTTATTTTAATTCTTTGATTTATATCATTTCAATGACATAAAATGCACACTAATTATATTTCAAATTACATATCTGTTGTACTACAAGTTACATGTCAATACGTACTAATATAATAGATTACTCTAGGTTTTTGTAATTTAATTTCTAACACAGATTATTCTTAATATGTTCATACGCTACACTAAATCACACATATTTATCAACCTACATTAAGATTATTGTAGCTTAAACCTTCTTTTCATTATAGTGTCGATCAAAAATAACATAAAGAGTGTAGGTGGGGTGGCTACTTGTAGGCTCGCATGCACGATCTAGTTTGCACTTGTCGCTACACATGATAGATTCATAGAAGGTGCTTAACAACAACAACAACAAAAACTACTTCTTTTCATAGAAACGATAATTGCACCTTCTTTTCTTTCTTTTTTACTTTCCTTGATCATCTTTATTTGTTTATTTTTTTTACACAAGATCATTCCAAGAAGTCAAAAGTCCATAACTTTTTTGTTTTCTAATATTGTCTACCGCCAACAAACAATTCGATTGTATAATGTCAATCCATATTATTTTTCACAACCCATATATGGTGGAATTCATGGAAAATGTTACATTTTTAAACCTTTGTTACACGAAACCTTTGTTACACGAAAGTTACTGTTTTAATAAGTTATATTTAATTTTTAAACCCCCCATATATGTCGAAATTGATAATTCTTTGTTTATCTAACGACTAACAATAACCCAAATCTAATTTATTTTTGTAAAATTAATATAAAGTTTTTATAGCGTTAGTGAAGTTTGCGTGTTTAATTTCCTGAAGAGGGAATTAAAATGAAAAAAAAAAAGGAACTTACTAATTACATAATTAAAAAAACATTGTAATTATATATAAATCAATCAAGGTTTTGGATTAGTAAAAGCTTCCTAACAACCATCCTATTTACGACAAATATTAATGGCTAAATTCATGATAATAATCCAGTGTAATTGGATAATAGGCTTATTACGATTAATCCAAATTAGATATTTTCCCACATAATTATTATGTATGAGTGATACAACTCGATATAATCCAACCAATTATAAAGAAACAAAAGAAAAAACAGTAACTGTCACAGTTTTACATGAAATAATGTCGGGCCCATTTTTCACACATTAAAATCATGAATTGGCCTCTTCATAAATCACACACAAAAATGAAAAATCTGATAAATCATTCCTCTCCTGAAACTCAACCCCACCAACACGTGATTCTGTCATGCAACTGCAGAGTACAGACGTCTACATAAATTCAAATTCAAAGTTTCTTTGTTTTTTTTTTTTTTCTTCTTATGAATATAATTCAAGATAAATTATAATAAGGTGTAAATCGGATCGGATAATATAATTCAGGATAAATAATGTTGTAAAATGGCATGTTATGTACAATAAAAACTCAAATAACTTTCACCCTCACATAAATATATATAACGACCATAATCAATAAAGTAGATATTATTTAAGGCTCAAAAAATAAAAAAAAAATTTTAGAGGTGGCATTTCAACACTGTTGCTTTAATAACTTATGTTTAAAAGGTAAATATTATGGTGAACGGACAAAAATACCATCAATATTTGTTCCACATCAGATTTCTTTCATTCAGTTTACAGTGACAAAGTTATGAAGTAGAGAGAGAAAGTCCGGTTGAAATTCAGGTAATCATTCGAACGGTGACGGAGTGGAGCTACGCAGACGTATTCGGGGGTCAAGCTTTTTTTTTTCAATTTAAAGCTCGGGCAGTTTATGAAAAAGCTCGAAACCTTATGTAAAAGGCTCGGTAGTTCATGAAAAAGCTCGGACAGTTCATGAAAAAGCTCGGAGACTTATGAAAAAACTCGGACAGTTCGTGAAAAAGCTCGGAGCCTTATGCAAAAGGCACGGGCAATTTATAAAAAAGCTCGGACAATTCATGAAAAAGCTCGGAACCTTATACAAAAGGCTTGGACAATTCATGAAAAAGCTCGGAAAGTTTATGAAAAAGCTCGAAACCTTATGTAAAAGGCTCGGGTAGTTCATGAAAAAGCTCGGACAGTTCATGAAAAAGCTCGGAGACTTATGAAAAAACTCAGACAGTTCGTGAAAAAGCTCGGAGCCTTATGCAAAAGGCACGGGCAATTTATAAAAAAGCTCGGACAATTCATGAAAAAGCTCGGAAAGTTTATGAAAAAGCTCGACACCTTATGTAAAAGGCTCGGGTAGTTCATGAAAAAACTCGGACAGTTTATAAAAAAGCTCGGACGGTTATGAAAAAACTCGGACAGTTCATGAAAAAGCTCGGAGCCTTATGCAAAAGGCACGGGCAATTTATAAAAAAGCTCGGACAATTCATGAAAAAGCTCGGAACCTTATACAAAAGGCTTGGACAGTTCATGAAAAAGTTCGGAGACTCATTAAAAAGGCTCGAGCAGTTCATGAAAAAGCTCGGAAAGTTTATGAAAAAGCTCGAAACCTTAAGGCTCAGACAGTTCATGAAAAAGCTCGGAGCCTTATACAAAAGGCTCGAGCAGTTCATGAAAAAACTCTGAGACTTATGAAAAGCACGGGCAGTTTATGACAAAACTCGGACAGTTCATGAAAAAGCTCGGAGCCTTATGCAAAAGGCCCGGGCAATTTATAAAAAAGCTTGGACAATTCATGAAAAAACTCGGAACCTTATGCAAAAGGCTTGGACAATTCATGAAAAAACTAGGAGACTCATTAAAAAGGCTCGAGCAGTTCATGAAAAAGCTCGGAGCCTTATGTAAAAGGCTCGGGTAGTTCATGAAAAAGCTCAGGCAGTTCATGAAAAAGCTCGGAGACTTATTAAAAAGGCTCGGAGATTCAAAATTGACAAAACTAATATTCTTGAAAAAAGCTCGGACAACAATTTAGAAGGCTCAGATAGTTTTACAAAAGGCTCGGACGCAGTGTAAAAAGTCTTGGAAACCCAGATCTTCATCGTCTTATACACAAATTTTTCATAAATTAAACCCTTAACCAAAAAAGCTCGGATAACAATTTAAAAGGTTCGAACAGTTTTAGAGGAGTTATTGAGTTCAGTGTTCCAAGTGTGGAGGTGAAAGTATAAAGACAATAAAAAAATGATTATTTAAGGACAATTTTGGTAATTCACCATAATAGGTGTCTTTTAAACATAACTTATTAAATCAGTGACGTGGGTGCACCGCACCTCCAAAAATATGACATTTCTCACCATTTCCACTATTATTTATGGTCTAATAGTATATCATTCATACTTACAACATTAGATTACATGTTTAAATCATGTCCCTCTTCTCGAACTCTGAATTTATTGCAATATTTCAAAACATTAAATAAAACTATATATTTTGATAGGCAATTTTTCTTAATTGTTTTTATTTTATTTTAGCTAATAGATTATTTAGTTAAAAAGAATTCCAAGTTTTGCTTCCTATGTAACATAATATTTCTTCCAAATATTGATTAGTGAAACTATTTTTATATTTTATATATATATATAACTATTTTTACATTATTTTTTAATTGTTTTAAATTGACAGGATAGTTTTCGTAAGATATATGATTATCACATATACAATAATTTATTAATATAGCACAAATTAAATAAAAATCCACACATGACACGACAAACAGGCGTGAAAATAACTACAGATATGAAAGTGAAATCACAGCCGTTCATTCTCATCCTGTGTTAGATCCGGCCGTCCATACTCCGAAAGCGCCTTAAGTAACTGGGTCGCTTTTCTCCTCCCTCTCGCAGTACAATCCCCTTGCAATGCCAAAGCCACCGCACGCGCCACCTCCTCCGGCGGCGCCGTCATAACCAATTCTTCTCCGCTTCCGCCGCCACCATAAATGACAGCCAGCACGCTGATTGCATACTCCTTCCCCCTTCCCGCCATCTGCCCCATCATCGACACCATCACCGGAACCGCCAGCGCGTGTGCCCGCACCTCTGCCGCCCCCTCCGCCACCGTACACATTAGCTCGAGCGCCGCCAGCGCTCTCTCCCCAGCCGCCGCCTCGAGCTCCGCCACCACCTCTATGACAGCCCCGGCAGCTCCCGCCTCAACCGCCACGTGGCGGTTGCCCTCCGCCAAACAGAGCGCCAACAAGATTTTAGTTGCCGGTTTTGCCCCCGCTCTATTTTTCAAATTCGCCACGACCCCGCGCATCAGCTCGGGTTGGCAAGCCGGGTCGGATGGTGGGTTGGGAACGAGAGAGCGTTCCAGGAGATAAAGCGCAGCGAGCTGGTCGGAGTCGGAGCCGGTGGTGAGCTGGATCTCTGCCAAGTGAAACAGTTCCTGGACGCTGGTGTAGGGAATCGGAGGAGGTAGTGGTTTTGGCGGGAGCGTGAAGGCGGGTACGGGTTTGGGTTTGATTTCGGGTTGCGAGTCAGAGTAGGAGTGTGGGTGGATAGGGGAGGTTGGGAGAGGGAAGCGCCACTGAGTGAAGCTTTGGGAGGCGGAGGAAGAGGAGGAGGAGGATTCCGGTTGATGGGTGGTGGTTGGTAACTGTGGCGGTGGAGGAGGAGGAGGCGGAGGTGGTGGTTGTTGGAAAGGAGTGGTGAGAGGGAGAGGAGGAGAGTGAGAATTTGTGGGACTGAGTACTGATTGAGTGCAGTGACGAAAGAAGCCACAGGAGAAGAGTGGTCGTGGTTGAGTTTTCAGCTTTGGTTGTTGTTGTTGCTGGTGATGACTTTTCATGGTGACAAAATTCGAGAGAGAGAGAGAGGTGTTTGTGAAATTTGATGAGGTTGAGAGGAAGAAGAGGAAGTGGGTTTGTTGTTTAATGGATGGAGATGGAGATGGAGACGAAGGAAGAACAGTGCTCGTGACACTGACGACGGAGAGTGGTGCAGTGGCAGCAGCACTAGTACTAGTACAGTTTACAATAAGTGTCGCTTTCAATCAATGAAAACAACTGCATGTCCCCACAACACTGATCCTCAGCTATTCACTATTATCATAATCAGAAGGTAGTAGTAGACAACTAGACATTGAAACAGAGCGCACAGAAATTACTGAGAATACACCACTTTAAACTGACATAGATGGAAAGAAGAAGCCAACAGAAATGGGCAAATGGACAGGTTCCCTTGTCTCAGTAGTTTGAGACTTCAAACTAATGCTTCACCACCGGAGGTTCAAACCTGTAGGGTAGTGTAAATATATGTCTATCTTTGACCATTAAATCGTTAAGTGTGGAAGACATATAGAGATATCAAAATTATCTATTGGTCCGGAGATCCGTGGGAATCCGTTCTATTAGGGACGTTTTTAACCGTACCATTTAAGTTGTGGTATATGATCGGTATTTTTTTCAATCCCCGATTTAATTTCGGTACGGTTACGGGATTTCAACTCCCCAACCCACCCCATCCATCCCATCCCTGTATCTGTTATTATTTTCATATTATTCAATAATATTTATATAATTTTTATCAAAAAGTCCTAAAAAATATATTAATGGGATGAGGATGGTACGGGACTAAAAACATATTCCCTAACGAGGAATCTCTGCACAATTTATTTTAAGATGGATATTCATCGGAGATGGTATTTCTCATACAAATTGGTATTATGGATAGTAATTGAAAACCCGCCCCCGACCTTGACACCCCCCTATAGTAATATAGGCAAATGATGCAAGATTCGTGCTGCTATCATTTTCATTGTTCACTAATTCAAACCTGCAATGAGCCATGTGAGCCCTTCACTGTCATGTTTGGATTGATGGAAGTAGCTTTGTACAAAGGAGAAAATACAACTCTCAAATCTCTTTCGATTATGACTGATTATTATTTACAGTAATTTTTGCCCAATTATTAAGAAATAAGAATAGATATTTGATTTTGAATTTATTTTATCACTTTAAATATAAAATTTACATATATATCACCCATGAGAACGAATGGTATGGAAGAAGATTCTCAGTCCTATCGATCTAAACAAAACGATACAAGTAGAAAACACAATTGTCCAAAGACTAAAAAATGATCGGTGGAAGCAACCAGTTTTCAATCCTTTCTTGGTAATTCTTCATGCTTCAACAAACATACATAGATTTAACATTATTCCCAGTTATACGTAGCATATATTTTTCATGCTCAAAGTTCGCATATGTCGACTATTATCAGAGAAGAGAAAAGGTGCTGACAGATCAAGATAATGCAAACAATTTATCTTTGAAATGTCTGCTTTACAACAGAGATCACTAGATTTAAGTATTCCTTAGTGAAACAGAAACAAAAAAAAAAGGCCTTTTGAAAGAAAAAATGCTACAAGATTAAGTCAGGTGTGAATAATCTGATCTAAATCAAATCAAAACGCGACTTGATGCCAAAAATGTTGTTAAGATACAGAAGTGCTACACTAGACACTGCTCACCTCCACTTCTCTCGTAGTTCTTTCTTCTCCGACAAAACCCAGGTTACAAAGATTGCTGCAACAAGGACAACAATTGTAATGAGAAGTAGAGCGTAACTGAAATCCTCTGTGAGTGAATCATAGGTCCTTGAGGGTGCAAGCCGAGTGAAAAAGAGATCTACTCCATATGAGAATACGAGAGTCGTGGATTCCAGCTTTGCAGGCACTGTTATTATCCCTCTGAGACCCTCCACTTTAAGGGCATGTGTAATGTAGGACTGCAGGAACAATTAAGCATTTCAGCAAACAAATCACACCATGTAAAGAACCAAGTTATAGAAGCCAAGTATAGCACCCTTGACGTGCCACAATCGAACTCCTACACATAGCATATTTAAAGGGAGTGAAACTAACCTGAGGTATAATTGGCAGTGCATCTGTAAGGGGAATAATTCCTTCTTCTTTCTCTGCTTGTGTAGGGTTAAGTGATCGGCGAGGATCCAGGAAACGCTTATCGAGTGCCAAAACCTGTAAGGTAGACAATTGATCAATTAATGAACACATTTCAAACATGCCCATCTTTGCTGAAGGAATAAAAAGTTAAAACCAAAACAAACCCAATTCTCATAACACAATAACAAGTCAGAATTCGATTTTGCTCAATAACTTAACCAACCTGATCGCCAATTGTACCGATAAGAAGCTGCTTTGAAGTTATACCCTTGGCAGTTAATGTCACTGCTATAGCTTTCACAGAATGGGTGAAATAGTAAGACTGGGACTTTGTTACAACCTCTGGTCGTGAGTACGAAGAAACGGGTGCAGTAAGATTGTGCTTTCCAAGAATGAGCTTCAATACATCTCTGTTTTCCTGTGGATATTATTCAATCATAGTTAGTGAAGAACACAACATTATGAGATAGATTTTAAGTTCATGGCGAATGAATCATAGGCATACCGCCCTAGATTGGTCATAAATCTCAATGACTGACATCTCATATCTATGTGCTCTCAGATTGAAGTAGTGGTACACAACCCAGTTTTCACTAAAAACCTACAAAAAAGAATAATAATAATAATAACATTAAATAAACACATAAGCCAGTATATTTTATTCATGATAACACCTAAATGATAAAACAGATGGCAAACTCACAGCATGGACAGGACCCTGTGCACCATGATGCGTCATGCGGTGCAATATACGACCAGTTACAGTATCAATAAGATATGCAACCAGCGATGACTCCTCCGGATCAACTGATCCAATTGTGCCACTGGCTTTCGGGGAAACAGTTGCGACAAAAAGCAAATTTTTCGATATATATTTATACATCACATCCTGGTCCACTGAGACCTTTGCTTGAGTATGAACCACCTGGAGAACCCAAAAGGGCATTAAAGATCCCAAGGCCTCAATAAAACTCACAAATTCAACTATAAATCATGCCAATTCAAAGAAAGCGGCAGAGATCAATGAACATATATTATTTCTTGTAAATATTAATCAGACTTGTTTACTGAAAGTATTAGTTCAGCAATGCCTATTAATTTACCATTTTTACACTAAGCATAACAGAATCAACTATGTCAAGGCGCAAATCTAATAACTTGACAGCAAGTGATGGGCCGAACCACCATGAGATGATTAGTTGTATATGCAACAACTTTTGTAACAGGCAATACTGAAGAAACAGATTTAATGAATGTGCAATATTGATTCACCATATTATTGAACAAACGAATGCCTACGTGGAGAGGAAAGATCAAGGGTAAAAGATTATAAGAGCAATAACTGAGTTAAATAGTAGTCAGATATCCTATTACGAAAAGATCAAAAGCAGTCTACGATGTCGATTCTGTCTACCTCCCTCCATTTAAGGACAACCCATAGCTTTAGTCAAGTAAAATATTATTACAGCACCATCAAACTTAACCCACTGATGTTAGAAAAATCACACATAGCATTAACACAATGTTTGACAACAAAGAAACAAAACTTGAGGCAGCCGCTGGAGGGTTCCATCCAATTAAATATGAAACAAAATCTTGAAGAAAGTTATTTAAAAAAAATACCTCGTTAGGTTTTCTGGTCACAGTCGCAATGATCTTTTCTGACTCCGAGGGAAAGACAATAGACCACAAATTCCCAGTGTCATAACAGAAATCATCAGCACCCTTACCAATACATTTACTCTTTATCACATGCCCTTTGATAATGCCATTATCAGCCTCAACGGAATACCAGTATATGTTTGAGATCTCTTGTTCAAAAGTACTTTTAGCTTCAGGAGTTTTGGGATATAAGTGCACTCGTCGATCAGCATCCACTAGTAGATGAAGACGCTGTTCAATTGAATCTGTGAATGGCAGTGGAATAACTTGCACTATGGAATGAGCAAGATCCAAAGAATTAAGCTCCTTCCCAGTGTAAGCATCAACAAAAGAAAGTACACCTGGTGCATTTGAACTAAACCCACAGCGGCCAACAACAAGAACTGATGGATTCTCATCCATAGCATGGTGATGAGGAATCTGCCACTGATACACATTTAACCCGGTTGGATTATCACACGCTTCTGATTTACGTAGAGAAGGCAGTAAAAGAGACCAGACAACCCGCCCATCTCCACTGTGTAAGGCAAAAATTTTCCCTGCTTTAGTAAGAACTATGAGTAGCTTCCGAAAACCATTGTGGTCTCGGGTCAATTTGCTCTTCTTAGAACCTTTCAACCTAATCGCTTGTATGGCTACCACATCCTCGGGACTTGCAAGCATTAAGGTCCCCTTAAGCTTCAGCAAGTGTCCCTTCAAACAACAGAGCACCATATCAAATCCCATCGCCCGAGGGGAACAGGCCAAAGTTATGCATTTTTAATCTCAACAATAAAAATGGTGGCAGGATATTATGCAAGAAGATGAATACTACAGTAGTATCACTCTTTTATCCAATCAGTTATATGCTTTCTCAAGAAGACATCAGGCTTTTGTTAGAAATGGAGAGAGAAAAACAAGGCAACATTTTATTATTTTATCATTTTCCTTGCACTCGATGAAGACATCACGGCATTATATGCATTATCTCATTGGAGTGACAAGAAAATTTCAACCAACTAGACAAGAGGTATAACAGTATAACATTTATGAAGTAAATTTAACCAATATTAATTATTAAAAAAAAAAAATCTAAGCGAACGGTATAAAGCTAAGGATCATAAATTAAATTGAAAAATTGTTGTATTGTACTGTCAAATTCTAAAATTAGAAATAATTTAACAAATACCATGTAGAAAGATAAAGAATCTCTGTAAATACAATTATGCCTCCCTGCAAGCTCAAATAGAGTGGAATAGTACTTGATCACGAAGTTGCAGCAAATGCAATGCTAGCCATTTTTTATAAAACTAGTTCACTTTGATAATAGCAGTTTAAAACATTCATACCTGGAGCCATTCAAAGAGGTTATGCTCCACTTTTGCTACTGACACCCCATGCTTTTCCACAGGGAGTTCAGATGTTGTCACGTCTATTATTGAGGCAAGACTGTCTTCCCTATTCCAGACAATCTTACCTTGTTGCACTAGCAAAAGTGAATGATCTTCCATGACAATCAAGGCCCTGAATCCATGAGACCTATCAGTCCTGACATAATTATTTACGAAGACCTTATGCACATGCCCTCTCAGGTGATCCATTTCAATGTTTTCTTTAACCAAATCACTGTTCCAGTCATCACCAAGCTTCACGCTAAGGTGAATCTTATTTCCTCTATGTTGAACCACTGCAAATGCTTGTTTGTCATCTGAGAATGATAGAGCATCACTGACAACTGTTGCAGGGTCAACTTTTTCCACAACCTCCAACTTGCCTTCACCTGTCACTCTTATAAATAGCATAAGGGTATTGATTTTTAAAGCAAATGTCCCTTTCAGTGTTGATGGTAATATCATCGCCGCCTCTGAAGTGTCCCCAACAAGGTTTGAAATGTAGGTTTGTTGAAATTTAATTTCCCCATCTTTGAATACTATTGTTACCAAAACAGTCCGAGTGGCATCTAGAGCCACAAGTGTGTCACTTGAAACTAATGCAACTTCTCCAACAAAACCACCGGAAAAGGTTGCACTTTCATGCTTCAGCAACTCTCCATCCAAAGCATTGATTTTATACACATGAAACTGAGATGAACCAGTAAATCCTACCACGTAAATTTTACCACTGTCATGTAGTTGAATTACCTTCTGAACTTCTAAACTGCAAGCAAAAATATCACGATTGATTACTGGCACTCAAAATTTCATATATCAACTAAAAACAAAAATAGTCTGGTACATAAAAACTCCAAAATGATCAAACCTTTCGGCAGTGAAATCCTTTCTCCAAAGAACCTCGCCATCTATGCTTGAAACAGCATGGAGACACCCTTTGCTGGAAACAAGGATCACATTGTCCTTGTCAACTTTCAAATTTGTCTGCATAATGCAGCTTCAGTTAAACAATATTCCTTTGAAAATTGGTAGAAATGGCCATAAAACTTGCAGACTTGAGCAAACTAGTCCAGAGAAGTTTTCGAAGGATGAAGAATTCCAAAAAGGTGCATATATGATAACAAAAAATGTGCAAACAAAGCGAACTTCAATATAAGAACTTCCTATTATACGTGGACATTGTGTATTCTTTTAATCTTTTGTAAACAAAACAAACTAATATGAGTCAAGTTTTGACAAAAATAATTAGAATTGAAAACAAAATTATATAAGAACATTAGAACAATGCAAAAGTTTTTATATTTATGATATATGAACAATGTATTAGCACAAAAAAAAGGAAGGGAGGAGATGAAAGAGAGAAAGCCAGTGAAAAAAATTCACAGAGAACACCTATAAAAAACATCCATTTAATAGGTTACAGAAAGCATAACATGTCACCCAATACTATTTACTAACCAGGACCAACAACGATGGCTTTGAGTGCTTTGATCCTTGAAGAAAAGATTCCCACACCATCTGCCCATCAGGAAGGTTCCACGCTCTCAGAATACTTCCATCTGATGAAAGGGTGATAATGTCTGAAAGAATAGAATGACACATTCAAAAATTAATCAACTTTACAGCTCCAATGCTTGCCAACATATATTTTCAAAGCGTGCCAATATGTGGATTCGACGCAAGTGATTTTGATAGTGTACCTCAACCCTTAGTACAACCATCCAAAAAAAAAAAAAAAAACAGATATTCAAAATATAAAAATCACAAAATATTTTACTTGGCAATAAAGAGTTCTTAATAATTGTCCTTTTCCAAAGTGTATGATTATAACTCTATCCTTCCAAGTAGCTAAACCAATTGTCAAGAGATACATAATTATAATTCAACAAATTTCAACCAACTATTTGCAGAAAACTACTCAAACATATAACTAGGTCAAAACAGAACCAACTTTACATTTAAAGTATAATAAGAGCAACCATAGAACGCAGAACTTACATTTTCCCAAAGCAATATCAATTCCATCGACAACATCATCGGTCCCGAGAACATGCCTCCAAACTGTGTATAGTACCAGCAAGCAAAAGTCAAATTTCAGCATAGTCAAAGATTTCAATAAACGTCCTGATATATTGAACTCCATATAATGAAAGATATTCAAATTTCAACCAATTGATCAAAAACAGGATAAAATTCAGAGTCAAGGAAGGCAAAACTAACAAATCTCGCCGTGGCGGAGATCGAGAGAGGCGACAACGTTCTCTTCAGTGGACACCACTACGCGCTTCCGCCCAGTCTTCTGTGTGTGAAACACTGCGTGCTTCACTTTACCTATGTACTGCTGATGCCTGTATCGAACAAAAAAAAACAATCAATTTACACAATCGCACAAAAAATAGAGGATAATTAGAATTAGTTTCGTATAATGAAATACCAATCCATGAGACCGACTTGATCTTCGTAGAGCGAGAAGCTGGGGCTTGTACATGATAGAAACAGTAAAACAACGAGAAAAACCCTAATCGCCATGAAAATGGCTGATAAACTGTCTCTTTATCGATCGTATCAGTGTCAAGAGACAGATCTGAGAAGACGATGAGTTTGAAAGAAAGAACTTGCAAGTGAGAGCAGTGCTTGTGAAAAAGCCGGCTTCAATAGGAAATAATTATTAAAAGAGTATTTTGGTTATTTACAAAAACTCCCTTTAGGTTTAGTAAATATCGAAATTTCATATTATTAGTTGTCTTCTTTAATACGAAGGTCTTGGGTTGGTACGGTGATTTTGTGTTATAATTTATTTTATTTTATTTATATTAAAAAAAAAAAAAGAATTTTGTGTTAGGATTTGTAAAGGCTTGTATGAGTTTTTATTTTTTTTAATTTCTTGCAATCTTTGGGTTCAATGGATAATTATTAATTTGTTTAGTAATGTTATTGAACTTGTATGATCAAAAAGGATTAATCAAAACTTATGCACTAATAATCTAATATAGCATTTCGTGATTATACAAAATTTGTGTACTTATACTAAAATGGTTAGTACAATCATTGAATTTTAGTTCAATAAATGCTCATTGTCTAATAATGTGTGTAGTGTCTATGTAGTACATAATTATAATTGTATTTTAAAATTACACTTTGATGGAAATAAGTCAAATAACATATGAATAAGTTGTGATTCCATTTTTATGTTACATTTGATTTTTCGTCTTAAGACTGAATAATGCTGAATTATATTGAAGACTGAATAGTAACTGAAAACTGAAATTGAAAAACATATTTGTTTTTTTTTTCACTGTAAAATGAATATAAGTAATAAGTTTTTTGTTTTTTAAGTTAAAAATATCTTAAATTAAATATTTTTACATCGATACCCTTTCAACTGTTATTTGTCATATATTTATATTTTAATATATTATAGACAACTAAAACAATAATTTAATAATATAATAACAAATTTATCTATATAAAAAAATTGCCATATAAAATATAACCTTAGAGTATAAAAATTTAAGAAGTTAATTGAAGTTTAGTTTAATAAATAACAATAGATTAGAGTCAGCTACTAATAATCCGTACACTATTTATACTATATATGTGGAATAATAATATAATAACAAATTTATAATGAAATTTATATATCTATCAAACAAATTTTAATGTGTCTACTAAAGTTTTTTAAATAGTGAGAAGAAAAATATATATTAATATGATTCAGGGGTGTGAGAGAAGAGAAAATTGTAAATAAATAAGATCTGTAAGGATAAATTTGGAAGTAAAAAATTGATATATATTTCAGTTATTTTTCATTAAGTGAAAAGTGAAAAATGAAAATTTTCCACTTTTTATAAAAAGTGATTTTAAAAGCTCATTCAGTGGTTTTATAATTTAAAAAATCAAACGAAACAACTTAATAATACACATTAGGGGGTCGTTTGTTTTTTCCACTTAAAACTTAATGGGTCTGAATTATAATTATTAAGTTGTTTTGTTTGTTTTTATAAGTGGTCAAACAACTTAAAAATACCAAAAAACAACTTAAAATAAAAAGTAAGAAATCTTGAAGTTTTCACTTAATTGCAAATCACTGGATTGCATTAAATGCAATCCAAAATCTTTTCTTCCGATACTATCCCCCATATATAATATATTTCTAATTTCATTATAATTATATATGGTACATAAATATTTATTTTAATATATTGCTTAATTTAAATGACTTTAAAAATAAAAAGAACCTTAGTCACTTCTTATATGGATGTTTAATATCGATACTTCATTATAATATTAGGGTGATATATTTACATATTATTTTTTATAGTGTTTTAGGTGAGTTTTCCTGCTGCCCCTTTTATTTTTTGAAAAAACAAACTTTTCTTTTCTTAGTAAAAATGAAGTTTATTTGTAATCGAAGAAGAATATCATTATTATATGTGTTCATATATAATTATTATTTTTAGATTGTTTTTATTCCATATTATTTGTACAATTCTTTAACACGGGTATAAATGTAAAATTACTTAGTTTCAGACAATTTTACTTTTAAAAAACAAATGGATTAACAATACATTCAGATGTGAGAAAAAAAAAACAAACATGTTATTCAAGTTTAGATTTCAGTTCTTCTAAAAAATTCATGAATGTTTAGTCTTCAAACAAAAAAACAAACGACTCCTTAGGGGTCGTTTGTTTTTTGTTTGAACATTTAACGGTCCTGAATTTTTCTGAAAACTGAATAGGGACTGAAATCTGAATCTAAATGACATGTTTATTTTTTTTTTCTCGCATTTGAATATACTGTCAATATGTTTGTTTTTTTTTTTAATAAAACTGTCTGAAAATAAGTAATTTTATATTTATACCCATACTAATTAAAAAGGTAATTTAACATGCATCATTCTTTATAACATTTTGTATGTTTTTTTTTTTTTGCAAACAAAGTTCAATTTAACAAAATAAAAAATTAATCAAAGAATATAATTTTACATATTATGCAAACAAAGTTTAAGTTAAATTTATTGTCAAAAAAAAGTTCAAGTTCAAGTTCAATTTTATATGTTGTCCACGTTTCCGGTGAATATAATTCATGAAACTATTTTTTTTTTGTTTCCTGGATCATATGCACCGGAAACCAAATAAAAGAAAGGTTCTTGGATTTTTTATATACAATAATTCTATAACTTTTTCAAGCCACGAAATCTACTTAATATGATAGACAAATTTATTGAGTATTATACGAATAGTTAGATGAAAATAAACAAATAAAGAGTTCTTACCGGAATTTTGGCAGAAGATAAATTTAATTGTTCAATCCTTTAAAATTTTCATTATGAGAAGTAATTAGGGTTTTTCTTTTCTTTTGTAAAATATGTTTAAAATAAGAAATATGTTAAAAGAAATTTTTTTTACACCATATTAAATTAAGATAAATTTGGAAATATATCTTTTTTTGGAGGATAGACTTGGAAGAGAATATTTTAATTGTAATCCAGTGATTTAGAATTAAGTTAAAAGTCAGGATTTCTTACTTTTTTATTTTAAGTTGTTTTTTGATATGTTAAAGTTGTTTGACCACTTAAAAAAATAAACAAAACAATTTAATGGGTTCAATTCAGACCCATGTGTAGGCAATGATTTTTTTGTTATTGTAAAAGTAGATATTCGAACCACGGATATAATACTTTATCCAATCACATTCCAAAAGGCTTCTAATTCATGCAGCGTCAGACTAATAACATATACACAATCGCCCGATAAAAAAAACACATAATCTGCAATTCATTTTCAAAACCATTACAGATATAAGTGCTAGCATTAATTCATAAACACTATGATTTTTAATTTGGTAGTAGCAAATGTATCTTCTACATTAAGTTGATTACATTTGACTGCGAGTGTATATTTATATATAGATAGATATTGATACAAAAAACGAAGTACAATTACGATTAATTCGAATTTTCGGTGGGAGATACAACCTAGTCTCACAATCTGAATGAAGTATGAGGCGCATACTGCATACCACATGACCCAACCCTCATCTCGTCGGATAATGATAATTTGTTATAAATTATGTTAACGGGTCATATTATATTTTAAAAATGGATAGTATTAACCCATATCATATGGACATAAAATAAAATACTATAAAATGAAAGTTACAGTGTATTTATTGTAATTAAAGAAGATAAATACATGTTAACACTAATCTTAAATTAGCCGAGATTTTTTTTCCTTCATTAATGTATGTGAATTAGTATGGAAAAATAAGATTAGTTGGAAGAGCAAAGTCACGGTTTATCTCACAAAGTTGTGCATAATTATTGCTCTGATCAATTTAGTTAAACATAGATGTAATTTGCAATAACCATAGATAAGTCAAAACCAACTTTGCATATTTGCATTTCCCTTTTTTGGTAAAAAAAAACTTTTATGGTGCATCACTGCCTTTCAATTTACATGGTCAATTTTTATTTTATGGAAAGTCGTCGGATACCAATACTAGCCCTAATGCGATAAATCACATTTTAATATCAAATTATAATTCCTTTCATGACATTTAGAATCATTTTAATAAGGATATAATATTATAATTCCTTTCATGACATTTAGAGTCATTTTAATAAGGATAGTATTAACATGTACTATTATTAAAAAAGTTCTAAATACAACCATAAAAATATTAAAAAGAAATATTTATTATAAAAATAGATTTATTGTATTGATTGAGACAATAAATGTAATAAATATTTTTTTATAGTATTTTTGTAATTAATAATAATTAAAAAATTATAATAAGTTAATTTAAAACCTAATTATTTACCGTATAAAAGCATCTTCAAGAGTCTTACTTGTAAATCCCCTTATTTAAGGGTGAATGTTGGTATGAGGGATTATTAAAGGGTATGTGTTATTAAAGTACTTTCTTAAATGACTCATTTAATAATTTATTATTATTATCTTATGTTTTATTTTATAATGAAAAAAAGAAGTTGTTTTTAATTAAAAAAAAAACTTGAACAATAAAAGAGTAGTTGGTATTTAAAACTTAAATATATATTTCTTTACAAAAAATAAAATAAACTTAAATATGTGGCTCCCCCTAAGAGGTGTTGAAACCATCTTTTAATTAAGGGGGTGAACTCCACCGGAACTCATTTAAAGGGTCTTTAAGAGACCCCATAAAATCGTAAAAATGTAGCTCATCTCTTAATTAAGCTAAGGAGAGTCTTCATTGGAGATGCTCGAAATTATTGACATAAATACTAAACAACTTAAAAATTTAATCCAAATTTTAACTAAAATTATGTTGCTAGCGATTTTTTAATTAACCACATCATCACATGTTGTGTACGGTGAAGATAACTCAATTGCTGAATCATTTATGTTGAAATTTGAAATAGTATATTATTACTCGATTATCACTCCATACTGATATTAAAATGACATCTAAAATAAATCGACACCCATATAAAAAATAAATACAATTGGTTTTACTTTTACACGTGAGAGGCCACTTCCACACTACACGACACACGTGCGAATATATATGTATGGTGGTATACACAATTCATCGAACCGTGGGTGACGTAATTGTCCAGACACAAAAATGTACTGTTTTTCTCGTGTCTGAATCATCGTGATTGGAAGAGACTGTGTGTGTTATGTGAACTGTCATTCTCTTATATTTTTACGCTCATAAAAAAAAAATTCACTTAGATTCCTAAAAACACTTTTCCAACTCGTGTTTTTTAAACTCTCATTTGTTTTTTCTTTTAAACTTCAAATCAGTGAAAAAGTACCGGCGATACTTTTTGGAGAAGAAGATCCAAAAGCGGTTTTCTACCCATTTGCTGCCATTGCACGGTAATCCGGTGACCCGTTTCGTTTGAGTTGGATATTTTTAGTGTTCTGTTGCTGAATCTCGTTTTTTTTATTCTGGGGAATTGATTGATTGTTCAATGTTGGTTTGTTTTGATTTGTAGTAGTGTTGGTGGGTTTGGTGATGCTTTTGATTTTTAGTTATTAATTCAGTTCATTGTGAAGAACATACAAGGGAGAGAAAGAGAGAGAGTTGCATTTTCGAGAATGAAACGGTGGTAATAGATAGTTTGATTTCATTATTTGATTACCATTGTCGAGTTCAAGTTGGTTTTGATTGATAGTTGATTGTGTTTTGTGTTAATCTATGAAAAGCACTGAATTTGTGATTGGGGTATTGTTGAGAATGTGCAAAGGAGGACAAATTGTGTACTTGTGAGCTTAAGATTATGAAATTATTTGGATTTGGTGTAAAGTTGAGGTCAAAGGTGCCATTAGAACCTCTTTAGATAGTGAGATATAATTCGATTCTATTTTGATGGCATCTATTAGAAGAACCTTGTCTCCTGTTCCTAGAGCAGGAATTTCGTTAAATGGGGAGGCTTCTTCTGTTGCTTCTCCTCTATCGAAGTCATCATCGTGTACTCAGAGCCAGCCAGCACCCTCGGGTGGACTGTTATCTTCTCTGTACAGTTCATCGGACTCTCAAGGTTTGGTCTTTGGTGTTTACTCACCCAGATCTTCTAGGCCCATTGAGAGGTTGAAAGCAAAAGGGCAAGTATGGAGGAGAGTTCTTTTTCATTTCTTCATTTGCTTTGTGGTTGGGGTTTTCATTGGGTTTACCCCGTTTGTTTCCATGAATTTTTCAACAAATCTTACATCTGAGCAACAATCATTCACCTTTGAGGTGGTTTCTGCCATTGGGAGTACACAAACATTTGATAGTATAAGAAATGTGACACCAGTAACAATCAGTGAAGGTATCGATAGCAATGCCACATTAGAGTCTCAAGTGAAGGAAAACGAACTAATAGATGTCGTATCTGAGGATAAGCTTGCCAATGAGTCAATTACTCAAGATTCAGCTTTGGTTTATCGGAAACTTTTGATAATTGTGACCCCAACTTATGCTCGTCCGTTTCAAGCTAACTATTTGAACCGTTTGGCGCATGCATTAAGAACAGTCCAGTCTCCTTTATTGTGGATAGTTGTGGAAATGACATCCCAATCTGAGGAAACAGCTGAAATATTAAGAAGAACTGGAATTATGTACAGACATCTTGTTTGCAAAACAAATCTAACAGATGTAAAAGATAGAAGTGTCCACCAAAGGAATGCTGCGCTGTCTCACATTGAATATCACCATCTCGACGGCATTGTCTACTTTGCTGACGAAGATAACATTTACTCAACTGATCTTTTTGAGCAAATGAGACAAATCAGGTACTTCTTATACTCTGGCTATAGTAAAAAGAATGTATTCATTTGTCATTAATAGTCAACTCTCTCAAGATCATATAGACTTAATTATCTATTCAGTTGTTTTATAGCTTGAACTTCAAGTACTTTAGATTAATACGCTTCTATTATAAGATTTACTCTGTTTTAGTGGGCAACCCGTTGAATTTGTGTGTCATTTTCGTATGACTCATAGTTTGTTAGAAGTGATTGAGTTTCCCCTTGGTTTTCTTCTTATTACATACTGCTGCAAATGTTCATTCAACATTTTCTTCTTTTTATTTTTTGTATGATTCTGAGCTGCCCCTTCCCCATTTGTAGCACTTGTTTTATGGTTTTAGGTTATATAGCACTGATATGCTTGGCCGACCCTTTCCTCCATTCTCTGTGCATCTTGTTGCAATAAAGTTCATTTTATTATTAACCTGCAGGCGTTTTGGTACATGGAATGTGGCCAAAATTATGGAAAAGAGAATCAAAGCTACTTTGGAGGGCCCCATATGTAATGGAACTAAAGTCATTGGATGGCATATAAATGACCTGCGTAAGAGGTTCCGTAGATTCCATGCTGAAATGCCGGGGTTTGCTTTTAATAGTACCATAATTTGGGATCCGAAGCGATGGCATCGTCCAACCCTTGAACCTATAAGGCAGGTTGACACAGTCAAGGATGGCTTCCAAGTTAGTAGTTCCATCTTCTTTGATTTTGCTTTATTAATTTAGTTTTTAGCAAGTTAAATTCATTTCAACTTTTAATAGGACCAACGAGAAGGGTCTTGCTATCACAACAGATCGGTTCCATTATATACAATTGAAGTTCCTTTTTGAAGGAATTTATTGATGTGTACTATTATTGAAAAAAGTAAGAAGGGGGTTTGGTGGGTGACTATTAAATTTAGTTTTTCACAATTAATTGACGAGCTTTCCTTCCAAGGCTTGATCATTGGTAGTGTTTGGGAGGAAGCTAGACTGAAGCTTTTTCGTCCATGAAAGCTATCCTAAAAGAAAAGGAATAAAGCTAGCATGTGATTTGGGGGGTTGTGTTTTAATCGATTGTACATTTAGGAATTGCTGTAAGTTTTCATTTTCATTTTGTTTTATTATAAGAACTATTATATGTTAGAAGCATGTCTTTTGTAGTTGGATTAATTGGATTGAATTTGTGGTTGTATTAGTTTCTATTTTCGCGGTGTAATTTCTTACATAAAAACATGTTTCTGGGCTGTAACTGAATTTTCTGGGACAATTCAGCTTCTAGCTTAACAATGAGAAACCAAACACATATGTCCTCAAAATAATTTATTGTTTAATGATCATGAAAAGTTGTGTTACAGATAAATTCTGACATCCATATTTGAGTGGGCTTATGATGGCGATTCCTTGAAATTTATTTACCATATTTGAGTGGGCTTATGATGGCGATTCCTTGAAGTTGCATCCTCTACCCAATTTCTCTTTCAGATTGACTTAAACAGATAAGCTTATTATTGGTTGGTTTTAATTGCAGGCGAGCGCGTTTATTGAACAGATTGTGGAAGATGAAAGCCAAATGGAGGGCATGCCAGACAACTGCTCCGGAATCATGGTTTGGATTCTTCCTTTAGGGTCATCTAATTCCTTCTATCCTCAAAAATGGCATTTGAAGAATAATCTTGATGTCATTGCTCCCCTGCTCAAAGTTCATCATGTGGAAAGAGTCAATTCAAATGGTGAAGGTAAGTGAGTAAGTGACTTCTTTGACAATTCATTTAAAATCTGCTTTTTTCTTTCTTTAAGTAGTTGGATTTCTTATTTCTTCAAAAATTCTTGTGTAGTTGCCACGAAGAAAAGTAGTAATGTTTGTTTCTCATGTAGAATTGTTTTAGTTTCGTAGGAGAAATCAGTCATGAGGCAGTAATAGATGATCCCAATAGTGGTTACAAATTACCTCACATTTAGGCCGATGCCCGCTTAAATAGGTCTGGTTCAATATACCTTCTCACTGGAACAGTGGAAATGTGTGATGTTCAAGAGTACATTGTTTTTGATACAGTAGCATGAGTAAGCCGAAATCTTACATTGCCTGCTTAGTTCAAACAAGGGATAAGAGCATGGTCAAAACTGCAAACCGCCTTCAGTTCATGAATTGCAGATAAACTATGTAATACTTCTGTGCCGTCTCATTCATGCTTCAGCTATTCGTTCATGTAAAAATGAAAGCAATTTAACTGTTTACTTGGTTCCTCCTGAGCTTTTCAGTACATTCATGTGCATAATTCTGCATGTACCTTTTCATTGGATGGTGATAAGGTATTGAAAATTCGTTCTTGTAAAACTGAAAGCAATTTAATTTATTTACTTGGTTCCTCCTGATCTCTTTAGCGCATTCGTGCACGTAATTCTGCATCTTTGTACAATTGCGATTTGCGAGATTTGATATAAGTTATAACAATCAACTTCTTGTTCACTTGAGCAAAGATAACTGTACAACTACACTGATCTGGGAATCGTGTCAAAAGGGCAACTGTGAATGAAAAATTTCAGTTGTACATGGTAGCCACTCACAAGATACAAGCCTCAAGTCAACAATCTTCTAAAGCTATTAGCTAGGATGCAATGTGCCTTTACATTAACATTAACAATGAATAAAATCCATCCATTTCTGCTCACAAGGTTGGCCTAAATCCTTATGTGATGTTAATGTATTGAATTCTACCAAAGTAAATATTAAAATTTTCTTTCTTTCAAAAAATAATATTGAAATTTTCTTAATAAAATAAGAATATTGTCTTTATAATTAAATTGAGCAAGCCAACAATTAAATGTCGATATGTCCGAGTGGTGAAGGAGACAGACTCGAAATCTGTTGGGCTGTGCCTGCGCAGGTTCGAATCCTGCTGTCGACGGTTTTTCATTTTCACAAATCACACATTTCACTATCTTCTCTTCTTCCTTCGATATATATATATTTATCTCTGGTTCTCTTTTTTATATTTTTCCACTTCTTTATTTAACTTAATCAAACCTGAAAATCTCATCTCCGTTTTACGATCCCATTCTCTGCTAATCAGGTAAGTAAATCTATGTAATGATTGAATATCGGCATATCGCCGATGGCGATGCCGTTCGTTTGTGGAGATTTGTTTTGTAAAAGAATCCATCTGTTTCTATAAATCTATGGTTTTTGTTTTTCGCTTTTAATATGATTTTGCTGTTGCGTTTGTTTAGAGCCGAGAGTCTAAGACCAATGGTGACGTTGCAGATGAGTTAGTGATTGGCATGGCATGTCACGACTTTTTGCTGATATAGATTCCAAGACACCGTTGGATTGGCCACGTCAACAATGATTTGCTGGCAGTGATGTGCCCAGCACGTCACTGCTTTTGCTTGTTAATATCATTGGAGTTCAACAAAAAGCCCATGACGTGCCCAGTCAGTCCACTAAACCATCAGTGACGTGGTGTGACACATCACCAGGAACGATTTTCCTTTTTATTGAAGACTCGACACCCATTCTCTCATCGGTCAATTAGTCACCACAATTTAAACCGTCGAAACTTGTTTTGTTAGTGACAGAAACCATCTAAATTTTTTCAAATAATAACCTAATCTTTGGTTGACTTGAAACAAATCAAATGAAAGCGAACATACCTTGTGTTGTTGTGTGTTTAAATCGTGAGATTTCAGTTCAAAACTTGTTCGAATCGCCTTATAAACATCAAAAATGAAACAGACGGAAAACGGTGGTGTTCGCTGAAACACGATGGTGCTGCTGCTGCTAATGGATTCAAAGTGTTTAGTGGACTTGAACTGGACCCAGCCCAATTGAATTGGGTTCGAGATCAGTCACCAGTTAGCTCAAATCGTGACCAAATCAACTTGTAATGGTACCTGGTCACGAATCGACTATAATTATCAAGTGTGGTATCCGTATGAATTGGATCACTGATTATGTAAAAAAAATTTGCAAATGGATTATCTCTTCCAATAGAGTGGTGCTATTGGCACCCCTATTATTGAACTATTTATATCCAACTTTTTAAAATTTTGGTTTAATTATATAAAATTAAATGATATTTATTTATTTCTAGATTACCCTTTTATTTATTTTTCAAACTTAATACACTCTATGCATTTTTCTATATATATATATATTATATAATCTTTAAACTTTATATACGGTTTTCTTACTAGCTATTTTCTTTTAAAATATATATATATATATATATATATATATATATATATAACATCTCTAATCTTTATTTATGGTGTAACCCAAGTCTGTATATCACTCGTATGCCAAATGAATTCTTGACCTACAGATGGACGACTCAGTTGACCAAGCTCTCTGTTCGATTGACCAAGCCTGTCAACGCTATCACCCATGTTTTCTATGCAGTCCTTCACAGCTTGGTACTCTCTACGCTTGATTCCTTTCACTTTAGTTAACTTGCCAACAAAGCAGCAGCTGATTTTGCTTTGTTTAGGTTCACTGACAAACCTGTTATAGCCAGTTGATGGTCACTCTGTATGATGGCTTTGCTGCAAGCCTGTAACCTGAGAGGCACTCAAGTACTCAACGCACAAGGCAGAGTAGCGAGTGGCCTTGCATGATGTTTTGATGAAATCTGTCGGTGTGGAGTGTCTGGTGGCAACGTCAGAGTTTGCAAGTCCAGCCTAGTAAGGATGGAAGAAGAAGAAGTAAGAAGACGATAGCTAGTGAGAAAACCATAAAGATGCGATTTTTTTTCTATAGTCGATTGGATTGTTGGTGGTATATTGTGAGTATAATATTCATCGATTGGATTGTTGGTGGTATATTGTGAGTATAATATTCATCGTCTAATGAATTTTTTTTTTTGAGTGATTGATTAGTGAAACAATAAAATCAATGAATACTAAATATGAGAAATATGAGATCGAGATCTGAAAAAAAATATAAACAAAAATAGTAAAAAATCAGTAATTTGAAATAATTTATATCATTAGGGTTTTAAAATAAAGAAAGTAGACTTTTATTAATTTTACTTTGTAAAAGATATTTTTTAATAAATAGTGTATATCTTTTTAAGTAATTTGATATAAAAAACAAAAGAATACTAAATAATTTAAAACGTGAGACATAAATAGTTCAATAAAGGCTGTGTCAATAGCACCATTCCTTCATATAATTAGTAATTCTTTACAAAAAAAAAAATCCATATGAGATATTTATTACTTTCTTGTTTTTCACTTTATTATTGTTTTTTTATTCTATTCCTATACTCATAGAATGAGTGCACATTACTTCATTCTCCTTTCTTCTTCAAATTGAAATGCTTTCTTTCGGCGTTCATCAACCGTATTGTTTTTTTTTCTCAAACAAACATCAATGGCATCCAACTTGGACATAATCCTCGTCGCCTTTCTTCACGGCACCTTCATCGCATGCGTTCTTCTTCTGCTTGTCTTTCTCATCTTGATTGCTATGCTATTGTCCATCTTTGTCATAGTCTTTTCCATTGTTGCACTCGACTTGTACGCCGCTTCTTCTACGTTCTCTTTCTGTTTCGAAACAGCCAAAGCCAATCTTCAACTGGGCTTCGTTCTGATTCTCTGCACCCTACTGCGTCACGCCATTGTTGTCGTCTCTTCTATCCGGCCATGGCTCCAACGCAGGGTCTCCGGATTCAAAGTAACGGCTCGACATGTTATGAGTCGCTTTGATGCTTTACTGCTTGTCAACACTCGACGATTTTTATGAAATTCTTCAATTTACATTCTTGTCATTAATTAAAATACGTAAGAATGATAGATTTGATTATTATTTTTTTAGTTATTGTATCAATTTGAACGAAAAAAATAAAAATAAAGGATAAGATGCATAATCAAAAATAATGTATCAATCATAATGAAAGAAATTTATTTATATTTTTAAATTCAATGAATTATAATACTATATCGTGAAAAATAATGTTTAATAATTACTTCCCATTCGACGTACGTGATGAAGGTTCGAGTCTCAAATGAAATGCTTGATCTCGGCCATGTGTTGAGAGTTTTATTTCCGGTGTTATGTGAATGGATGTTAAAGAAGCAATGCATATAATGTTTGATCTTTACAAGTCTGGTAGACTCTTGATCCGATTGGTGTCAGATTTCTTTTATATAAAAAAAATTACATAAATTTTTGAATACTCATTTAATGAGTGAAACAATCCCATATTTTGACTTGGATAGTTGGATAAACTTAATGGTGATAATTTGTGTAATTTGGTGGTGTTTGTGTTAATTTCACTAAATTCATTTCGTGTTAATTAATGGATAGTTATTAACTTAATACACGTCATAATCATTTCAAAAAGTGGCACTCTGAATCTCTGATCACTAATTTGTCGTGTATCCATACATGAAACATCTACTTTTTTGATTGGTTGCGTCAGCGTCGCACATCGCATATCTCCCTAAAAATATGATATCTGGACAGTTTCGAAATAGTAAAATAACGGGTTCCACACTTGTACTTCCAAAACGTCGGCCAACAGTTGTCTCTCTTTCTTTGGTTGCCTTTCTCGGCCACCTGCATTTTTTTTTCATTCTCGCGAGCTCCATCTTCAAATCCACCTCTCTCTCTCTCTCTCTCTCTCTCTCTCTCTCTCTCTCTCGCTTTATATATATATATATGTTTGTACACGTACATTTGAATTCTCACTTGAAATTTTCATTCTCGAATTCAAAATGGAAGCAAACGTCTCTTTCTCAACAAACCTAGGGTTTCGAGCAGTGGATTCTAATCTTGCTGCTCTTAGACCTTGTCTATTTTCAAAACGCACTCAAATTCAATCACGTCCTCTCAAACTTGGTCGGCTAACCACTAGAGTGGTGGCTTCTTCAACACAATCTGAGAGCAGAGTCTCTGAAAATCCTGTTTACGTGCCCACGCCGCCCGATCGAGAGCTTCGAACTCCTCACAGCGGGTGATTTTTTTTCCCTCAGTCTTAGCTTACTTTAGTTTATTTGTTTTTTTTTGAAATTTGAATATTTGTTGTTTGATGAGAAGCATAGCATGTGATTTTGGGGGGTTGTGTTTTAATCGATTGTACAATTAGGAATTGCTGTAAATTTTCATTTTCATTTTGTTTTATTATTAGAACTATTATCAGTTAGAAGCATGTCTTTTGGAGTTGGATTAATTGGATTGAATTTGTGGTTGTATTAGTTTCTATTTTCGCCGTGTAATTTCTTACATAAAAACATGTTTCTGAGCTGTAACTGAATTTTCTGAGTCAATTCAGCTTCTAGCTTAACAATGAGAAACCAAACTCATATGTCCTCAAAATAATTTATTGTGTAATGATCATGAAAAGTTGTGTTACAGATAAATTCTGACATTGTTTTAAAAGATATGTTTTTAACTAGTAGTCTAAAAACAAGGTTGTAACATGTTCGCTGTTATCTTGAGTTTGGTTTCTGAGGAAAATGTTAAGGGAACTGGGAAAGTAAACAAATTGCTTATTTATTTTGTTTGTTGTAGATTGCATTTCCAGAGAATGAGAGCTTACATTAATTAAGCCTAAAAAAAATTCACGTTTCACTCCCATTCCAAATTATATCAAACATTGTGTTCAATACTCTCATGGCGTTTCCCAATCCTTGAATCAGGTACCATTTTGATGGAAGTACTCGAAGATTTTTTGAGGGTTGGTACTTTAAGGTCGCAATTCCAGAGCGGAAGCAAAGCTTTTGCTTTATGTACTCCGTGGAGAATCCTGCCTTCAAAAAAAAGTTGTCAGCACTGGAAGTGTTACAGCATGGAACTAAATTTACAGGAGTCGGGGTTCAAATTCTTGGTGCTGATGACAAATACATATGCCAATACTCTGAAGAATCCTCGAACTTTTGGGGAAGTAAGTTCTTTTTTATTTTAATTTTTTAAAAATATTTGAACTCAGCTCTGCTAGAACCCGGTCCTCCCATTTACCATTCATGTTAATGCCCAAGGGCCGATTGCAGTAGTCTTCTCTTAGAAAGGCAACTTTGTGGCTTGATAGATTTATTGTCATATCATAATGGCAGTTTATGATCCAGTAGTCTACCTGTCATTCTGTTACCAGTTTCACTGTCCCGTTTCCACTTAGTTTAATTATGTTCTATAATTAACATTTTGCTAATGATTAGGTAGGCATGAGCTGATACTGGGGAATACTTTTGAAGCTGAGAAAGATTCACGGCCACCATATAACGAGGTTTCTCCTCAGGTTAACATACATTAATTGGACCCTATTGCTTCAAGTAAAATATTAACACCATTTTCATTTGTCCAACATATTCCTTTAAAATATTAATTTTTTGTACAACTGATTAAATGTAATTCTTTTAGTCTGATTACGATGAATTAAACCCTGGTTTGTTACACTTTGTGATTTTGGATGCTACAGGCCTTTAAGTTACCAATGCACATGATATTTCTATATAAGATTCATGAATACTTATGGTATGCTTTAGTCTTGACTTCATGTAGATTTTTTCTGTGGAGTTGAACTCAACGTGTTCTATCCTTACGTTGATCCGTCCATAAGATAATGTGATAATTCATAGAGATATCACTGTCTACTGTATGATCTTGCATAGGGATAATGCTTTGCTAAGAACACTTCCATAGAGATTCATTTTTAACTTCAATGTTACCATGCAACTAGACTCTACAGATCCATGTTTCATAGAAACACCCAAGTTTTGTCTGGAAAGAGTTAGGAGATTATGTTTATAAGGAAATCGTTATAGTGGTAAATGACGCAAGATTTAAAATGGATATATAGAGAGAATCATCTTTATATCATTTGAAAACATACAAGCCCATTTTTCTTCTTTGTAGATCCCTATTCTGAACCATTGTGATATTCCTGTGAGAACGTGTCATAAAATTTGGGAAAAGTGATTTTGGTGAATTAAATTTTGACTACCTTGAGATTTGTTTATTTTGCAAAAAGGAAAACGCCTTCAGAAAGATAGCCACATTGCAGCAAATTAATTTGAGGTTGTTTGATTAAAAAAATCTAATGGTGATTGTAAATTTCATTATCCAGTGATTGCTCTGAACGGTTTGCAAGGGTGTTGAGATCAATTCGTATGGATCTGCACAGTTTATACTTCTGTCTCACAGCTAAAACATTTAAGGATGATTATCCTTTCCTGGTTTACCCTTTGGACATGACGTTGAATAAACCTTTTCCTTGTTTTCTTCCTTTCTTTTTCTCTCCCGAGAGTTGTTAATTTTCGTGTAGTGAGAACTCGAAGCAGGATTGTTTTATCCTCTATTATTATCATTTGTTGAAATGCATGTTTGTAGATGTTAACTTCATTCTATATTAATTTGCTTAACCTGATTTTACATAGTTGCTTTTTGTAGGAATTCAATAGAAGCGTATCTGAAGGTTTTCAAGTGAGCCCACTGTGGAATCAAGGTTTTATACGTGATGATGGAAGGTACCTTTATTTGTTACTTATAAGCATGGTCTTGGAAACTTGTATCTGTTTTGAATATACTATCATGACATTGATTGTAAGATACTGTTAGGTCATTTATATGTCCTGTGATCCTGTCAATAATTAAGTTTTATATGGTTTTCTTATATTTAATTTTATGAACTATCCATGTTTATGAGTGGGACATTTACAGAAACGACAGCCATCTTGATACATGATTGTGAAAACTGAAGGCAGCTTTCATTGAGTTCTTATACCAGCATACATCATTATGCCTCCCTTTTTATAACTGAAGTTGATGGATTGTACCTTCTTTGTTAAGCAGCACAGTTGCATTTAATCAACATCGGTTATCTCATTTGTCTCATAATGCCTATAAAAATTTAGTCACAATTAAAATTTCTAGTTTGCACAGTTTAAACGGACGTACTGAATTCTTCCTTTATCTTCTAGTGTACATATTTAAACATGCTTAATAAATTATGCTGATGTTTTGCTGCCAATATTATTCTTTACTTTTTCAAGTATATAAGAAGTCTTAGAGATATGCAGTGTAAAAGATTATACTGTAAAATTTTGTTTAGTATGGAAGAACATTGGATACATATTGTAAAGTCTTTGGGAACTATAGTATTTGATAGGATATGGCCTCCTTCTAGAAGTACTTGTGGTACACAGTTTGTAATTTTTATCATTTATTTATTGATATTCTTTTCCAATCTTCAGCATCAAAACATGGTATAAAAAATCTTTGATCATGCTTACTATAGCATGGTTTCTAGTATTAAGTCATCCGATATGATACATTTGTACTGGGTAAATCAAATATTTCTTTTGAAGCTTGAATTATATAGTGTTTTTCTATTTAATTCTTACATCATGAGTGACTTGCGTTCGGTGTTTAATAATTTTTTTAAAATTTCCGTGATAATTAAGAGTAAAAAACTTTATCCGACCATAATTTGACATGATTTAGCTTCTAATTGCAGGTCAAATTATGTCAAAACTGTGAAAACTGCCCGTTGGGAGTACAGTACTCGTCCCATTTATGGATGGGGTAATGTTGGGTCTAAACAAAAGGCTACTGCAGGCTGGCTAGCTGCTTTTCCCGTATTTGAACCCCATTGGCAGATATGCATGGCAGGCGGACTTTCAACAGGCATTTGCTTATCTCCTGCTTAAATTTAAACTCATCAGATTAACTGGCTATTTTCCTCCTATGGTGTTGACAATCTTGTTGAATTTTTAGTAGAATTTTTATTTTGGCATTCTTAATCAGTCATTAGTGTGGCCTTCTGATGTTCAAACAATTCAGTTGAGTCAATTATATGAGTAAAATACATGAATGTACACGTGCATATTAGATGCAGAGGCAAAAGCACTAAGCAAATACTGTGGGATCCAGGTGCATCCGTGGACGGAACTGCTAACAGTAAATGGTTATAAATAATGTTCTCCTTCTGGACCCCAAAGAAATTTTGTCCAAGACTAATATTTGCTTTACATTTGAAATTTGGAATGGCTCCAGTTAGAAATCTGTGTTCTGTGAGAAATTTGGCTCGGCCTTTGACTTTGGATTTCAGGTTGGATAGAGTGGGATGGTGAAAGGTTTGAGTTTGAAGATGCTCCATCATATTCAGAAAAGAACTGGGGAGGAGCCTTCCCTAGAAAGTGGTTTTGGGTAAACATTTATCTATTGTATCTTAATGTGGTCATCTTCAAACTAGTCATTAATTATAACATTTTCACCCCTTACATTTTTCTTCGAATTGTCTTAAAGAAAGGCATTAGGTAACCAAGTTATCCCATTTTTGATACATGAAGACCTATTAAATACCCTTTATCAAATTATTCACCTTGCTCTTTTGCTTCAGTATATTAAAATGTCTTACTGTCTTGCAAAAGCTTAATCGTTGACGGTGGAGTTCAATTTTTATTGCTCAGCGAGTAGTACAACGTGTCTTTTGTTGTCCAGACTTCTTTCATTGAGACATTTGTGCTCCCTAAAGTTCTTAATCAACTTATCTATTTGATATACTTACAGTTATACCATTAGAGATCAACTGCTTTACTACCTGATTGTTGTAATTATTTGTATCTTCAATTGTTGATGCCATGCTTCAGGTTCAATGTAATGTCTTTAAAGGTGCAAGTGGAGAAGTTGCTCTGACTGCAGCTGGTGGGTTGAGGCAACTACCGGGACTGTCTGAGACCTTTGAAAATGCTGCATTGGTACTTTCCTGTGGCAGTATCTGTAGCTATGTTGCTCTGTTTTATTAAGAGGCTCTCCAAAGTTATTTCTTTTATTTTAAATAACTGTCTTTTCCCTTAAAACATAAATTAAATGTTGAAAGGATACAGTAAGGAAGAGCTGAGGCCTGAGTAGAAGAAGAGAAGCTTTAAGATTTGATTCTATTTGTTTGTCTGTCAAAGCCACAAAGCAAGCCCTTCCATTTGCTGACCTGAGTAGGTAGTTTTCTTTGCAGGGAACTCCTTTCTTTAAAGAGAAGAATAGAAAATTTTAGCATTTCTTGTTTGCTTATGCTAATAGTTTATTTTAGGAAGGCAATTCAATCAGGAATATTATAAACTTGAATGAAAAAGTATAAAAGAACAATAAGCGAAAAACTGAACAAGAAAGAAAGTAATGTATTAATAGAGTATTCTCTTCTATTCTGTATTATGTCAATTTCGTTTACGAGGGGATTCTGTAAGTCATGAAAAGCAACTCTAGCCTCCTTAATAACTAATCAAATTGTGTCAAGTAGAGGCAGTTTTGTTTTGAAACAAGTTATCTGTTCATTCTCTTGAGGACTGCTGAGAAATTTCTTTTAGTCAATAGTAATGTTTGATGACAAGAATTCCCACCTTGTTTATGTCCTTACCACTATGGCATGACAGCACTAATTTTCTTGGAACAGGTTTCTAGACTTGCTTTTCTTCTGTAGTATGCCTTGCCCAGATATATTTTTCCCCAGCTTTATGTTCAATCTCCAACCGGTGGGAACCGCTTTTGCTCAATATGTTGACATGTTTATCATGATGTGATGGTGCAGATTGGAGTGCATTATGATGGAAATTTCTATGAATTTGTGCCATGGAATGGTGTTGTTAACTGGGAAATTGCTCAATGGGGTTACTGGTACATGGCTGCTGAGAACGAGAGACACATGGTAATCCTATCTCTTTTGTACAGATTTTTTCCGCTTTCATGCTAGTACTCTTATCTCTCAGATCAAAACTTGCTCGTGGAAGTGATCTCCCTGTGAATTTGGTCTTGTTTGAGATTTAAAAATGTGACAATACATTGAAATTCGGATGTGCAATCTGGTTTTGTACTGACTTATGGAGAGCATTTAAGTTTTTGTTTGAAATTGTTTAGTAGATGGAGTTTATTTTTTCTGTACAGGTTGAATTAACTGCAACAACAAAGGATCCGGGCACCACTTTGCGTGCTCCAACATCTGAAGCTGGTCTTGCTTCGGCCTGTAAAGATACTTGTTATGGTGAATTAAGATTGCAAATGTGGGAACAAAGATATGATGGCACTAAGGGGAAGGTAGGTGTTTGTCTTTTTTCTTTTGAAAGACTGGATTTCTTTACCAATACTAACAAAACATTGCAAAATGTATTGTCAATTTCCTGCCTATTCTTCTTCTGTTCCTTCGCATAGCTTCCATGATTGGCTTGCGTTATGCAGTTGCCGTTGATTGGCGGCAACCTGCTTGAACTTGAGGACTTCAAATTGAAATCTTACCTGTATATCGAATGAATTAAACAATTCTTATAGTTTGAATCTTTGCAAATATGTAGCTAATTTTGGACGTGACAAGTGACATGGCTGCGGTCGAGGTAGGGGGAGGGCCATGGTTCAACACTTGGAAAGGCAAGACTGCTGCACCTGAGCTTCTTAAACGCGCCCTAAATGTACCTGTTGATGTGGATGGCGTTTTTGGTTTGGTTCCCTTACTCAAACCACCTGGTCTATAGCCAGTTTTTCACCGCTTTTGTTGTCAATTACAATCGTGAATGGTTCAATTTTTAATTGAATTTGAAATGTTTGGATATATGGGGATTCATCTTCTTTCAATTTGAAGGGAGGTAAATAGATCATCAAATTTTCTTTTATTGACATAATATAATATATTATTTAATCCAATGATTTATCATAATCACATGAATATTCTTATATCTTTTATCAAGTAAGATTAAAGTTATAACTGAGATATTTAAGCACCATCGATAGAAACTACTGTTGAGGCCATGTTCGGATACAATCATAATATTACACATCTAACTAGTTATACATCAGTTAAGTTTGCACTTGTCAAGACTTAAAGACATAATAAATAACCACTGCCTAAACATTGCTGTCTCAAGCTCTTATTTTTCAGTGTACAAATTATTGACTTCAGATTTACAAGGACCATAAGCCTTGCTACAGATTAGATAGTACAGAAAATTAGCTGAACATAAACCGGCAAGAAACCAAAAATAGTAATCATAATGACCCTTATTTATATTGTTAGAAACCCAGCTCTCTTTTCCTCCTAGTTTACTAACATAATCAACACCATTCAATATAGCACTTGCTACCAGGTTTGCCACCGACAGTCCTACTCCGTTAAGACAGGAAGAGATGCTAGACATGCTTTTAGGGAACTCACAATAAAAGAACTCTTTCTGCGTTACGGTGTAGAAAGCCTCAGCCAAGCCATCCATCATCAGATGTGGCAATAGCCACATTACAGACATGTCCACCACTCCTGTAGGGTTGTCTGAAAATCCTTCCTTGATTGCTAGTTGTCGGCGAATACTCTCCATGATTGCCCATGATACCATCGATGTGATGGAGAAAAGAAGTCCGATCCCCATTCTTAGTTTCGTGCTTAGATAAGATGGTTGTCCCCTGACTTTTGATGCTAGAGGGACAATGATACGATCATAGAGAGCAATCCATAGACTTAGAGCGACCATCATAAACAATCCTAAGGAGCCTGCTGGGATCTCCAAGTTTCGAGTGATGTGTCGGTCTATAGTGTTTGCCTGAACTGCTCCTAGAGCAAGTTGACTGACATTCACAGAAAATATAATCCCCGTCGACCAAATTGGAATAACCTTGATCAATGCTTTTAGCTCTTCTACTTGATCTATCGTACATAGACTCCATGGATTTGAGGCTTTTCCATCTCGGGTCAAGTCTTGTTCAGGATCTCTAATAATACAAGCTTTATTCAAAAACCTGAACAGACAAATAATAAGAAACTGCTCATAGGAGTTGCAATACTTGATACAAGATTGATAATTGTAGTGATTATGCAAGTGATGATAGATACCTTAACTTGTCACTCGGCATGTGAAGCTTTGATTCCTTTCTCTGATGGTACGTCACATCTGTGGCTTGAGAAGATATGTTTATATGTCGATTTCTATAAGATGCCACCATGACTTGAGCAAGGCCAGTGAGCAAGTTTGTGTTAGGCTTCTCCTTGACATAAAAGGGTGAAGCCAAGAAGAATGAAATAGCTGACAAGAACATCAGCATAACAGGAACTCCGAAACCCACAGTCCAGCCAAGGTGATCTTGAATATACACAATACAAGTTACGGCAACAATATATGAAACTGTGACTGCAACATTATACCAACCAAAGTAACTCTGTAACACGCCTGATTTTTTGAAGTTGTCCTCCTTGTTGATCAGTTGATCAGCACCAAAAGCTATGGAGCTTGCCCTTATGCCACCGGCTCCAATCGACATGAAACCAAAAGATGCATATAACAATATATATTGGTAAGTTGTTGGCTTTTCTCCTGGAAAAATGGTTGTTAACCATAACAAAACCATCCCCTATAACATGAAAAGAATATGTAAAAGGTAAACCCATTTGTTTCCCAATAGAGGTTCACAAAATCAGAAATATAAACTTTACCAAGAGACTAGCAATGGAACCGAAACCGATCATCGGATACCGACCCACATAAGAATCTGCAACAATGGCCCCAATAATTGGCAGAATATTAGTAGCAGCTGACCAGATTAAAAGTAGATTAGTTGCTCTTGTAGTTTCCATGTTGTATTCTGTTTTCAAATAGAATATCATGTTCGACGATAAACCAAAACTTGCCACCCTCTCAAATGCTTCATTTGCTGCCAAAAATCACACACACACACACCCCATCAGAAAAAAAAAAAAAAAATTCATCATCATCATCACTTATCTATATCTATACAGAGAGAATTAATAAACAATTTTAATGGATTGAATTACCTATGATGAAAGGCATGGTTCTAAGACCACCCTTTGGCTTTGTGTTTGGGTTGCTCAATAGCGGATCTGAAGCAGTTTCCATTTTGATTCAAACGACTGATTTTCTGTTTAATCGGTCGTCCTATATATGTAAACAGTATTTTATGTTACCAGGAAACAATAATTGCCCAGTTCGTGGACACCCCAACATTAAAAAAGTTGTATATAAAAACCTATAAATTATGGTCCCAACAATGAAGGTTTTTTTCTTACAACTTAACCTATGAAGACAAATATGTCATTGTCTCCTTGTTTTTCAAAGATGATTTTATTTCAAGTTCCAGCCAGCAATCAGCATATATATAAATATAGTGACAATACGTCATTTCACTCTATGACTGGGGGACTTAACGTAAAAAAAAAAAAAAAATCAATTACGGTGTTGAAGTTCAAGAATTGAGTGACTGACCAACCTAACGGGGTGTATTGAATCAAGATTTGATTGGAATCTATAGGATCTAAAAAATGTAAGTGTATTCAATTCAGATTTGTATGGAATCCAATCAAGTCTAAGAGTATTCAATTCAGATTTAGAAAAAAATCCATGGTATTCAATTCAGATTCGGAAGGATTCCAAACAAATCTGAGTTTATTCAAAAAGTCATGGACTTGGATGGATTTATTTAATTGATAGATTTGGAAATGAAAAGTATAAATAGAATGACTCTTCAGATAGATTTTCTTCTTATAATCCAAAATTTTCTTTAGATACTCATTTTTTTAAAAGAAAATCCAAAATTAAAACTTCAATTTAAAAAAAAAATTAAAAACACTTTATTTTGTTCTAATATATATATATATATATATATATATATATATATATATATATTTATCATTGGACACTCTTATCTCGATGATATTTTATTTTTAAAAAATTAAATAAATCACATACACAAACACATACTTAAAATCAATAATCTTATGGAGATAATATTATTACGGCTATAATCTGATAATGGAGAATTTATGACATAGTTTCTCCATAATATTTCATTAAAATCAATAAAGAGATCTTAGAATTATTTATTTAAAAAAAAAATCACAGTTTTTTCTTCTTCTTCAAAGTCTCTCCAATTGTGCCATCTCCATGCATCCTGATCTGGAGCTATTTTTACCATCGTGACAAATCAATCAATTTGGCAAATCAGTTTTTTACATCTTTGTGATTTTTTCTAGTAAGAGTAGTGACTAGTGACCTCCTAAATTTGATCTTCACCTTGTTTTTTTTGACAAAAAATTTAATCTCACTTGGTTGCAGTTTCTTTCTGGGGTAGGCTGTAAATATTTTCTATAAGTGTATATGGTATTTTGCTTATCCACAAGTTTTCTTTGAATTAATTTATGTTTTGTTTTTGGTTGCATATCATTCTCCAATCTCCACTGGTCCATCATTTCCTAATCAAACAAAACTTTAAATAGTGGATATTAGAAAAAAAAAATTAGGGTTTACAAAACAAAAAATAGTAAGAAAAATAAAGTTATTCTAAAAAATTGGTTTGAAATATCTTTAGAATTTTTTTTGTCTTCTCTAATAATTTTAATTAAAATTGAAACTGATATTAATAAAAATGTTTTATATAGAGTGTAATAAGATATTTCGTGGATCGTTAATAGCTTCACTCCTTGACAAATCTTGTCATTTATCCATATATTTCATTTAATTTCTCATTTTCAAACGGTTCTCATTCTTCTAATAAAAAAAATTTTGAATTTTGAATATTTAATAAATTATACAGATAAAATTCCTAACCCAACACTTCCAAAAACAACAAAATCAAAATCATACAGATAAAATTTTGAATTTTTAATAAATTATACAATATGGAAATTCAAACATCAATCCAATCCATTGGAGATCTGAATTTTTTCTTCATCAGAAGATTTTTTTTTTCTCAATTTCAAACACATCATCAATCTAGATCTAGTCATCCAACATAATTCAACACAAAAGAAAAAAAAAATCCATTTTTTCTTTCCATCCAGATCAAACACCTCCTTCATTTTCAATTAAAATCTATAACAGAAAAAAAAAATCAGTCGTAGATGGGTTACCAGATTTTTTTTTCCAATCAAAATTTCATTTTCAATTTATATATATATATATATATATATATATAAAAATCAAAATCACATCTTCAAATGTGACCCATCTGCGATGGAGAGAGATGAAGTCGTGCTCCATCCGACTCCATATCCATTGACCATTGATCTCTTGGAAGACATCCGGATCTTTCCATCATACTTTTCCCAAAGAAACAAAACATAGCCATTTATATATATATATATATATATATATATATATATATATTCATACAGATATAGAGAGAAAAAAGAGAGGGTTTTAAAGAGAGAAATAGAGAAAGACCCAAGAAAAAATCAAAATCAAAATTGAAACTTTAACAGAGATAGAGAGTGGATTTTTTTTTAAAAGAAAAATACTGAGAGAGCTGTTGACAAAGAGGCTGTGCTGAGATTTCTATGGTTGCTTCAATAGAGATGGTTCATAAATAAATGCTAAATTGGTGAACAATCAATTTTTTTTAAAGATAAACATTACAAATCCATTTAATTCCAAATTCTATGTAATGAATTCTAACGAACTTCTTACACAGTTCTAACAAAATCTAATAGAATCTATGAGATTTGTAAATTCCACCAAAATATATCATTTAAAATAAATTCATCAAACTCCAATAAAATCTAGATTGAATACACCCCGAAAATCTACGAACAAGATTGAATTACAGTGTTGAATGAAAAATGCAAAAACATTTGGTGGGCAGACATAATATCCGACATGGTGCGCTCCCCTTTCATAATTTGATTTGCATTTACTACGGCTGTGGTTGAATATTTGATTCTCCCGATTATTATCAGCCATATATAAAAGATTTTACATAATTACCTTTTGTATTTTAATTTGAATTGTTTATGTATTATTGTATATTAATAAATATCATCACACTTTTACCATATAATAAGGAGTTTTTTTTATTATTGAATAAAGTTTTAAAGAATTTTCTATTATTTATCCCAAATATTAGTATTCTTACGAGAATCTAACGATTTTTGATACCTGTTATTAATTTGTAGTTTTGCTTCCGGTATTCTCAAGAATCAACGGAATTAGTTTCCGGTATTTAAGAATCAACGGATTCGAATCAGTTATTTGTTGTGTATTTTCCAGTTAAGGAAATTACATGAAGAATTCAGAAAGAAGAGGCTGAAAAGAAGCAGAGATTAGGGGAAGATAATTAGAAATAACAGTGGAAGAGAGGAGATAATTTGCTCAATAATTCGATGCCTCTTCAAATATTTCCAGGCTATCCTCTGATAACAAGCTAACAAACAAAACAATAATACCAAATATTAAGGGCACTAACACCACTAACACCGCACTAACATTTATTTAATAGCACTAACACCACTAACGAACTTGACCAAAACATCCTGATTAAGTCCATTTGCATGCTTTTTTGCCAATGTGCACGTATCATGGCACTGATACGATGGACTTTCCATTTCGATTCAAATTAACAAGAGTGCCTTTGTTTGTGTTTCCTCTTCCTGGTCGTGTATATATATGTATATTAGATAGAGAGTACTATATATATATATATATATATATATATTTCAGTTTACACAGAGAGAAACAAGAAAGAAATGTGTCCAGTTTGTGGACATGCGACCAACCAGCATTTCAAAGATAATATAGTTTACTATAATAAATAACTGATAAAATTATTTATGGATGACTTACATGAATACATTTGGAGAGAGTGGCTCGCTGCACTCATGAGTCATGCCAGATGGTATAATTAATTTGCAGTCGATCTGTTTTTCTAAGAATAAGAAAAAGGGATATTAATAAAAAGCCCCCTCTAGTTTGGATTTTTGTTCAAAAACTACCCTCTAGTTTCGTTATTGATCAAATACCATCCTATCTTTTGATTTCTTGGTCAAAAACCACCTTCTTCTGTTAACTTCCGTTATCATTTCTAACCAAATATACCATTTTACCCTTATTCAAATTTAAACAAATAAAAAAACTTTTACAAAATGAAATTTAATTAAGATATACCATTTTACCATTTGCATTTTCCTGGCAGAAAAAAAAATGTTTTTCCATGTGGAGATTAAAAAACAAAATACAAAATAATGAAAAAAAAACATCCCGGATCTCCACCACCCCAGATCGAATCGGCATCAGTCAAAACCACCTCCAACTCCAACTCTCCATCCCCGCCGCCACCTCCATCTCCAACACCACCACTCGCAGCCATCGTCATCTCCATCTCTAACACACACACAAACACAAACACAAAAACCAGATGTGAGAGACAAAACCACATGCAGCTCCACCCCACCCCTAAAGCAACCACCGGCCGCCACCACCATCACTCCATTTCCCACCATTGGTCACCCTCCACCTCCATTAATATTTTACACAAACAATCAGTCATATAAACCCAAAATCCACACACACGTCGACAACCACACGAAAACGCCTTCAATGGTGTTGAGGGGAGAGAAACGGTGTTTGAGGGAGAGAGAGATGAGAGAGAATGAAGCTCTAAATCGAATTGAAGACAGTTTGGTTAGAGAATGGCAGGAAGATTAAGCAACGTCGCGTCACGGATCATGGGAGAAAACGGCGTCGTAGGGAGGTCGGTCGCCTCCTCTCTTCGCCATCGCTCCGGCATGGGCATTCCAGTGATAACCCCTTGATGTCAATGACGAGCTATTGTATCCATAGATAACTTGCTGGTGGATCTTGGTGGAGATTGGAGAACCATAGGCAGAGATTGGGTGCAAGTAATTGCATGCTAAAATTTCATTTTCATATATAATTAGGTTGTGATTTTTTTCTGGAACTAGTTGTGGAGTTTTGTTGCAATTCACCACTGAACAATAGTTGCAGTACGAATGAGGATCTCATAACAGAGAGAAAAAATTGAAACATTTGTAATTAATATACATCCAATAATAGTGATGAGGTGTTTTTAATATCAACATACACAAGCATTGAAAATAAACTAGAATATGTATTTATTTGTCTTTTTTTTATAAATCCACGTAAATACTCATTTTCAATACCATTGGTTCAATCGTAATTTTGTTATTTTAGACTTTTTAATAGTCAAACTTAGTCAACACAAACGGAATACTAACGGTGTTAGTTCATGGGGGGAGGGTTTCTAAAATAAAAACATTTGTAATTAATATACATCCAATAATAGTTCAAATGTGATGAGATATTGTTTTTAATATCAACACACACATTAAAAGAGTTAAAAAATCGGAACCTCCCCCAAAAAAAACACAAATTAGAAAGTATAAAAAATATTAATATATAAAAGGTTTGGGCCCATCGTCATTTCAATTTAAGGAACCCTCCTCCTCCCCCCAAACAGGAATATGGACCTATTGTACATAGACTCCATGGATTTGTGGCTTTTCTATCTGGGGTCAAGTCTTGTTCAGGATTTCCAATAATGCAAGCTTTATTCAAAAACCTGTACAAACAAACAATGTATAAGAGATTGTACACAAGAGTATAAATGTAGTGATTATGCGAGTGATGATCATATATATTGACGTAGAAGTGGATTGATTGAAAGAGGGGAACATTTTAAGGGAGAAACCGGAAGTCTCTATTCCTCGATCTATAACATTTTAATAATATCTCCAAATTATAAATCCCAAAAGTCGTCAAAATTGGTTGAGTCAGCTAGCTAATTAAATACCCGGCAAACAAAACTATTTTGTCAAAACGTAGAGTTTTCAGAAGCGGACAAAAAAAAACTACTAATACAAAGCAAACAAACAATTTTAAAAGAAAATGGCACTATACACCTGCATCATATACCTTAACTTGTCACTCGGAATGGGAAGATTTGAATCATTTCTTTGATGGTCTGTTACATCATTGTCGGATTGAGACGATATGTTTATATGGCGATTTTTATAAAAGGCCACGACAACTTGAACCAGGCCGATGAGCAAGTTTGAGTTATGCTTCTCCTTGACATAAAAGGGAGAAGCCAAGAAGAATGAAATAGCAGACAAGAACATGAGCACAACAGGAATTCCAAAACCAACAGTCCAACCGAGGAGATCTTGTATATACACGATACAAGTTACAGCAATAATATATGAACCAGTGATGGCAACATTATACCAACCGAAGTAACTCTGTAACACGCCTGATATTTTGAGGTTGTTGTCCCCTGTGTTGATCACTTGATCAGCCGTGGAGCTTGCCCTAATGCCACCGGCTCCAATTGTCATAAAACCGAAAGATGCATATAACACCATAAATTGGTAGGTCGTAGGCTTTGTTGATTCTGGAAAAAAGGTTGTTAATCATAACAAAATCATCCCCTGTAAGTTTAAAAAAAAATATTTACATAGAAAGAATCTCCAACTCTAATCAATATATCTAATACTTAATTAATCAGGATTAAACATTGCCAGGAGACTAGCAATGGACCCAAATCCGATCATCAGATACCGACCCACATAAGAATCTGCAACGATCTCCCCAACAAGTGGTAGCATACTAGTAGCATCATTCCAGAATAAAATCAGGTTAGTTGCCGTGGTTGTTTCCATGTTATATCTTGTTTTCAAATAGAATATCATGTTGGGTGACAACCCAAAACTGGCGACTCTCTCAAACGCTTCCTTTGCTGTCGAAAATCACAGTCCCAGTATCAGAATTTATCATCACATTATTACAATCAAATAAAAAAGAAAGAAGAAGTAGTAGATCATTGAATTGAATATTTGTAGTTACCTATGATGAAAGGCGGAGTTTTTATGCCACCCTTGGGACTTCGGTTGCTCAATAGCGGCTCTGAATTTCTTTCCATTTCGATTCAAATTAACAAACAAGAAAAACAAATTAACGGTTCTACTGAAAAAAAAAAATACTATTAACAACTTTTTCATGAACATTAAGCGTATGGTGCATGCAATATATATAGTTGAGATGCTTCAAATTTTATTTGATATAAGTGATATATTATTTGACTTTATTCATTAAAAAAGAAAAGAAATTGTGCCTGTACAGTAATTTTTTTTTCTTTTAATCCAAATTTAAAATTTAGAGAAAAAATATGAATTCTTTATCCTATTATTACAAGACAAATGCGAAACTCGATTAGATGCACACTAACCAATATATCTATATACGTACACAATAAGTAGGAGCAAAAATTGGATGTGATGCTTCAATGTGCTCACTGACACTCAATTTTTATAAGACAAAAAAATTATATTAGATTTGTTTATTTATATTATATTGAACAATAAAAATATCCTACAAATTATCCCTAAGATAATTAATTATTTAGATAGATAAAATAAATAAATAATATGAACAAAATCCTTTCCATTAGGTGTCGGATTGTGGATGCACGGAGTAGATCACAAAATAGAAATTAACACATCGCATAATTTGATTGGTTGAGTATATATATATATATATATATATATATATATATATATATATATATATGAAGATATTATAAAAAAATTTCGAACTTACAGGATATTCATAATTAGATTAAAAAAACAAATAAATTGAGTCGGTCCTCCTCATGCATATAACACTTGTTTGAAATTGTGGTTGCATGCATTGATAGTTGAGGATATAGTTTTGTCAATATTTTAGGGTGAATTGGAAATGGTGCCATTGATATAAATAAATACATCATATTTATTATCGAAATTCAATAGGACAACGAACAAAATCTAAACAACTTGTAGGTGAAGTGGAAATGGTGCCATTGATATAAATAAATACATCATATTTATTATCGAAATTCAATAGGACAACGAACAAAATCTAAACAACTGCTACAAGTTTCGACGTTGTCCGGTAGAAATATATATAAATATAAATATATATATATGTATATATATATATATATATATATATATATATACAGCTATTACTGTCAAAAGAGCTATTACTGTCAAAAGATGATATTTGTATAATAGTATATCCAAATGACCAATAAAGATAAATTATTAAAAAATTTAATTTCAAAAACATTCCTACATAAAATGAACAATAAAGATAAATTATTTTGATTAGAATTTATATATACACCCATCAACTACACTGATCAACTTATCTTAAACCTATATTAAATCCTTTAATTTTGTTTATATATATATATATATATATATATATATATATTTAAAAAGAAACACTTCTATATATTCTAAGAATAAATCTCCATTCTTGTTGAGATGATCGCGTGATATGCTAGAAATATCGGTGACCTCAAGAAGTTGATGGCTGCTGATCAAACAAGGCCCCCCACCCGATAAGATCAGAATCCAGAGGTGTACGCCATTTACAAACCACAACACTCTCAAGGACTATGAGATTCATGATGGCATGGGCCTCGCATTATTCTAGTTATTACAACAAATTCAACTTTCTTTATCTGTTTGCGCATGGATATGAATGCCTTGTTTGCTCAATAAACCATACAGTTTGTCTATTAATATTGTTAGGGTAACATGCGATCTGTGTGTAGGCGTGTGAACAACAGTTGTTGAATGTGTTTGTGTTTGAAGTACTGTGTTTAGACTTTTCTCCAAAAAAAGCGATTAATTCCCCTTTATATTTGAAAGAAATATAAGGGATGTTTATTTAATATGATTTTTACCATTATATTGATTGTTTAGATATTGCTTATCAAACACATAACAATATAAATATAGTTAACCAATGTCACCAGGCCATAAAATGAAGAATAGAAAGTTCTGCACCATATTATAAAACATTGATATGTTTCTGAAGTTGCACATAGCAATTCTTACAAGGTAATATTCAACACATATATATACATCCCAAAATAATATCAAATAGACCAAAAGAATACTCTTCAGGTAACCCCAAACGACAAAAGTTTGCCGGAAACTAGTTATTCCTAAATCAACCTAACTCTTCCAATAGCCTTTTCTCAAACAAATCTAAAGAACTCCAACCTTAAGATTTGTAGATGTCATTCTCCCCAGCAACTACATGAATTTTTTCGTGAGTATCATATATGAAAGTTGCCTTGAGTTATGAGAATATTATAATGCTGTGACTGCAAAATTAAATAGAAAATATTAATGTATATACAAGTACGTACAAAAACCATATAATATTTACATATATAGACAAAATCAGAAAATACATTTGTCACATAAAAGCTAATTTCTTTTACTTTTGTCACATGTCTAAAAGCATAATCTAATTTCAATTTTTTTTCACTAATTGATTATTTCAATCATTCTGATAAAAATATATTAATATTCATAGACAAATCATTTTACAACTAAATATAGCAATATAACACTTGATTACAAACAACAATATAAACAAAAATATTATGGAAAACATTCAAACCATTATGTAAATCCAACCAGCCAAAGAGTTGAGAAATGCGTTGGGAATGAAATTTGGGATTTTGTATTTAAAAGAAATGATTTGGGCGTGAATGAGTGTTGGACAAACATAAGAAAGATGTCATGGTTTTTGGTCTCCAAAGACATTTGTTTATTAAATATTTTTTTTCCTATAGTCATACAAGCGCCGTCCAAAATTTTCATAGTATTTTGGCGGAGTTGGGTGCCAAAATTGAAATCATTATTCGGAGAAGAAAGGGTGTATCGTAGCCGAATTCCTGCTTCGGCGACCAATTCTTAAGTCGTCTCCAATGTCCAACCCAGTCATACATCCATCCAAACACTAAATACTCATATGTATGGGGACAGACAAACTCCAAATAGCGTTGCAGAAAACAAGATTGAACCAAAATTGAAACCATAATTTGGAGACGAAATGGGGTATCTTAGTCAAATGCCTGTTTCGTTGACCAACTAAGTCGTCTCCAGATGTCCAACCCATTAATTGAAAACGAAATAAAGTAGAGAAAACTTTTGTTTACCACTTTACCGTTTTACCTCCTCCACAATAAATGACATGTGTTCAATGAAAGGTATTTTTGTTTAAAAACTTTTATGTGTTTGGACAAAACTATTTTCTTCATAGACACATGTCATATATTAGGGAGGGAGTAATGCTCACCATCTTTCCTAGGGGGTGAGCAAAAATGGACTTAATAGAGTATTGTAGCTGAATGCCTGCTTTGGCGACCAGTTACATTGTCTCCAAATGTCCTACCAAGTCGATCTTATAACCATCCAAAAATTAAAAAAAAATCATATTTATGGAGACAAAGTCCAAAAAGCGTTGCGGAAAGTAAGATTGAACCAAAATTGAAACCATTATTTGGAGACAAAATAGGGTATCGTAGTGAATGCTTGCTCCGGAGACAAATTATGATGTCACTGAATGGTCTATCCAAGTCAAATGTGTATTTAGAAAATGAAACTCATATATTTTGAGATAAAATTCAAATTTCGTTGCCGAAAGATTCATTTTGAAACCAAATGTCAATTCATATCCCAATGGATGGTATCTTATACTCAAATTTCTTAATTTTATTAAAGGTTATATTGGTATTAGATCAGTTGCTTATAATTATGATTTAATTTTCAAATTTTAGGTTAGGATATACTTATAAAATGAGTGTCTAAATTATATCTATAGGTGGAAATATCACACGCCGCATCACCCGATATCGTCTCTTTCCCATCGCCGCCACATCACCAATCGTCTCTCCCTCCACCTCCTCTGCTGCCATATCACCATGCAATCTCCATCCCTCCTCCATCACATCACCTACCAGGCTACCATCTCTTTTTCCTCCTGCAATCCCACCCCTTCTCTCAATCTCTCCAACTAATCCGGGTCATTTGAGTGAGAAAGCGATTTGTTTGTGGGAGAGTGATTTTGGCTTTTTGAGAGTTAGTGAATTTCAAGCATTATTGTGATTTTTTTTTTTAAGTAGAGCATTATTGTGATTTTTAATGGCTATTAAGTGTTCACTTTGAGTTTTTTTTTAAAAAAGTTGTTGTTCTTTAGCAAAAACAATTGCAAACATACAGATTTTCTACGAGTTTTGGTAATCATTCCAAGTTTTGTTTGCAAACTTCAAATGAACTCCAATTCCTTCACTGATTTTTTGGTTTCTTTATACTTCAAACCAAAAGAAAAAAAGATGGATCAGTTAATTAAGCAACATAAGAAGATGATGATTACTGATTTCATATTTTTTTTTGTTAACATTAATCGATCAAATGAGATTTGAATTTTATTGTTATTAATTTTTAATTTTGTTGTTAATTGATTTTTAATTCTTTTTTTTGAAGGGTGATTTTTAATTATTTTTAAAATTTAATAAAAGAATAATGTTATAATAATTCATGAAACATTAAAAGAGTAATATTTTGGTCATTTCATCATTTAATGTCAGTCAACGATTGGTCGAGGACAGTCAACTTTTAGTCAAATGTACATTTTTGTAATAAATGCAAAGTTCAATATTAATGTATTATTGCAAAATGTCAGTGTATTTTATTGCAATTAAGCCCAAAAAAAAAATCAATACTAATCATGTACTCATCTCGACAAGATGATATTAGCCTCGTGGTTTGCCTCTCATAACTCTATCATCAGGTTATGAGTTTCAGTCCGTCCCCCTCCCTAAATCCCAAATTATTTAATATTTCATTAAAAAGAAAAAAAAAGAATTAGTACTTCTCTCTCTCACTCTCGCTTTTATTTCCATTGAACACATTATTGAGTTTCGATTTACAAGGACCATAAAACTTGATACAGCCTAGATAATAAATAAAATTTATAATACATAAACCAGCAAGAAGCCAGAAATAATAATCATAATGACCCTTGTTGATATTGTTTGAAACCCAGCTCTCCTTTCCTCCAATTCTACTAACACAATCTACCGCATTCAATATAGCAATTGCCGCCATGTTAGCCACTGACGTTCCAACTCCGATCAGATTTATGGCGATGCTTGACATGGTTTTCGGGAACTCAGTGTAAAAGAACTCATTCACTGCAACAGAATAGAAGGCCTCCGCCAAGCCATTCATGACCAAATGTGGCAGCAGCCACATTGCAGATATGTCCACCTCTGCTTCAGGCTCATCGGAAAATCCTTCCTCGATTGCGCGTTGTCTCCGGACACTCTCCACGATTGCCCATGATGCCATGGATAGACTAGAGAAGAGAATTCCAATTCCCATTCGAAGTTTCGTGTTCAGGTGAGATGGTTTCCCTCTGATTTTCGATGCTACAGGAATGATTACACGATCGTAGACAGCAATCCATAGTGTTAGACTGAGCATCATGAACAATCCTAATGACCCTGCTGCCATTTCGAAGTTTCGAATAATGTGTCGGTCCATTGTCCTTGCTTGAACTGCTGCTAAGGTACCTTGACTGACATTTATAGAAAATATGATCCCTGTCGACCAAATCGGAATCACTTTGATCAATGCTTTTAGTTCTTCTACTTGATCTATTGTACATAGACTCCATGGATTTGTGGCTTTTCCATCTGGGGTCAAGTCTTGTTCAGGATTTCCAATAATGCAAGCTTTATTCAAAAACCTGTACAAACAAACAATGTATAAGAGATTGTACACAAAAGTAGAAATGTAGTGATTATGCGAGTGATGATCGTATTTATTGACGTAGAAGTCGATTGAAAGAGGGGAAAATTTTAAGAGAGAAACCAGAAGTTTTTATTACACTATGACATTTCAATAGTATCTCTAAATTACAAATCTCAAAAGCTGCCAAAATTTGTTGAGTCAGCTATCTAAAATATGAGAAAATCTTCAGGTGTAAGTGGGAATGAGACTGTCAAACAGAAGTGTAGTTTTTCTAAATTTTAAAATATATTTTGATGTTTCAATAAAAATACTATAATTCTATTGGACGGTTTCATTATCCGTTAATAAAACCGTCCATTGAAAAATTTCTTCTAAAATACCCTACTAACAAAACCATTTTGTTAAAATGCAGAGTTTTTAGAAACAGACAAAAAAACTACTGATACAAAGCAAATAAACAATTTTAAAAGGTGAAATATCAGTATTATATTCTAATAAAAGAAATACTCAAATCAGCTATCTAAAAATGGTGTTTCAATTTGTGTTTAACCAACTAAATTGTGATATGTGTTTATATTTATGAAAGAAGTTGAAAAAAATATTAAATGTAGACACATGTCCCAATTTGATTGGTTAAATACAAATTATGTACCATTTTTTGACAGATGATTTGAGTCCATAAAAGAAAATAACACTATGCTCCTGCATCATATACCTTAGCTTGTTGCTCGGAATGAGAAGATTTGAATCATTCGTCTGATGGTATTTTACATCATCGTCGGATTGAGACGATATGTTTATATGGCGATTTTTATAAGAGGCCACAACGACTTGAACCAGGCCGATGAGCAAGTTTGAGTTAGGCTTCTCCTTGACATAAAAGGGAGAAGCCAAGAAGAATGAAATAGCAGACAAGAACATGAGCACAACAGGAATTCCAAAACCAACAGTCCAGCCAAGGTGATCTTGAATATACCCAATACCAGTCACCGAAATAATATAAGAACCTGTGGTGGCAACATTATACCAACCGAAGTAACTCTGTAACAAGCCTGATTTTTTGAGGTTGTTGTCCCCTGTGTTGATCAGTTGATCAGCACCAAAAGCCGTGGAGCTTGCCCTTATGCCACCGGCTCCAATTGTCATGAAGCCAAAAGATGCATATAACACCATAAATTGGTAGGTCGTCGGTATTGTTGCTTCTGGAAATATGGTTGTTAACCACAACAAAATCATCCCCTGTAACAAGAAAAAAGTAATATTAAAATATTTAATAGTAATCCAAAAACAAAATGTTATGTTTTTAATTCAGAGAGTAAATTGGATATAGATAGAATCTATAATCAATATATCTATTTCAAAATGTTATGAGGTAAGGATTAAACATTACCAAGAGACTAGCAATGGAGCCGAAACCGATCATTGGATACCGACCCACATAAGAATCTGCAACAATGGCCCCAAAAACTGGCACAATATTAGTAGCAGCCATCCAGAATAAAATCAGATTAGTTGCTGTAGTTGTTTCCATGTTATATCTTGTTTTCAAATAGAATATCATGTTGGGTGACAACCCAAAACTGGCCACTCTCTCAAACGCTTCATTTGCTGTCGAAAATCACAGTCCCAGTATCAGAGTTTTTCAACACATTATTACAATCAAATAAAAAAGAAGAAGAAGAAAAAGAAGTAGATTCAAGTGAATATATATATATATATACATATATATATTTGTAGCTACCTATGATGAAAGGCAAAGTTTTCAGGCCACCCTTTGGATTTCTGTTGATCAATAGCGGCTCTGAAGCACTTTTCATTTTGATTAAAATGACTGTTTTGTGTTCTCTCTGTGCTTGTAGTATATAGAGTTTAGAGTATAGAGTATAGACAACGACAAACCTGAAGGAAATTTGCTCAATTCCTGGAAATAAATTATAATATTTACAACTTTTTGAGAAACGTTAAATGTGCATGTATTTTTTTAAATATAAATTTAAGATTCAGATCTGAAAAAAATAATATGGTCCGTTCTATAAGTGTTTTTCGTTTCATGTTTTTCGAAAAGAAAAACGAAAATTAAAACAGTGTTTTTAGTTTCAATTTCAAAATCTGAAAACGCGTCTGATAGCATATATTGAAATTTGTATTCTGAAAATAAAAATACTAAAAACGCGTCCGGTAGATTATTCGAAAAATATCAAAGTTTGATAATAATTCATTCCAAATTATTATCAACTGAGTCAGATTTTTTATTAACTAAAAATTTATAATATTAAACATTAATAAGAAGAAAAAAATTGATTGAACCAAGAAACGTTTGTGTCCAGAAACGGAAACCTGAAATTCATAAAGTTGTGACACAAAGTCTGGACACATTTATGCATTTGTGTCCAGAAACCTGTTTGGTCTTAAACTAATTTTGTGAATTTGTGTCAAGACTTTGTGAATTTGTCCAGAATTTGTTTGGTCTTAAACTAATTTGTTAACCAAGAAACAAGATGCCGATGTCAAAGAAAAAATCTGTAGCAAAACCTAAGCCTGATTTCATGACAAATTGATTTTCACAAATTGAAAAAAAAAATCGAAGGAGCTGTCAATCTGCTCTTGGATGAGCAGATCTGCGGCTCCAACATCGGCGTCGACTACTCTCCAAAGTTTGTCATGGAGAAGAAGAAGAAGAAGAAGAAGAGAGGAGAAGAAGATGAAAAAGAAGAGAGAAGAAGATGATGAAAAGGAAGAGTGAAGTAAAAGAAGAAGAAGAAGAAGACGGAGATGAAAAATGAGAGAGAAGAAGAAGATGCGGAAGAAAGATGATGATCACGGTTGAAGAGAAAAAAGAAAAAAATTAATTTTATTGTTAATTTTTTTGAAAAACAAAAACTTGAAAAACAAAAACAAGTTTTTGTGTTTTTCAAATATTTCACTGTTAGTACCGGTTTTATTTTTCATTATTTTTAAATAAAATGAAAAATGGTTAACAAACGTGAATTCGAAATCATTTTTGAAAAACAAAAACAAAAACGGATTAAAAAACAGCTTCAGGACGGGGCCTAATTACTTGAATGTGGCAGGTTTATAACCACCTCAATTTTTGTCAGCTTGACAACATATATTTTGAGATGGGCAGTCAATAATTTTCAGTGAGGAATCATCCATAAGATGGATATTGGATATATAATATGTATATATATAACTCTCCCTTTTTATCATGTTTTCATAAGTCCCATGTGAAAGTGTGAAACTCGTGAAAGTTTTAGTAGTGGATTAGAAATTAGTCCGTCTCTAATATAGAGCTATATGCTCATTTTAAGTCTCAAAATCATCCTCAGTAGTAGGGATATCAATGGTACGGGTTTTTCATTACTATCCCCAATATCAATTTATATGAGAAATGTCATCCCAGATGAATACCCGCCTTAAAATAAACCGTGCGGGTTCGGGGATTCCCCATTGAGGATCGGTTTTTTGCCGCATACCATCCCTATCCCATTAATGTATTTTTTTTATGATTTTTTGATAAAGATCATATAAATATTATTGAGTAATATGAAAATAATAGTGTGAGGGGCATATTATATATAATGATTTTGAATGGAGTAGTGTTTCAATGGAGGGAAAAAATAATAAAAAAAATATAGGGAAAATTATGTTAGTGGGAGGGAAAAATATGAGGGAAATGTATGTTTATATATATATATATATATATATATATATAAAATATAGCGGGTACGGGTACAAGACGGGCGGGGACTTAAAATCCCGTAACCGTACCAAAATTAAATCGAGTATTGAAAAAAATACCGGCCTCATACCATAACTTAAATGGTACGGTTAAAACCGTCCCTAATGGATCGGGTCTCCACTGGTCCCCGTACCAATGGGTAAGTTTTGACATCCCTACCCAATAGAGAATTAAAGTGAGAGTTAAAATAAGTTGACAGTTATTTGATTAAGTTATATTTAGTAAAGGTGAGAGTGAAAGTTATATGATGAGACTTATGTGTAAGGTGGGACCTATGTGTTGGATAATAGAATAGTGATATTTTGGGTTTTTTGTGGGACCCATATATACCATAATTAAAGTATAAAAAATAAGATAAATGTGCGGGACCCGGTTGTATTTGTTGACCAGTTGGAGATGGACGAATCGGATTTGTTAACCTTTAGAGATGGACAGATCAAATTTGCTGACCGTTGGAGATGGACGGTCTACAATTTTTCAGACATTAAAATTTGGAATAAATTTATTTTTATCCAAAAAATACTAGAAAATCAACAAAAATCCTAAAAAATATATAAAAATTTATAGTGAAATTTATTTGTGATTTACATTTATGTTTGTACTTTCGATTTTGCATATAATTTTTCTTTATGTATGTGTTTATGTTTAGTATATTCTAATCCATGAAATTTAAATTTTACGATGTTTCCTTATTTAAAAATTAACATTTTCAATATTATCAAAAATTTTAAAATATTAAATATTAGTATCATTTTAAAGATCTCATTGAGAAATTTACAATGGTATTATTTTTATCAACATTAAAGTTTATAAATTACAATTTATTGACCACTTATTATAAATTATGCATAATTAAATTTGTTACAAAAATATTACTCTCAGCACCATTAGAGCAAAAGTACATATAAACATCACTTTCAGCACTATTTGAGACCCAAATATAACTATAACTATAACTATCACTCTCTATTGGAGATGACCTTATTAGGCACAATCCAAAGTTTTAGTAGTTTTTTTTAATGAACGAGATCACTTTTGTCGAATAACCTCTTACCGTAGGAGAAGATCTTAGGTGCATCTGATACATGATGCATCCTCACTGTGATAGTGTCACCTGAGCAACTTTGCATGTGATAACATCACGGTAGGAATACATCATACATCCCGCTGCACCCAAGTTTTTATCTTATGGTAGATCTCCTCCAAACATATAATAGATTAGAACCAAGATAGAAAATGGAACCCATATAATGGGCTTAATTGTGTGATTTTTCATGAATAATATTGAAGCAAATTAAAAAAAATATTTTGTGATTTTTTTAAAATTCAATCTTTTTTTAATTGATTTTAATGTGATTTTTAATGGATAATATATATTTTTAAGAATAATGCTACTTTGTCTAAATTTGATATCCAAATCCAGTGCCCAAATGATGAGGCAACAATGGATTAGAATGTTGTTAAATCATTTGGACACCAAATTTGGATAAAGTAGCATTATTGTATTTTTAAATACACATGGATGGTGGTGACTTAAATGAGATATTTACAGGCTGAATTGGCACTGCTTAACACCAAGTCCCATCTTCAAAAAAAATTATAAATTTTCTAGCACTATATTTATTTTTTCCAAATTTGCTTGAATATGAAGTAAAAAAGATTTTGTGCGAAACATAGTAAAAATGAAAGAATAAAAAAACCCTACTTTTCTATAAAAAAAATCAATTTTTTTAATTAACAAATATACATATAGATATATCAAAATTCATGAAAATACATTGAATTTCATTAAGATCTTTTGAAAAATATAAAATAAAAAAATAATACTTAGTGGTGAAAAGAAATTCTCAAATTATGATTATAGAATGGTGAATTATATGTAATTAATTGTAGAATGGTTATTATATGTAACTTGTAATAAAATATAAAATAAAAATGAAGTGATAAGGCTGCAACAGAGTTGAGAATGGTAAAAAAATTGTAGTTATTAACTAATTTAGTTAGTAAAACAAACTTATAATTAATTAATAACATGCATCATATGATGGATGGTTAAATCATTTCTAGGTTACATAACTTTCCTCTCTAGAAATTAAGTAATTACCAGAAGATTCCATTTTAGAAATGAACTTGCCAAATAAGTCCGTTGGAAAAGGAAGAATCTTGCCAAATTTAGGTTAATGATTGTCCAAATTTTGTTCAGTATCTTATTTTGGATGACTGCATTTAATAAATTCTGGATGTTTCTTGCCTTTTTTTTTTTAAAGAAGGAAGAATCTTATGAAAATTAATTTTTAGCTTTGCACAATTGCATTCATGATATTATTTTTTATTAAAATTAAGTACCCATTATCAAGTTATTGTTGGATACCAATTAATGTGTAGTTTTTGTTTTGTTTTTTTTTTGGGGGGTGGGGTGGTGTTTTAATTACATTATATTGGATGCTTTCTCTTCTTGATGCAATTATTTCTCTTCTTGATGCAATTATGGTTACGGTTTGTTGACCAAAAAAATAATGATGGTCAGGGTTTGAAATTTTACCAACAAGGGCTAAGAAGAAGAGATACCTTGAGATATCAAATATCCAAATATTATTTACTAAACAATTATATAAAATAAATTCGAAGTACCCACAGTGATGCAAATATTAGGGGTTTTATCATCAAATCAACTTCATCTCAATCAACAATATTATTTACTTTTACAAGTCAGATAATATGCACATATACAGTATATATGAATTCAAAAACACTTATTTTTTTGTAATGATTCGAACCTAACACATTATCATAATAAACTAATGTCCCTTTTTACTCCTCCTCCCTCGAGCTATTACTTCCATTGAACACATTATTGACTTCCGATTTACAGGGACCATAAAACTTGGTACAGCCTAGATAATAAACAAAATTAACCATAAATAAACCAACAAGAAACCAGAAATAATAATCGTAATGACCCTTGTTGATATTGTTCGAAACCCAGCTCTCCTTTCCTTCAATTCTGCTAACACAATCCACGGCACTCAATATTGCGCTTGCCGCCAGGTTCGCCATTGACATTCCTAATCCCATCAGATTTGTGGCGATGCTAGACATGGTTTTTGGCAACTCTGTGTACAAGAACTCGATCATTGCAACCCCATAGAACGCCTCTGCCAAGCCATCCATGACAAAACGTGGCAGCAGCCACATTGCAGACATGTCTACCACTGCTTCGGGCTCATCGGAAAATCCTTCGTTGATTGCACGTTGTCTCCGGATACTCTCCACGATTGCCCATGATGCCATGGATAGAATAGAGAAGAGAATTCCAATTCCCATTCGTAGTTTCGTGTTCAGGTGAGATGGTTTCCCTCTGATTTTCGATGCTACAGGGATGATTACACGATCGTAGAGAGCAATCCAGAGTGTTAGAGTGAGCATCATGAATATTCCCAAGGACCCTGCTGGGATTTCGAAGTTTCGAGTAATGTGTCGGTCCATTGTCTTTGCTTGAAGAGCTCCAAATGTACCTTGACTGACACTTATAGAAAATATGATCTCTGTCGACAAAATTGGAATCACTTTGATCAATGCTTTTAGCTCTTCTACTTGGTCTATAGTACATAGACTCCATGGATTTGAGGCATATCCATCTAGGGTCAAGTCTTGTTCAGGATATTTAATAATGCAGGCTTTGTTCAAAAACCTGAATATACAAATAGTGAATAACTGCTTAAAGGAGTTGCAATAATTGATACGAGGCTGATAAATGTAGTGATTATGAAATGATGATTTATACCTTAACTTGTCACTCGGCATGAGAAGATTTGAATCCTTTCTCATATGGTACATTTCATCAATGGCTTGAGACGATATGTTTATATGGCGATTTTTAAAAGAGGCCACGGCAACTTGAACCAGACCGATGAGTAAGTTTGAGTTAGGCTTCTCCTTGATATAAAATGGAGAAGCCAAGAAAAATGAAATGGCAGACAAGAACATGAGCACAGCAGGAATTCCAAAACCAATAGTCCAGCCAAGGTGATCTTGAATATACACAATACAAGTTACAGCAATAATATATGAACTAGTGGTGGCAACATTATACCAACCGAAGTAACTCTGTAACACGCCTGATTTTTTGAGGTTGTTGTCCCCTGTGTTGATCAGTTGATCAGCACCAAAAGCCGTGGAGCTTGCCCTTATGCCACCGGCTCCAATTGTCATGAGACCAAAAGATGCATATAACACCATGAATTGGTAGGTCGTCGGTTTTGTTGCTTCTGGAAAAAAGGTTGTTAACCACAACAAAATCATCCCCTGTAACATGAAAAAAGGAATATTAAATATTTAAAGGTCGTAATCCAAAAACAAAATGTTATGTTGTTAATTCAGAGAGTAAATTGGATATAGATAGAATCTATAATCAATATATCTAATTCAAAATGTTATGATTTAAGGATTAAACATTACCAAGAGACTAACAATGGAGCCGAAACCGATCATCGGATACCGACCCACATAAGAATCTGCAACAATGGCCCCAAAAACTGGCACAATACCATTAGCAGCCGACCAGAATAAAATCAGGTTAGTTGCTGTAGTTGTTTCCATGTTATATCTTGTTTTCAAATAGAATATCATGTTGGGTGACAACCCAAAACTGGCCACTCTCTCAAACGCTTCATTTGCTGTCCAAATCATACACATAATTACAATCAAATAAAGAAGCAGAAGAAGAAAAAGAGGTAGATTCAAGTGAATATATATATATTTGTAGTTACCTATGATGAAAGGCAAAGTTTTCAGGCCACCCTTTGGATTTCTGTTGCTCAATAGCGGCTCTGATTTACTTTCCATTTTGATTCAAATGACTGTTGTGTGTTCTACTGTTCTCTCTCTGCTTGTAGTATATATTGAGTTAAGAGTATAGACAACGACAAACCGAAAGAAATTTGCTCAATTCCTGGAAATAAATTATAATATTTACAACTTTTTGAGAAACGTTAAATGTGCATGTATTTTTTAAAATATAAATTTAATATTCAAATCTGAAGAAATACTAATTGCTTGAATGTGGCAGGTTTATAACCCACCGCCATTTTTGTTAGCTTGACAACATATATTTTGAGATGGACAGTCAATAATTTTTAGTGAGGAATCATCCATAAGATGGATATTGGATATATAATATGTATATATGCAACTTTTTTTTATTTTTTATCATGTTTTTATAAGTCCCATGTGAAAGTGTGATACCGAAAGTTTTAGTAGTTGATTAGAAGTTATCAGTAATCAGGCAGAGTACTGAAGTTTTAGTACTTTATTGTTTTTTTAATGAACTAGATCACTTTTGTCGTATGACCTGTTACTGTATGAGAAGATCTTGGGTCTCAGACCATCTCCCACCCATACTCTAAAATTATATCTTCAAGAAATTTTAGAGTATGGGTTACTCCCACCTAATGGTGGCCACGATTCGGTTTCGGGGCGGTTTCGGTTTCAAAACCGCCGGTTTCGGTTCCGTGGCCACCCAAACCGTAACCGAACCGAGAAAACCGGTTTGGTTTTCGGTTTCGGTTTCGGTTTTGGTTTTTTTTTTTCAATTTTTGTGGCCACGTGTCACTTTTCTATTGGTTAGATTTTTTTTTAATATATAAGCCGCCCAAAACCGTCCCAAACTGCCGGTTTTGGGCGGTTTGTGTTTCGGTTTTGGGAGGTTTCGGTTTCGGTTTTGGACGGTTTCGGTTTCGGTTTTTTTTTTTTTGTCTTTTTGTCCACGTGACACGTTTCTATTGGTTGATTTTTTTGATTTTTTTAATTTTTTTTATAAAAACCGCCCCAAACCGCCGGTTTTGGGCAGTTTTGGGACATCCCTAACCGTAACCGAACCGGCTCGAAACCGGTTTCCAACCAGTTTCATAACCGGCGGTTTCGGTTACGGTTTCGGATTCGGTTTTGGATGGTCGGTTTCGGTTTTATACACACGGTTTAACCAAACCGTGGGCACCTCTACTCCCACCATACTCTAAAATGTTATCTTTAAAAAATATTTTTAGAGTTTCCTAACTTGATACTCTAAACTTAGATAATCAAATCTCATTCTTTCAATAATTTTTATTCCATTTATATACTTTTACATTTTCCATTAAATTCAATTAATGTATAATAAATTTTAATTTATATATTTTATTAACATAAAAATTATATCATTAGAAAATTCTCATCTAGATATTTAAAATGAGTCAAATATTGAATATTAATAAATAATTTTATATTTACCATAATTTATCATTTGTTCTTCATGTTATTATTTTATTATAATTTTCTCTAAAAAAGATTATTTTATGTTATAAAAAAAATATTATTACATATTGATAATTGTAAGTTAGTAATATAATAAAAACCGAAACATAATAAATATTAATATTAAAAATTACAATAACATAAAAATATTAAAATAAGGATAGAAAAAAAAAACAAAAAAACTTAAATAATAACAACATATGATAATGTTCAAATACATTAATACTTTGGAAAGCCATCCAAATGACTTTCAAATCCACCCGAAAATGATCCACATTGTATTTGGGAATTGTGACTGTTTTTTTCTAAGATTTCCATCTTTTTCCTTTGAAAAAATTCACTAGTTCTTTAGGATTTTTAATGGAATTTATACACTTATGTATTTTTACACTAACAAAGTTTGATACAGCAATATGTAGGTTGGATTAAAAAATTAGATTAAAAAATGTTGATTGAAAAAGTTAAAAAGGAAATAAGTAGGTCGGGAAAATTAGTTGATAAATGTTAGAAAATAAATAAATAGGTTGAGAAAATTAGTTGAAAAATATTTTAGAACCTAAAAATTAGTTATTATAAATTCATGCACTAATATAAAACATTATATTTTTTAAAAAAAAAGTAAAAAAAATACAAACGTTATTATAAATCCTATTTGTTAAAATTTAATTGAATAATAATTTATTAAAAAAACTAAAAAATAATAATGAAAATATAAGTTGATATAGATAGAGATAATGATATAAAATATGGTGAAAGTCAAAAAAATTTAGAAATAGAATCTAAAAAGAATATTCCTTTTTAAAACTCTATTTTAAAGATAGAGAAAGAGAATGGATGAGAGATGGTCTATGCATGATCACTGTGATAGTGTCACATAAGCAACTTTGTATGTGACAACATCACGATAACACAGTGGAAATACATCATACATCCCGCTGCACCCAAGATCTCCTCCAAACATATAAAAGATTTGAACTGAGATAGAAAATGGAACCCACATAGTGGGCTTAATTAATACAACTTTGGAATGCCTAGAAAACAAATTTTTCCATCTTGAGTTATTAGTTCTCCAACAATTTGAAACATCAACAGACAATTTCTCAACGAAGAATAACAGAAAGCAAATTAAAAGAAAAAAAAAATACAACAATTTCAGGCAAAGACAATATGGTGTCATGCAAGATAGTAGTCAATATACTTGCCTGCGCTAGTGAAGATGAGTCAGGCTATCTACTTGTGGTTGCATGCAGGCTGCTTCTTCTTCTTCCAGTGCTGCTGCTGTTGCTGTTTCTACAGCGAGCTTTCCACCGGAAACATTCATTTGAACATTATTACATGGGAATCCCAGAGGCTATTGTTAGCGTGTTTAAATACTATTGTTGAGCTATTTCCTATCGGTTTAAGTTTGTAGATCCGATAATTTTTAACATTTTATAATAGTCTTACCCAAGTGGTCCTAATGTGGGTCCTAACTCCTAACTCAAATCCTCTCATTCTATCGGTTTAAATTTTTAGATACAACTGATATTAACTATTCACACATTAAAAATATCTATCTTTTATCATCTCTTCATGACTAAGTTTTCAAAAGTTAAGTTTCTGTCTTATTTGCCTTTGTCTCATGACTCTTCATTTCTTTCCATTTATTTATTTCTTTTTTTCTTTACATTTTGTTTCGTATGATTGACGGAACGAAGAAATCAGATACTTCGCATACGCGAGGCATCTCTTTCTCGGTTTTCTACTGTTTCTTTCCTATTTCGATTCTCTTTTTAGAGTTTGTGTGGATGTTTTATTGTCTTTAATATTTGCATTTGAAGAGATAGAATTTGTAAATCTAAACAAAACCCAGAAGAAGAATGAACAAGAACTCACTTTAAATGTAGCAGATACCACAAAGTTGGAAGTAGCAATTACACAGACGAAACCGAAACGGTCAAAAAAGAAGACATAGAACCCAAATTGAAGTAACAATAAAACACCACCAGTATATCTTACTCTAACATCCAACTCCTCCACCTACCTCCTGAACTCGTGTTTGTGAAATCAAGTCAGATCCGATCTCTGCCGCTGAACGGACCTTCGATCTTGAGGTTAAAAACGAGAAGAAACAAGAAGAAGCTGATGTTTCGTTTATTAAGAAGAAGATAAATATCCAGAAAAAATAAATAAATGGAAACTATCAAATGTGACGAGAGAGAGAGAGAGATGGAATTTGAAGTTATCAAGAAGAAGACGATAGGAAATGAAGTTATAAGATTTTTGATAAAAGTAAAACAAAGAAATACTTAGGTATTTTGACCGACAGTATCCAAAATACTGAACCGGCAATTTTTGTTCTTTTAATTTTTTAAAAACTGGCACAATAATAGTAGCAGCCGTCCATAGTATATCTCAAGTTAAAACTACTATTTTGTTGAACACATATTATATATCTCCTCCTATCTCCTCCAAAACGTAGAAGAGATTCCAACAACATAGAAAACGGAACCCACGTACTCTTTAGCTTTCAACTTTTTCTTTCTTGCACTACAATGCTTTGAGAGGACTTTTGCTTTATCCCCAATGATGGGGTGAGCATTATCTTAAAGAGAGAACCTTGGGTGAATCCGATGCACCATGCATCTTCCACCCTAATGCAACTTTGCTGACGTGGTAGCATCAGAGTGGGTGATGCATGGTGCATCATGTTGTATCTAAGTTTTAGTATATATTAAGAAATGACATGTTTTATGGGTATTTTTATCTAAAAATATTTATATGTTTAGATAAAATTACTATTTTATTTGACACGTATTATATATTGGTAAGGGGTAATGCTCACCCCTTTTTTGAGGGATGAGCAAAAATGGAATCCAATGCTTTGACGAGTCTCTACTTTAATATTTTACTATACTGACAAAAATTTCATCCAATATAAATATCAATTTTATAAATAATTGTAAGAGACTTTGATATGTCGCTATTAGATTAGTGGTAAGCCATTCACTGCATACCATTTCCTCCATTTCAAAATATCGTAATAGTTAAAAAAAAAATATATATATGTAGAAGATTTTCTATCATAAATTATGATGGTATATCCAGGAGATCATTTGCTAATTATTAAATAATAAATAAAGTTGATAAAGCAGTAGTGCAGTACTTGTGGTTGTTCTTTCTCGTGCATATCAGACCTTTTGTTGGTACTTGTGTGGTTTTGTTGGTACTTGTGTGGTTGTATGCATTGATAAATAAAAATGAAGATGAAGATGAAGATGAAAATGAAAAAAGTGTACGTCTATATTAATTCTTTAAAAGATAGTATTAATATATACCTCAACCATTTATGTTGTTGAATGTATTGATAAATAAATATACAAATAAAAAAGGTGTACATATATATAAATTCTTTTAAGATATTATTTATATAAAGTCCAAATGTATTTATTGTGATGTTTATGTATTTATTATTATTAAAAATAATAAATACAATGTTAGTTTTTTCTTTTATAGTGTCTTAACTTGTGTCTTTAGGACATATGTTAATATTTTTAAAAGTTAATACATTAAAAAAATAAATATAAATTATTTATTAATTTTTTTTGGAGTTTATAATAACCACATAAAATAAATAAATAAATAATAATAATAATAATAAAAAAAGTTGTATAAGGTAACAACTACATATGCTTAATTGGAAACAAATTTATCTGATCATGACTCGTGAAAGGAGAAGTGAATCCTAACCTTAATTTTATATAGTTGTAGGTTGCAAAATGTTTAGGTTGATTTGATATTGGAATCCAAATTCCATATTATATATATATATTAATTATTTTAAAATGAGATAGAACAAATCTTTTTAATTATTTTCGTCACATCAAATTAAAGCAGTCTTTATATACTTTCAACTACTCGCTGGAGTGGCAAAGAGCCAAATGACATGACATCCAAATAAATTATTATCTTGAATTTTATAATTAAATATTTTATAGAAAAAATAATTTATGTTATGAATGGTGGTGGTGACAGCACACAGCACACAGCACGCGTGTGTCTTCTTGTACCATTTGTTTTCCTTCATCCACAGCCATGTATTAGTGTATGACCGCACCTCTTAATTGTCTATATATTTTACACTATTCTCTTCATTTAAAACAGAATCTCTTCTTTTAAAACAGAATCACCTGGACATTAATAAAGAAAAGATTTTGTCTCTCTCCCTCTCGTCTCGTACTCTCTCTCCTCTCACTCGCTCTCTTCTTTATTTATTCTTCATCTATTATAGGATGCGTTTGGTACCTGGATGGAACAGGACAGAATATGACGGAACGGAAAGAAACGGGACAGGACAGGATAGCTGTTCCGTATTGTGTTTGGAATGTTTGGGACAGAACTGTTAATTGTACTATTTATACGTTTGGTATGGTTGAGACAGGACTGGACAAGAGGTTTAAATGACCAAAATGCCCTCTTTTGTACCAAAAAAAATATCAAATATTATTGAATTAAAACTAATTAAAAATCATTTAAAATTAATATTTTCTTTCATTTTCTCACTTCACAAAATCTGGAAACACAAATATGAAAACAAGTTCATACTAATTTGTTCTTAAAACTAATTTGTTCTTAAATCAATTCCACAAAATTCATACTAAACCATTATACAAATCTGAAAACAAATCAACAAAGTGTGATCCACAAATCATCATCATCATCAACAATCAACACCAAACCAGTATACAACACAAATCTGAAAAACATTATGAAAACACAAATCTGAAAACAAATCAAAAAAGTGTGAGAAAGAGAGAGAGGGTGGCGGAGGCTTTGAGCAGCAGCGGCGGGTGGAGGCACGGAGCAGCGGCTGGCGTCATCGGCAGCAGCAGCTTCGTCGGTAGGCGTCGTCGGCTGCAGCAGCTTCGTCGGCGATCGGAGCAGCGGCGGCGACGATCTGATGGTGTGAGAAAGAGAGAGAGAGAAGATCGCCGGCGATCAAAGAAGAGAGAGAGAAAGCGAGAGCGAGAGCGAGAATGAGATTTGAGTTTTATTTTATAGTTGGTATATTTGTAATTTTTAAAAAAAATAAGGGCAAAAATGTCTTTTCCAGACTTGTCCCATTCATGGGACATGTCTGGCCTAGGGTACAAGGTGGGACAAGTTTTTATGGTTTTTGTCCCATACGGTACTGTCTCGTCCCATGCTAATGGCGCGCCAAACGTCAAACAACAAAAAGTTGTCCCGTCCCGTCCCGCGTACCAAACGCACCCTTAAGTTTATTCTTAGTTGCTTTATAACACGCTATCAGCACGATTGTATGTAAGTAGAAAGGATTTTCAGATGAGTGATTTACTTATATCTTAATACTGTGGATCCATATACAGTTCCGTATAATAAGATGGCTTATACCGTCAACGGAACATATATATATATATATATATATATATATATATATACACTGACTCTAACTCTGATTCTGACTATAAATCTAACTCTGACTCTAACTCTGACACTGTTATTTTTATGCAATATATGAGACTGGCTTATACTGTGTCTCGGGACTAGCTTATGTTGTGTCTCAGGACTGGCTTATGTTGTGTCTCCAAATAAATTGTTTAAATATTCAACGTTTATTTTATATGAAATATATGAGACTAGCTTATGCCGTGTCTCGGGACTGGCTTATGCTGTGTCTCCAAATAAACTATTTAAATATTCAACATTTATTTTTATGTAATATATGAGACTGGTTTATGTTGTGTCTCGGGACTGGCTTATGCAGTGTCTCAGGACTGGCTTATGATGTGTCTCCAAATAAATTGTTAAAATATTTATGTTATTTATACACAGTATATAAGATCGGCCAGGCCGACTAACCAGAACTTAAAGTTCTTGGAATTATGATATTTAAATTGGTACGGTTTTGAAAACCGATGAGAACCTGGAGTTCTGAATCCAGTGTTTTATAAATGAATGTCATACTTCATTATTTGGAACCTGGGGTTTCAAACACATTCATACTATGAAGTAATCTCATATATATGAAGTAATACGTTTACATGTCACTTATTTGAAAGAATGATATACACATCCAATAGGATGATGTGATTATCATAAAAGGGGTTTAAAATCCTAACGTATCATTCATTTGAGAAGAAAAAAAATCTACACATCCAATAGGATAATGTGAGTATCATAAGAGGGATTTAAGATCGTAACGTATCATTCATTTGAGAAAAAAAAGGATCTACACATCCAGTAGGATGTTGTGAGTATTATAAAAGAAATTTAAGATCCTAATGAATAAAGAAATTGGAAATAATATTTTATCCATTTCATACACATCCAGCGGGATGCTGTGATTATCATAAAAGAAATTTAAAGATCTTAACATATCATTTAGTTGACAAAAAAGGGATGTACACATCCAGTAGGATGTTGTGAGTATTATAAAAGGGTTTATGATCTTAATATCACGTATAATGAGATTGTAAAGGATATTTTATCCATTTTATACTTGCTCCTGAAGGAGCAATATCAGGAGAGTAAATTTGGATATATTTATATTCATGAGATATCAAAACATACCCATGAGTGGATGTTTGTGAATGACAAGAGAAAATGTTTATAGAATAATCCTATTGAAAAGATTATTATCATTGCAGATGAGATATAAAATGGCATTACACATAATGTCCATAAAATTTCCAGAAGAGAAATATATGTCATGCCTAGAGTGCAACGACTCATACAATTCTGCGGAGTCAGATATATTTTATGAATTTGATTTTGATATGAGTAAATATTAATATTGTATCAGGTCCAACGGAGCTGATAGAAAGCTCTAGAAGAGCCATGATATTGTAATCAAACAATATTAAATCATGTATCAGTGATACTTGATATTATTCAAACAGAACATAAAAGAATATGCTCAGTTCAAAAATATATAAAGTTAATGTCAGATCAGATCTAGCGGATCTGATCAAAGGCTCTAGAAGATCCACAATCTTATTACCATATGGTATTAAATTGTGTATCGATGATACTTTATATCATTCAAACAGAATATAAATGAACCTGTTTAGTTTCAAAGATATACGGATGAATGAATATCATATTGAAATTATGAGTAATGAGAATGTTTAATATATATGCATTACTTCTCATAATTCAGGCCAGAAACTCATTATAGAAAAGCTACGTGCTTTATCATCTGCATTATATTACACTATTATAAAGAGTGTAGATGTTTATACAATTATGAATCAAAAGTTTCTAGATCCAAAAGTTTGTACCTTGACGTGACCGTATAGGTCACACAAGATCTACAATGAAACGTATAATCATTGAAAATTCTCATGGATATCCATTAAAGAACCAGAAGATTCTTTATCCAATGAGAACTAGTGTACTGCATGTTCACATTGGAAACTAGCAGTAAAACCATCTTATTCTAAAAGTTGGTTTTGAATTCTCATCATTATTACAAAGAATTCAATGGGATATATGTGGACATATTCATCCACTCAATGACCAATTTCATTATTATATAATTCTAATTGATGCGTCTATGGGATGATCACACGTTTGTTCATTATCAAACATCTCAATACTACAAAGCAACTAGGATTGATGTTCAACATCCAGTTTTCAGATATACTCATAATCAAAATGAATTAAGGGATCACTTATCAAATATCTCCAGGTAATTGACAGAACTTCATTATTTCGATATAGTTACGAAATCCTATATAGAGACTTACTCATTTTTAAAGATATTTGATTGTGTTGTATATCTCCTTATTTCATCTCTGGCATGATTTAAGATAAGACTTCTTATCATTATGAGATTAATATTGATTTTGATTAAATCTGCTATCATATTATTTAAACTTTTGATAGTTTATACGCACAATCTGCATATTATTATATTGATTAATTTCCAAATTGGAAAGTTTCTCTAAAAGAGAAAAATAAATGAAAAGTTACTTATATACAGAATAGAGATAACAGTTCAGTTCTTTATATATATGTGTGTCTCATTTCAATATTCGTATCTCTCAAATACGAAAGATAATTTATCATCAGATAATTATTAATATGTACCTGATATATTAAAGGTAACATGATTTTATAAGTTTTCATCTCATAAACCCCGGCCGGGTGATTGTTCTTGAAGAACGATCAGAGAAAAAGGCAATAAATAAATCATCTGATACATATCATAAGTTTATAAACCTTTTGAAAGGTATTGTTATTGGGATCCCAAGAGTAAACAAAACTCGAGTTATAAATAAATCCACTTTCTCTAAATCAACTCTATAAGAGTTTGATATATCTAAAGAGATACAAGAATATAGAAATTGAGAGAAATTCTATAAATCATACGGAGTCTATGAAATGACTAAATTCATTGAAATGGAAGTAATCCCAACAGAGATACAAGAATATAGAAATATAGAAATGGAGAAAATTTCTATTAGTCATATGAGAGAAATGTAGAATCATAAGGAAACAATCATTAATAATGTATTTTTATACACAGTAACGTTACTGAAATTATAAATGATAATTATGATATTCATAATATCAATGATTGTAGACAAAAGGCATAATTGGCCTAGATAAAAGAAGCAATTCAGGAAGAATTGACTTCATAAGCCAGACATAAAGTATTTAGACCAATAGTACTCCAGACACCTGGAGATGTCAAACTAGTTGGATACTAATGGGTCTTTATACGGAAACGTAATGAGAAAAACGAGATCGTGAAATATGAGGCACGGCTCGTAGTGCGAGGTTTCTTACTGAAACTGGTATTCACAATTGATGAATACGATTACGTTATTGATAAATTTGGCTGCCTTTAAAAGGGTTGAAATACGTCTCTTGGACGTAGTAATCATTTATCTATATGATTCACTCAATGCAGATATTTATAAATCCTTAAGGATTCTAAAATGCTAGAAGCATGTAAATCGAGATCTCGTAATCTGTATTTGATGAACATACAAAAATCTATATATGGATTAAAAGCAATATGAACGGATGTGGTGTAATCATCTCAGTTAAATATCCGATAAAGATAAGGATATAATAATCATATTATTTACTCATCTGTCTCCATAAAGAAATGAGAAAGAAAATATTGTCCCGACCTGAAGATCGAACGTAGATCAAAATGGAATGCTTATCCATCAATCAGAATATGTTGAAAAGATTCTGAAAGGATTCCATATGGATATTACTCAATAAAGTAAGTATTTGCTCATACTCCCCCCCAATCATTTATGATGTTATTGTATTTCATGAAATAAACATCAATGTAATTCAGTTCTTCAAAAAAACTTTTATCAGGGGGGCGTCCCATCAGGGGGAGCATATCAAATGAAGTATATTAATTATTTTGGGGTAAATGTGCATTGTGCTCTTTTTCCTTTCAATTAGGTTTTCATCCCATTGGGTTTTCCTGATAAGGTTTTAATGAGGCAATTTTCTATGCACACCGAAAAATCATTTGATCCACAAAATCAGCATATTACATTGATTCAGTAGATCATTGTATATATGCTATCTTGATCAAAATATCATTGTAAATATTACTTTGATCTTGCTAATCATCGTATATATGTTACCTTGATCCAGAAGATCATTATAAATATTACCTTGATCTGACATATCAGTGAATATCTTTGCTCAGGTTTTTATCCCACTGGGTTTTCCCTAGCAAAATATAAATGTGAGAAATGTTTTGAAGAAAACAATAAATCTGGACATATGTACACTATACTCTTTTTCCCTTCGATCAGGTTTTTTCCCACTTGGGTTTTCCTGACAAGGTTTTTATCGAGATAGTTTTGAGAACGTCCAGAGATCCAGAAAGATCATTGTATACATTTTTATCAGATTTTGTCCAATTGAGTTTTTCTTAGTAAATGAAAATACAAGTGATGGAAATCCAAGGGGGAGTGTTATGAATGGTGTGAATTTCCACCACCCAAAGAACACATCTCCACTTGATTGCACACAGCACACAGTACACGTGTGTCTTCTTGTACCATTTGTTTTCCCTTCATCCACAGCCATGTATTAGTGTATGACCGCCCCTCTGAATTGTCTATATATTTTACACTATTCTCTTCATTTAAAACAGAATCACCCAGACATTACTAAAGAAAAGCTTTTGTCTCTCTCCCTCTCATCTCGTACTCTCTCTCTCTCTTCTTTCACTCACTCTCTTCTTCATTTATTCTTCATCTATTAAGTTTATTCCTAGTTGATTTATAACAATTTATAAATTATTATAAAATTTTGTTTAAATTTAGTTGTAGTGTCAATAGAATCAAGACAAAAAAGAAAAAAGAACACCTTTTTAGCATTAAAAATTTATGTTATGTCTATAATTACCCTTTATGAATTAGATATTTCATTATATATGTAGAGGGTCGTTCTACGGTTAGTGGATTGTGTTAAATTTGAAGTAGATCCAAGCAGCCTGGTTGGATTGGTCGAATCGAACAAGCTGTCTTCTTTAAAGAAACCTACAAAAAAGATAGAAATAACAGAGAAAGAAAAAGAATAGGGTGATGATGGTGATTTAGGCCTTAGGTGTACTTGGGCTGAGCGTTAACATTATAAATTGACTGAAAAATACTATAAGAAGATTCCGATCACCGGATAAATGGTTTTGACAGAATTTCGGCTTAGCAAAATATTACTCTTCTTGACATGATCAAATATTAAATGTAACAGACGTTGACTATCGACAGAGGATGTGAGTGTCAATTACTGATAAAATTATTTCTGTGTGTAAAAGAGCAAAGCTCATGATAAGTTGGTGTAATTAGTTCTATGAAATATTTAAGTCGAAACAAGAAGAAATATTCAAGAGCAAACCTCAGGATTAGGTTGGTGTAATTAGTTCTATGAAATATTCAAGAACGGACCTTCGATCTTAAGGTTAAAAACGAGAAGAAACAAGAAGAAGCTGATGTTTCGTTTATTAAGAAGAAGATGAAGATCTAGAAAAAAAAAATAAGTGAAAACTATCAAAAGTGGAGAGAGAGAGAGATGCAATTTGAAGTTATCGAGAAGAAGAGGATAGGATCTGAAGTTATAAGATTTTTGATAAAAGTAAAAAAAAAATACAAATAACTTTGTAGTTACCTATGATCACGTCATTACAACCAAATAATAAAAAAAATTAGGGCGCGTTCGTTAAAGTTTTCAAATCTCGTTTTTGTGTTTTTGAGTTGTTAAAAATAAAAAAACACGTTCGTCAGACTGTTTTTATTTTAATATTTTTAAAATCATAAAAATCAATTTTAACTTTCAAAGCACGGGAAGAAAAAACAACATATTGTTGTTCTCAATGTTTTTGAGAACAATTTTTTTTTTTGTCTGACTTCCTTATCTCGACAACTCCTTCACTTTTTCTATTGTCTTCTTCTCACTTTCTTCTTTGTACTTGCGTTTTATTTCTCCTTCTCTCATCATTTCTTCTGATGTTCTTCTGTCTTCATCCTCATTAATATTCTTCTTCAACTTAGCTTTGTTTTGTTTTCTCTAGCACAACAAGATTATCTCCCTCACCTCTCTCGATCCAGAATCATCAACCCCAAACCTTACCAAACCCATATCATCTCCCTCAATCTCACTAGTCCATCTACCAACTGACAAATCTGGAAATCTGGAAACCAAAACCAAGATTTGGAAAACCAAATCTTGGAAATATCAAAAATCTGGAATAAAAATCAAGAAAAAAATTAAATCTTTAATATTGTATATATATATATATGCAACCCGACTGAACTGAGTTGTAAGCAATCTCAGAGCTGATATGAGTTTGGAAGAAGTAAATGAACCAGAGGGCCCCACCCCTGATTTTTGTCCAAAATGACAACCCAAACCCAAACCCAACACACTTCTTTTGGTTTCTCATCGCCTATTTTTCTTCTTCTTCAATTTTTTTTAAAAAAATAAAATTTAAAAGTTTGACAATCAATCCCTACCATTTCTCTTCCCAGATCCCAACTGGGTACTTCCCGAACGCCGGCGCCGTTGTTTCGAGACCGACGAGGAGGACGAGGTCACCGCCGAAGTCGACGGTGGTGGAGAGTATTATTATTATCGGTAATAATCCGATTCGATTTGTGGTTATTTTTATTGCTTCGATTTGTTTTTCTGTGGAATTTAATTTGGTGGTGATGGAGATGGTGGATCGAGAGAGATGAGATTGAAGGAGATGATCTGGTCTGGATTGAGAGAGGTGAGTGAGATGATCATTTTTTTAATCCAATCAATTAAAAAGAGAGAGAGGAGGGAGCACATTAGGTGTATACATTTGATGTTGATGATAGGTATGAGTGCATCTCTACCATCCAAGTAAATACATCCAATGGTCCACAAATTGTTACTTGTGTAATCTTTGGGGGCTGCAGATTTTGCCCCTATATATATATATATATGTATATAGTCATTTTCCTGTTAGTACGCACCGATAAAATTGTATAAGGACATTGAATGTGAGCCACTCATTTATAAAAGAGTTTTGATAAGTGCATACATACCAAGTCAAAATATGTTAAATGAATGGCTCACATTCGATGTCCTTATATAATTCTATCATTGCGCACTTATGTGAAAATTATTGTATATGTATATATATATATATATATATATATATATAGAAAGAAAAATTGAATTAAACCTTATTGAATGTTTGATTATAGTTAGTTGAAAATGATTTTGGAAATTAATTCTACCAGACATGTTTTCACTGTTTTCTCATTTTAAAGTATTCTACCAGACGCGTTTTTTATGTTTTTATTCTCGGAATATCGTTTTTAGTAATTACTGCCAGACGCGTTTTCAAACTCGAAAAACAGAAAACAAAAACAAAAAACAAAAACAAAAAATAAAAAACAGAAAACAGAAAACGAAAACGTTACCGAACGCGCCCTTAGATCCGAGTGAATTTTTGTATATCGATCATTTTCTCTTCGGTGCATAATGATGTAATTTATATCAATACGTTGAATGTGAACCACTAATTATGGAGAAGTTTTGACAAATGCATACAATTTGAATCAAAATATGTATATCTAATGGATAACATCCAACGTACTGATGAAGTTATATCAGTACATACTGACTTGAAAATTTATGTATATATATATTTGTACTTACCTATGATGAAAGGCAAAGTTTTCAGGCCACCCTTTGGATTTCTTTAATGCTCAATAGTGTATCTAAGTTGTTATGTGAACTTCGTTTATACATCAAAAAAGGCTAATGGAGTGGCCCACTCCTTAGCTAAGCATGCTCTGCAAACTACAGAGGATACTTTTTGGATGAAATATGTACCTGCCTGCATCAGTGTTTTAGTTTTGGCTGACAAGCCTAGTTAGGTGTTCCTTATTTTTTTTGTTTCTGTTGCTTTACCCTGCTTTGTTTGCTTTTCTTTGTGTACTCCTTTGTTGAATCAAAAAACAAAAAAGCTGTTAGGCACACTGACCAACATTTCTACTGCAACATATTACATATATAAGATGGTTCTGTATATGTATAAATGACATGAAACTAGCTATTAGCTGGTTTTAGACACTGGGGTTGCATATCTAATAATTATTAAATTAATTAACATTTTTGGTTAATATAATCAATTTGATGACTTCAATCCATAATTGAACAATACGTGTCACCAGACAACAGAGCGACCTCGATTTACAAAGGGCATCCCTACCATCATAATTAGTATTAATTACCTTTACATTAAAAATAAATAAATAGAATGATAGGAAAGGGTTCGCTTTGGTCGGGTGATCTCCTCCAAAGCGTAGAAGAGATTCCAACAACATAGAAAATGGAACCCACGTACTCTTTAGCTTTCAACTTTTTCTTTCTTGCACTACCATGCTTTGACGAGTCTCTACTTTAATATTTTACTATACCGACAAAAATTTTCATCCAATATAAATAATCAATTTTATAAATAATTGTAAGAGATTTTGATGTGTCGATATTAGATCAGTGGTAAGTCATTCACTTCTAGATACCATTTCCTCCATTTCAAAATACCGTAATAGTTAAAAAAAAAATTATGTATAGAAGATTTTCTACAACAAATTATGATGGTATATCCAGGAGATCATCAGCTAATTAATAAATAACAAATAAAGTTGATAAAGCAGTAGTGCAGTATTTGTGGTTGTTGGTCCTTCTCATGCATATCACACATTTTACTGGTACTTGTGTGTAGACATGACCGCGGTTTGGTTTTGGTTTCGAACCGTCGGTTCTGATTTCAAATCGGTTTCAGAGAAATCTGGAATCGAAATCGGAACCTTCTGGTACCGATTCCGGTTCCGGTTCCGGTTCCGGTTGTGGTTCACCCAGTTTCGGTCTGATTCTCCGGTTCCGAACAGTTCGTTTTTTTTAATCTACTAATAAAAAAATATTAATAGACATGTAAATATGTAATGATGTGAAATTGTAATTGCAATTAATCAGTGTTCTAGGAATCGGCCTAGGCCTTAGGCGGTTTCAACCGCCGCGACTAGGCCTTATTCGGCCTTTTTAGACGGTTGGCCGACTGGTCGCCGAATAGTACTGACTAGTCGACCGCCTAGGTGATTGGCCATTATATGTATATGTTTTTGATCCCCATTCCTCTAATCAATTGCTTATTTCTCGAGTTATTTAGGTGTTTAATTTGTGTGTTTGAGCATTTTCAGGTTGTTGGATCCAAGTGATGTGTTTGGAGAATTTTAGACGAAAAGAGCAATTATTGAAGAATTGAGGGACTTATATGCAATTTTCAATGACCGCTGTTAATTATGACAGCGGTACCAAAAGCTCAAAAAATTCCAGAAGAACATGTTCCAAAACGCTGTCACACAGGTATGAATTTCCACAGCGGTTTCCCGAATCAGTGCAGATGAGCCGTGTTGCGAGAGCCATATCTCTCAGCTCCAATTAAACTGTGTGTCCTACAACCTATGGATTTGAAGGCCAGGAAGTCTAGTTTCCAACCCAATTTACGGCTTATCGATACGAATTTTTTAGAAGAAGTTATGTCTGTTTTATTACCTGATAGTCAGATCAGTCACAATTCCGTGAATAATGACGGGGTTTATTTTGTAAGTTGTTGGAACGGGAAATATTATCTTCTTGGAAATAAGTGTGAGTCTTGGAAAGTAAGTTGATACATACTCTTTATCTTCTTCCTTCATTAAGTAATCAATTTGGATGGTTTAGAAAAGAAATAAAATCCCAAAAAGGTAGAGTTCTAAAAGAAAATTGATTTCCTTGTTGTTTAAGGACTTGACTTAGCATCTAAAGCCTATTTAAACTCATTTGAACCATAATTTCGGGAGAGAGAAGCCAAGGGAGGTCCCAAGCCACCAAGGGGGCCGTCCCCCATCACACCACTACCATTGTTGCACTTGGAAGCTTGAAGAAGACATTCATGGGTTTTATCAACTCTTTCTCCTCTTCTTTTAATCTTATCATGTGTAATTAATTCCATACTATGGAATCGATGTGAACCTATGTGATACTTTTGTTTTGATTTAATTCTATATTTATTCATCAATTCGAATTTAGATTTGTTCAATTCATTATACATCTTGATTCTTGACTTGTATTGATATATGGAGATTAATTGATACTTGTTTAGGGTTTTGATAATTTATAAATTGAGATTGGGCTATAAAATATAGGTAGTCTTAATTACTTTTCAATTGAATGAGTATAATTGTTCTTGACATAGGAATATGCGAGACAATTTTGGTTCACAAATTCTTGCACGTAATGGGTTTTTAGTTATTGCTCACACCTTGGAAAATGGTGAGTAGTGGTTGAAAGCACGTGGTTAAATCCGAGTATGAATAACGGTAATACCATAATTAAGATAAGAATGAAAACTAATTTGAATTGAATCTTGTTAATGGAGTTAATTGATGAACATTGAATATTATATATGGGGAGCATCGGTTACCTAGTTCTTATTCCATTAATCACAAACCACCAATTCTTGTAATTGCTTTCTTGGTTTAATTTAATTTGGTTTTTAAATTAATCAATTAATCAATAATCTTTTTGGTTACTTTTAGTTTAATTAGAATTAGAACTAGTTTTTAATTAATAAATCATTTTTCCTCGTGAGAACGATCTTTCTTTGCTACTATACTTATCTTCACGATTCGTGCTATACTTATCTTCACGATTCGTGCTATACTTATCTTCACGATTCGTGCACTTACGAGTAAGTATTTTATAACACGATTTTACAATATCACTAGGCCGATTTTTAGAGCCGATTAATCTGCATAATCGTTTTCAAAAAAAAATTCCAGATTTCTGCCGGTGAGGGAGATGAACCAGTTGAAGAGAGCACCAAAGAGGACGAAACTGGTGAGGGAGACGAACCAGATGGCCAGTGATTGGAGAAGAAGACGTATGTTGAAGATGTAATGGAGAGAGAGAAAGAGAGATTGTGATGAGTGTTGGAGATGTAATGGTCCTGTCAATAGAGGTGTCCACAGTTTGGTTAAACCGGCGGTTAAAAACCGAAACCGAAATTGAAAAACCGAAACCGGCGGTTACAAAACCTGTTGGAAACCGGTTGAAGCCGGTTCGGTTTCGGTTTGTCCTTGTGAAAAACCGACCAAAACCGGATAAAAACCGCCCGAAACCGGCAGTTTAACCGCCGGTTTACAATAAAAAGAATGAACCAATTACAAGACGACACGTGTCCTTCAATTTGAAAAAACTTATCAAAATTTGACCGTTGGGTTGAACCGTTGGACACCAACGGTTAAAAAGTTTAATATATATATATATATATATATATATATGTCACCCAATGGAAGCCGACACGTGTCACTATAATTGTGAAAAAAATTGAAATTGTGACAATGTGACCGTTCTGAAGACTTCATCTATTCTGACTTCCTCCAACGACCAAATTTTTTTTTCTCTTATTTTAATTTAATTGCAAATATGCCCCTCCACCTAAATTCTATAAATACCACCTCATATTTCATTCTTTTTCACACTTCAATACTTCATTCTTCTCTCATTCTCTCTCAAATCTCAATCTAAAATTTTCAATTCTCTCTACATTCAACATTTTTATTTTATTTTCATTTCTCATATAAATTAATAAATATATATTTCTTTTATTTTTTACAAGCATCTGTTATATTTACTTACAATTATCAATTTTTTTACTATTAGTATTTAATTATTTATAATTTATTTTTTAATGGCAAGTGGGGGAGACGATTCAAGTCTAAGAAATTTGGACAGAGGAAATGGTCCATTGCAAGATTTGTTGGAACACGAAGGTGATGACGTCAATTACAATGACCGAATTTACCACGAGTTCCTTTAAAGAGAATTTGGATCCGATCTCTCTCCTAATTCTAATCCCCCTCTAATAATTTCTGAGCCAAATCTCAATACCCTCACTAGTAATGAAAATATATCTACCCCTTCTACCATGCCACCCTATTCAGATGATTTTTATGCAAGTGAAGAAGAAAAGCCGTTGAAGTCCGATCTGTTCAAAACCCATATGAAGAAAACTGAGTTAGATGACGGAACGATCAAAATCAAGTGCAACTACTGCCCCAAAACATACAAGACCAGTAAAAACTTCGGATATGGCACGTATTGGGCTCATATTAGGAAAAATCATCCGTCCAAAATGGTGAAGGCTAGTAACCAAGCCCAAATCTCCAGGTACGGAACTCCTAACAATCAATTATTTCATTATACGTCTGAAAAAAATAAGGAACAATTAGCAGTAATGGTTGCAGTAGAACACTTACCTTTTAGTTTTGGTGAGAAAGTTGGTTTTGTTAATTATTGTCAAAATGCATTAAATCCTGCAATGCAACGTGTTCCTAAAGTCACTCTTACATGTGCACTGTTTTCCATTCACAAAAAAGAAAAACACAAATTGAAATCATTTTTTTATCAATTTGAAGGTCGCGTTTCCGTATGTGCCGACATATGGACCGACAATTTTGGTAGCCACCATTACATAGGTGTGACATGTCATTATATTGATAATGATTGGGTCATGCAAAAAAGAATTATTGCATTTCGTGTTTTCGATGAATCACATACAGCTGTAAATATTTTTCGACACCTTAAAATTATTTTTGAAGAGTTTCATATCCAAAACAAAATTTTTGCAATTGGTTTTGATAATGCTGCAAGCAATACCGCATCTATTCCTATGTTAAAGGAATTGTGCAATCCTTATTTTGCGGGTAAATTATTTCATCAAAGATGTGCATGCCATGTTTTAAATTTGTGTGTTCAAGCTGGATTACAAATTCTTTCTATTTATATTAGACCAATTAGAGATAGTATTAACTATATCTGGAAGCATAACAAAATCCAGAAACAATGGTTGAGATTTTGCTCTCAAAATAATAGGCGTCCCATTAAATTTTCTCGGGATATTAGTACTCGTTGGAATTCAACTTATAAGTTGCTTAGTGAAAGTGTTGAATATAATGAATTATTAGTTTCTTTTATTACTTATAATGTTCCTTCAATTTCTCTTCAATTGAAGCATTGGGATGTATGTATAAAAATTCTTGAATTGTTACGTGTTTTTAATGATGCTACCAATGCTTTATCTGGTGTTTACTATCCCACTACTCATTTATTTCTTATTCAAAGTGTGAATATTGCCGGTGCAATCAGTGGGTGTGAATTAGATATTCAATTGAGTCAATGTGTTGCTGCAATGAAAACAAAATGGCTAAATTATTATGAGAAGATTCCAATTATTTACTTGCTTGCATCATGTTTTGATCCAAGCTTTAAATTAGAATGTTTGCGGGATTATTTAACTCATTACTACAATAGTTTAGGAATAGAAGTTGATATTCTTAATTATTGTAATTCTGTTAAGACTTTGCTATATGAATTATATGATGAATATCTTAAAATATATGGTCCGTCTTTGAACATTTCGGTTTGACAACCACAACCCACATCTGATGGTACTACTTCTTCCTCAAGATTTAAATTAAAGGGTTTAGGGGATCGATTGTTTTCCGATAGAGCCAAAAAATTACGAACATCTTCTTCATCCTCATCTGGCTCGATTTCTGAGCTTGACCGGTATTTACAAACCAATCATGAATTTTTAGAAGATAGTGAATTTAGTATTCATGTTTGGTAGAAGGATCATGAAAAAGTATTTCCAATTTTAGCTATTATTGCCAAACAAATTCTTGGAACGCCGGTTTCTACTGTTGCTGTGGAACAAGAATTTAGTGCAAGTGGAAATATTTTGAAACCAAGAAGGTCGGTTCTGTGTCCACAATCACTTGAAGCCCAAGCGTGTGTTGATGATTGGACAAAGGCAAAATTTAGACAACAAGAACTCGAGCTGGAGATAGTGAATGATTTCTTCGAAGATGACCAAACCACGGGAACAGAAGGCAGCGAATAGAATCCATTCCAACTTCCAACCTCCAACACCGAGCATCTAATTAAAGGTAAAAGAACTACGTAGCCTTTGATTCCTCTACATTGGTGGAGGATACGTAGGCAACTTAATTGTGGTCAAAATTAAGTGCAAGACCAATATATATATATATATATATATATATATATATTCATTCAATTGTAAATTTGTATTTATTAATCAATGTCAATTTCTTTTAGTTTACACATTGATTGTAAAACACTTCAACAGTTCAATTGTATATTGAGATAATTGTAATATTTTATTGAATATTTAATATGAATATCGAATACAATAGACTAATAGAGTGATAGACCTTATGTTATAAATGAAGTTTGATTACAAATAAAAAATGTTTGTGCAAATTTTATATTTAAGCTTTGTCAAATTTTAATTCGTATTAATTAGACTATAGTAGTATAGTTGTTATATGTTAAGTTTGATTAATTTGATATGTATTTGAAATTGAAAAAAAAGTTAAAACTTTTCCCAATTTTTTATATGTATTTTGAAATTAAAAAAAATATATAAACTTTGATATTTTAAAACCAAAAAAAAAAAAAAACCAAAAAAAAAAAACGGCTGAAACCGAAATCGAACTGGAACCGGCCGGTTTTGATACCGAAACCGAACTGGAACCGGCCGGTTTTGATACCGAAACCGAACTCAAACCACCAAACCGTCGGTTACAAACCGAACCAAAACCGAAAATTATTGGTTCGGTTTCGGTTTGCCCTATCCACGGAACCGGAACCGGAACCGCCGGTTTCGAACCGAAATCGGCCCGGAACCTAACCGTGGACGGGTATTACGAAGAAGACGTTTGAGTGATAGAGAGAGAATGATAAGAATGAATAAAAATAAAAAGAAAAAGCCAAAGAAATGATGACGGCGTTGTACATGTGGTGAATAGTTAGAGAAGTGAGTGGTGGAAGGATTGATAATAAAAAACAAAAGAAAAAAAGAAGTCAAATGGTATGGCCTATAAATGATAGTTGTGCCCTACCAAATCAGTGAAAAGGTAGAAATTATAAAATTATAAAATTATAAAATTATAAAATTATAAAATAAAAAATAGTAAAGTAAAGAACAAAACAATTGGGGAAAAAATATATTTATCGGAAAACAACTCTCCGCCTAGGCACTGCCTACACGGTCTAGGAGCTAGGTATTAGTCTATCGTACGACTAGCGTCTAGCGTAGATTAGAACATTGCAATTAATAGACATTTGGTGATCGTTTGAGCCCAATGAGCAAAAAAAATCAGTGAAAAGGTAGAAATTATAAAATTATAAAATAAAAAATAGTAAAGTAAAGAACAAAACAATTGGGGAAAAAAATATTTATCGGGAAAACAACTCTCCGCCTAGGCACCGTCTACACGGTCTAGGAGCTAGGCATTAGTCTACCGTACGACTAGCGTCTAGCGTAGATTAGAACATTGCAATTAATAGACATTTGGTGATCGTTTGAGCCCAATGAGCAAAAAAAAATTGAAAAATAAATAAGTAAGAAAAAAGAAAAATCAGACTGGGCACTTGGGCTGTTTGGGCAGTTTGGGCCAACGGTTTGAGGCCCAATAGCCAAAACAAATTTGAAAAAAAAATTTAACTGGAACCGGCGGTTTCAAAACCGAAACCTAATCGCCAGTTCTAATCCGTTTTTTTTTTATGAATCGGAACCGGAACCGGAACCTTAAGGCTCACAGTTTCTGTCCGGTTCTAAACCGGAAACCACGGTTTCGGTTTTTTGTCATAGTTACGGTTCGGTTCCACGGTTTGAACCAAACCGCAGTCATATCTACTTGTGTAGTTGAATGCATTGATAAATAAAGATACAAATAAAAAAGGTGTACGGTCATATTAAATCTTTTAAAAGTTAATACATTAAAAGAATAAATATAAATTATTTATTAAATTTTTAGGTGCTTATCATAACCGCACAAAATAAACAATAATAATAATAATAATAATAAAAAGTTATATAAGGTAACTGTTAACTCCAATTGGGGAGTGAAATTTCGATTAACACATTGGACCCGCTACCCTGGAGATCGTAGCGGGGGTAGGTACCTTTGGTACCGTGGTTCCTTCAGTACCGTGGTTCCTTTCCGTGCTAGAAATTGATATAGACAAATATGAATGAACCAAGAAGATATGAACAGATACTGTTTTATTGAATAAACACTCGTATAAATGTTACAACACTCTTTCTTCACTCTCTCTAACACAAAATGGAGATGGATAATTCTGTTTATAACGATAGTGGCTAATAACTACCCAGTGATCGTCTATATACTCTCACTGGCTTCGGAGAGCTCTCATGGAGTTACTCTAGGTACATAAATCTCTTTTTTAAGGCGAAAAAAACACGGTATCAACCCCTCATCTTTGTCCTTCAAAGCCGTATATATAGGTCTCCAATATTCCCCGGGATCTGGTAGCATTTATGAGGATTATTTGAAGTCCTATTCTAGGTGTTGAAAGGAGTTGAATGAGGTTAAAGACGCTGGATTTGATCCCGTTAATCATTGTCTTATTTAAATTCTGATTCGATTGACCGTTAGGTCTCATTTATAGCGCTTTAAGTAGCGGTGGAGTCAACTCTTCCTGATTGCGTTGTTTGAAGGAGGATACTGGTCTGATCATGGTGCTTGTTTTAATCATACTGGTGACCTTGTAGTTATATTTGTCCTGCTGGATAGATGGGATGTCTGTCTTGATTGGATTCTGGGCTGGTGTCGAAAATGCTCTGTGATATCAGGTACACGTCAAGGTACCGGGGTACCAAGTAAGAAGTATCGGATACTTGCGAGGTACTGGGAACGCAATATTGCGACACCCACTCCATTAGGTGTCGGCGTAGATGTACAGCGTGGTACATGTTCTTCCTGGATCATATATTCAGTGCCCTGTCTAGGTGGATAGGTAGCCGAGGTCCTGGCTTGTTAGGTAGTGGCTCCTTTGAGGTTGCGGTATCGGTCCCGCTAGGTGCCTGGGAGCCGGACTGGTTCCTACCAGGTGGTTGCTTGCTGGAAAATTTTCCTTTGGACCCTTACCAAAAAACTTGTTAACAGTAACAATTACATATGCTTATTTGGAAACAAATTTATCTGATCATGACTCATGAGAAGAGAAGTGAATCCTAACCTTAGTTTATTTAGTAGTAGGTTGTATAATGATTAGGTTGATTTGATATTGGAATCCAAATTCCTTATTATATATATATATATATATATATATATATATCAACAATTAATTATTTTAAAATGAGATCGAACAAATCTTTTTAATTGTTTTTCGTCACAACAAATTAAGGCAGTCTTTATATACTTTCCACTACTCACTGGAGTGGCAAAGAGGCAAATGACATGACATCCCAATAAATTATTATCTTGAATTTAATAATTAAATATTTTATATGAAATATAATTTATAAATTATTATAAATTTTTGTTTAAATTTAGTTGCAGTGTCAAGAGACTGAAGACAAAAAAAGAAAAAAAAAACACCTTTTTGTTGTAAATCAACTAAGAATAAACTTGATTGATGAAGAATAAATGAAGAAGAGAGTGATAGACAGAGAGAGACGAAGAGAGACGAGACAGCTGTGAGAAATTCTTTATGATATTGATATTGAGAGCATCAGCTCTTTACAAAGAAAAGAAACATATATATAGGCAAGCATTAACCCACTTGCATTACATATTGTATCCATAACTTAATGGTGAAGTAATCCAACTTTCAATGTGTGGAAGATATTTGGCAAGTGTGTGTTAGGCGGTGAGTTTGTGGGAGATCTTGTGTGTATTACACATGTGGTAAAATCCACATATTATAACACTCCCCCTTGGATTTATACCACTTGTATTAATATTCTAAGAAAAACCCAATGGGACAAAATCTTAAAAAATGTATACAATGATCTCTCTGGATCTTGTGGTACTGGACGTTCTCAATACTATCTCGTTAAAAACCTTGTCAGGAAAACCCAGTGGGATAAAACCTGATCGAAGGGAAAAAGAGTATAGTGTACATATGTCCACATTTATTGTTTTCTTCAAAACATTTCTCACATTTATACTTTGCTAGGGAAAACCCAGTGGGATAAAAACCTAAGCAAAGATATATTGATCTGTCGGATCAAAGTAATATTTATGATGATCTTTTGGATCTATGTAAAATATGTACGATTATTAGCTAGATTAAAGTAATATTTACAATAATCTTCTTGATCAAGACAACATATATACGATGATTAACCGGATAAAGTAATATTTATGGTGATATTTGTGGATCAAATGATTTTTGGGTGTACTTAGAGAATTGCCTCATTAAAAACCTTTATCAGGAAAACCCAATGGGATGAAAAACCTGATTGAAAGGAAAAAGAGTACAATGCACATATGCCCCAAATAATTAATATACTTTATCTGATATGCTCCCCCTGGTGGGACGCTCCCCCTGATGGGACGCTCCCCCTAATGGGACGCTCCCCCTAATAAAAGTTCTTTTAAAGCAATCTTCTAGATTGCTGAACTGACGCATACAGATAACGTCATAAAATTATTAGAGGGAGTATAAGCAAAACTTGCTTTATGGAGTAATATCCATATGGAATCTTTTCACAATCCTTTCAAAATATTATGATTGATGGACAAATATTCCATTTGGTCTATGCTCGACCTTCAGATCGAGACAATGTTTTCCTTCTCATTTCCTTATGAGGACACATGAGTATATAATATGCTTATTATATCTTTATTTTTATCAGATATTAACTGAGACGGCTATACCACATCCGTTCAAATTGTTTTTAATCCATATAAGGATTTTTGTATGTTCATCAAATACATATTACGAGATCTCGATTTATATGCTTCTAGCATTTTAGAATCCTTCAGGATTTATAAATTTCTGCATTGAGTGGATCATATATAAAAATGATTACTACGTCTAAGAGACATATTTCAAGCATTTTAAAGGCAGCCAAATTTATCAACAACGTAACCGTATTCATCAATTGTGAATACCAAGTTTCTGTAAGAAACCTCGCACTACGAGTCGTGTCTCATATCTCACGATCTCGTTTTTCTCATTACGTTTCGGTATAAAGACCCATTAGTATCCAACTAGTTTGACATCTCCAGGTGTCTGGAGTACTATTGGTCTAAATACTTTATGTCTGGCTTATGAAGTCAATTCTTCTTGAATTGCTTCTTCCATCAAGGCCAATCATGCCTTTTATCTACAATCATTGATATTATGAATATCATAATTATCATTTTATAATTTCAGTAGCGCTACTGTGTATAAAAATACATCATCAATGATTGTTTCCTTATGATTCCACATTTCTCTTATATGACTTATAGAAATTCTCTCAATTTCTATACTTTTGTATCTCTATTGAGATTTCTTCCATTTCAATGGATTTAGTCATTTCATATACTCCGTATGATTTATAGAATTTCCCTCAATTTCTATATTCTTGTATCTCTGTTGAGATTTCTTCAATTTCAATGGATTTAGTCATTTCATAAACTTGCGTCTCTTTTAGATATATCAGACTCTTATAAAGTTGATTTAGAGAAAGTGGATTTATTTATAACTCGAGTTTTGTTTACTCTTGGGATCCCAATAACAATACCTTTCAAAGGTTTATAAACTTATGATATGCATCGGATTATTTATTTGTTGCATTTTTCTCTGATCGTTCTTCAAGAACAGTCACCCGGCCGGGGTTTATGAGATGACAGCTGATAAAATCTTGTTACCTTTAATATACCAGGTAACAGATTAATAATCATCCGATGATCAATTATCTTTCGTATTTGAGAGATACGAAGATTGAAATGAGATACACATATATATAGAGAACAGAACTGTTATCTCTATTTTGTATATAAGTAACTTTACATTTACTTTTCTCTTCTTGAGAAACTTTCCATTTGGAAATTAATCAATATAATAATCTGGAGATATTTGATAAGTGATTCCCTTGATCCATTTTGATTATGATTATATCTGGAAAACTGCTAACAAGTGTAAACAATATGGAGATGTTTGATAATAAACAAACATATGATCATCTCGTAGATGCATCAATTAGAACCATATAATAATGAAATGGATCATTTAGTGGATGAATATATCCACATATATCTCCTTGAATTCTTTGTAAGAATGATGAGAATTCAAAACCAACTTTTAGAATAATATGGTTTTACTGCTAGTTTCCCCTGTGAACATGCAGTACATAAGTACTCACTGGATAAAGAATCTTCTGGTTCTTTAATAGATATCCATGAGTATTTCCAATGATTATACTGATCATTGTAGATCCTGGGTGACCAATACGGTCATGCCAAAACACAAACATTTTCGGATCTAGGAACCTTTAATTCATGATTCATAACTGCATAAACATCTACACTCTTTATAATAGTGTTTTATAATCCAGATGATAAAGCACGCAACTTTTCTATAATAAGTTTCTGGCCTGAATCATAAGGAGTAATGCATATATATTAAACATTCCCATTACTCATAGTTTCAATATGATATTCATTCCTCCATATATCTTTGAAACTTGAATGATATAAAGTATCATCGATACACAATTTAATACCATCTGGTAATAATATCGTGGCTCTTTTAGAGCCTTTGATCAGTTCTGCTGGATCTGATCTGGTATTAACTTTATATATTTTTGAACTTAGCATATTCTTTTATGTTCTGCTTGAATAATATCAAGTATCACTGATACATGATTTAGTATTGTTTAATAACAATATCATGGCTCTTCCAGAGCTTTCTATCATGGCTCTTCTAGAGCTTTCCATCAGATCCGTTGGACGTGATACAATATTAATATTTGCTCAGATCAAAATCAAATTCATAAAATATATCTGACTCCGCAGAATTGTATGAGTCCTTGCACTCTAGGCAAGACATATATTTCCCTTCTGGGAATTTTATGGACATTATGTATAATGCCATTTTATATCTTATCTGAAATGATAATAATCTTTTCAATAGATTTATTCTATAAACCTTGCCTCTTGTCATTCACAAACATCCACTCCTAGGTATGTTTTGATATCTCATGAATATAAATATATCCAAATTCACTCTCTTGATACTGCTCCTTCATGAGCAAGTATAAAATGGATAAAATATCTTTTATAATCTTATTACACGTGATATTAGGATCTTAAATCTTTTTAAAATACTCACAACATCCTACTGGATGTGTAGACCTTTTTTTTTCAATTGAATGATACGTTAGGATCTTAAATCTCTTTTGTGATAATCACAGCATCCTGCTGGATGTATATGAAATGGATAAAATATTATTTCCAATTTCATTATTCGTTAGGATCTTAAATCTCTTCTTTATGATACTCACAACATCCTACCGGATGTGTATGAAATGGATAAAATATTAATTTCATTTTCTTTATTCGATAGGATCTTAAATCTCTTTTATAATATTCACAACATCCTACTGGATGTGTAGATCCCCATTTTTTTTTCTCAAATGAATGATACGTTAGGATCTTAAATCTCTTTTATGATACTCACAGCATCCTACTGGATGTGTAGCTCATTCTTTCAAATAAATGATATGTAAATATATCACTTGATATATATGAGATAACTTCATATAACTTCATATTATAAACGTGTTTGAAACCCCAGGTTCCAAATAATGAAGTATGACATTCATTTATATAATACTGAATCCAAAATTCCAAGTTCTCATCGGTTTTCAAAACCGTACCAACTTAAATATCATAATTCCAAAAACTTTAAGTTCTGGTTAGTTGGTCTCGCCGATCTCATATATTACGTATAAATAATATAGATATTTAACAATTTATTTGGAGACACAGCATAAGCCAGTCCTGAGACACTGTATAAGCCAGTCCCGAGACACGGCATAAGCCAGTCTCATATATTGCATAAAAATAAATGCTGAAAATTTAAACAGTTTATTCGGAGACACAGCATAAGCCAGTCCTGAGACACTGCATAAGCCAGTCCCGAGACACTGCATAAGCTAGTCTCATATATTGCATGAAAATAACAGTTTCAGGGTCATAAGACCACCTTAGACACAGCATAAGCCAGTCCAGAGACACAACATAAGCCAGTCTCATATATTGTATAAAAAATAAATGTCAGAGTCAGAGTTATAGTCAGAGTATAGTCAGTATATAGTATATATATATATATATATATAGGATTCCGTTGACGGCATAGATATCTTGTACGTTAGGATTTTTAACCCTTTTTATGATATTCAGAACATCCTTCTGGATAGTGTATGAAATGGATAAAATATTATTCCCATTTCATTATGCATTACGATCTTAGATTATTTTTATGATGCTTACAACATCCGACTGGATGTGTATATTTCTCTGAATATTTCTTTGAATATTGCATCAACCATGTATATAATACTGGATCCAGATCTACATGTTCTGGATATTTCATTGTGCCCGAAAACAGAGTTAATAAAGCTTAAATAAGTCAAAATAATACGGAAAACATTTCTGGCTGATGTGGCGCTGACGTGGCACGCCTGCTGACGTGGTAGGCCTCACTGGCTGACGTGGCGCTGATGTGGCATGCACAGTTCGCTGATGTGGCGCTGACATGGCAGTCTGATGCTGACTGTGGCACTGACGCATGCTGACAGTGGCTCTGACGTGGCATGACATATGCGCTGACGTGTCGATGACGTGGCAGTGATACGTCACTGACGTGGCGCTACAGTGTCGTCTTCAATCTTGGAAAGCTGCTGGAAAAACTGGAAAAAATGGGTGTTGACCGGACCTAGAGACTTCGTTAGACCTCCGTTTGAGACGCGGTCAGCGGCGTCGGAATCGTCTTTCCGAGACGAATACAACGGTATCCTTCAAAAAGCGATCGGAGCACTTTGAATTTTCTAGGTATTTCGAAAAATCAAAATCAAAGCTAAAAACTCTTGAGAACTTTTCTTTGGATGTTCTAGACTATATTCGTGCTGATAACGTGTTGTAAATCAACTAAGAATAAACTTAATTGATGAAGAATAAATGAAGAAGAGAGTGATAGACAGAGAGAGACGAAGAGAGACGAGAGAGCTGTGAGAAATTCTTTATGATATTGATATTGAGAGCATCAGCTCTTTACAAAGAAAAGAAACATATATATAGGCAAGCACTAACCCACTTGCATTACATATTGTATCCATAACTTAATGGTGAAGTAATCCAACTTTCAATGTGTGGAAGATATTTGGCAAGTGTGTGTTAGGCGGTGAGTTTGTGGGAGATCTTGTGTGTATTACACATATGGTACAATCCACATATTATAACACTTTTTAGTATTAAAAAATTATGTTATGTCCATAATCACCCTTTATGAATTAGATATTTCATTATTTAGTAACCTTTTTAATTAAAATAATTTTTCAAACAATCAATAGTTCTTTTCAAAATATATTATCAATCATTTAGCTAACTTTAAAACATTTATTTTTAATTAAATATCAAATAATATTCGGTTTTAAATTAAAATTTCTACTCAATAATAACTTTACCGACAGAGACGGATCTTGGGCTTGGTTAGGATGGACTCAAACCCACCTTAACTTTAAAAAAAAAATTTGAAAAGTTCAAAAAAATAATTAATGATTAATATTAATGGAAAACGTTAACCCGTGTGGTAGCCAAAAATGGCTTATGGGACCAACGACCAAAGGCCGTTGAAAATCTTACAAGGCCCGGATCAGAGTTGCAGTTTGACTTGGTTACTTAGTTTAAACCCACTGTTATCTGTTCGTTTGAACTAATAAGATCATGATATGATCTCGTGAAATCGAGGAGAAATTTCAGGGATTCTCTAACAGCACCCAACGTTACCTTCGTGAAGAAGCCTATAAATAAACCCTTGGGTTCACAGAAATGGGATTTTGGTTTTTAGCTCTCTAGTTAACGCTGCTTTGCTAAGTCGACCCCTATCAAAATCAATACTCCGGTCACCGGAATCTTCATATAACATTTATCAGTCATTTCCTACCATTAACGTTCAGCCCAAACGCACCTAAGGCTCAAATCACCATAACCACCTTTTTAATTGTTGTTAGAAGACTTTTATCAAACTTTATCACACTTCACAACCCACAAGGTAATTAATATCAATTTCTTTTTTATTTTCTTTTTCTTTAATAATTATTATCGACTTATCTCTATCAACTTCCCCTTCATCCGACCTCTTTATAAATATCAATAACCAGTTTGTCAATCTGTACGATACATGGACTTCGTTTAATAAGATTATTTAAAATATTGTGTTTAATAGTATTTTATTTTACAGTAGACAAAATATTTTACGAATTAATAATTAAGCAAATTGAAAGTAGAATAAAATTTATTTTCAATCCATCGTCCCTTCTTTACATTGTTGTGTTGAGAACAACAATAATTTATATATTTAATCACATGATCAAATTGTATATTTACATTAAAAAAGTCAATTACATTAAGTAATTAACAAAAAATAAAATAAAATAGGAAAACTAATATAATTTTTTTTTTTTAAAAAAAAACAATAATGTACTACAACACTAATGATTGAAAACACACTCAGTGGATGTAATGAAACTCCGGTAGCAGGAACCTAAATGGAAGACTGGTCAACTCTTGAGGCATATGCTGATAGTTTGGTACAGAGGAAGACATGGTTGTAATGACATATAATTAGTAGAAAAAGATTGTTGTCAGATATTAGTATGAAGAAAAAACAAATCAAAATCATATTTAAAAACTAATTATGATCATAGTTTTAAGGTTTTGAATCATACCCCAACAAACACACTTTTAACCGGTGTTACCATCTTGATTAGTTTGACATGATATACGGATAAAACCAAAAACTAAAACACATAAAAATCAAAGCGCATAAGCATAATTTAAAAGAAATAGCAATAGCAGATTTTTACCTATTAAAATGGGTTTTGAATCAATCAATTACTTGTTCCTGAAAAAAAAAAGTATTATCGTGTATAAGAACCAAAAAATGAAATTTGTAAACTCTTTAATATGAACCTAAAGGGAATACTGATCGACTATTGAGACATAGGATTATAGTTTGATACAATGGAAAACATGATTGTAACTACCTGCAACTAGTAGAAAAAGATTGTTATGAAAGATTAATATATAGAAAAACAAATCAAAATCATATTTAAAAACTAATTAAGACCATAGTTTGAAGGTTTTGAATGATACCTCAACAAACATACTTCTAGCTGGTGTTACCATCTTGATTAGTTTGACATGATATACCTATAAAACCAAAAACTAAAACACAAATACATACAATGTCAAAGCCAACAATGGGTTGATGGTCTAGAGAACACCGGTGGCAATCACATAACTGACTGTCATCAATAATATCGCTATCCAGATTATCACCAAGAGAATCCACACTAAAAATTGACTCTATATTGGTAACTCACTCACGAGCAACAGAATGATGAAGTAGGATGACATAAAACTGGTGGTCTTAAAAAGCATAAACCATCTATAATCTTCTGGGTAATAAAAAGCAAAAATAGAAGTCCCTATTATATGTCAACATTCTAGTGATTAGGAGTAAACTTGGCTTGGTGTCCTGTCCATGTGTCGTGCTGTGCCCCCCATTTTCTTATCGTGCCGGTCTGGCACGACATGTTAAGGCGTGCAGGCCTTAACAGGCCGAGCCTTAATGAGCCAAGCAGGCACGATTTTACAACACTACTTATAATAACACTTTTTGGAATGCATTGTAGCAACCTTATGATCTCTTAAAAGCTGTTATATAGAATTTAAGACAAAAGTTAATGTTTAAAATTTTAAAAAAATAACTTAAAAACAAACCATCCAAATCTAGGTTCAACCATACCTTTAAGCTCATTAATGCATAATTTTGGTTTTCTCATATTAATCTATTAATGCTTCTTATACTTGTTATATTAATCAATTACAGATATTCATTAAGTCAAAATCCATTGAACTTGGAAATATAAATAATATAAATAGAAAAACAATTAATAACATTTAATGCATGTCATGTGTTACAACCACATTAAAAGTAGAATTTTTATTGTATGATAATATGATATGATATATTATTATATATAATAAAATTAATAAAAATAATAATAACATTTAATGAATGATACGTATCAAAAGTATGAATAGGTCTATTATATATATATGATATTAAAAAAATAAAAAAATTAATAACATTTATGATTGCCACGTGTCGTAATTACATCAAAAATAGAAAAAACGTCTATTATTATTATTATATTACATATTTGAAAAAAAAACAAAAAACATTAATAGCATTTATGATTGCCATATGTCCTAATCACATCAAAAGTAAAAAAAAAATTATTATATTATATATTGTATATTTTCATTTTTAACAAATAAAAAAATACTAACATTTATGATTGCTACATATTGCAACCACATCAAAAGTAGAAATACATATATACAAATTTTCTATTGTCAGTTAGTCCTGATATAAAATATATCAGGACGAAGAATGTGGATCATTAGATTTTCATACTTTGACTCAAAGTGTATGTTCTTGTTAAAACTTCATCATAATCTGTGGTCCACATTTTTCGTCATGATATATTTTATATCAGGACGAACTGACAGTAGAAAGACTGTACTTATATATATATATATATATATATATATATATATATTTGATATATGATATGATTTTTTATAATTATATATTATTATATTATGATTATATTTCTTACATTTATATAATTATATGATTATTTTATAAACATTAAATAAGAGTATACTTATCATCTTGTGGTTAAAAAAGCTATTATTAAATGATTATACTGTGATTATAAAAAAATAAAAAATTAATAATATTTATGATGAGCACATGTCGCAATAAGTAGAAAAAAAGTCTAATATATATATATATATATATATATATAATCTTGTTCATGTCAGTTCGTCCTGAAATATATCAGTTCCTTGAATATGGATCATAGATTATGGAGAAGTCCGACCAAGTGTATAAACACTAGGTCAAAGCAATTAAATCTCATGGCCCACATTCAAAGAATTGATATATTTAATATCAGGACAAACTGACAGGAGAAAGATTATATATATATATATATATATATATTTCTTCTTCCAATTAGGTATTTTTTTTAACAAAACAAACTATCAATTCTCCTTTGCTTCAATCTCTTCAGAAACACAACAAGGAAAACCATTCATCCAGACGAAATCTCTCAACTTTGTTGGTCCCTCTGGGGTGCGTCTGGCACGCGGGACGGGATAACGTGGGACAACTTTTTGTTGTCGCATGTTTGGCACGCTATTAGCTTGGGACGGGATGGGACAACATGGAACAAAAACCATGAAAGATTGTCCCACCTCATACCCTCGGCCAGACTTGTCCCAGGCATGGGACAAGTCGGGAAAATACATTATTGCCCTAAAAACTTCCAAAAATTACAAAAATATCAACTATAAATTAAAACCCCAGCTTTATTCTCTCTCTCTTCACTCTTCTCTCCAACCCGATCAGGTTCTTCTCTCCAAACCGCTGCAACTCATCGCTTTGATCTGCTTTGTTCTAACTTCAAGTCTTGCACTTCTCAAATCCTCTGTTTTCTCACCCTATTTCCATTTCAGATCCTCTCTTTTATAAGCCATGGAAGATTTTCAATCATGACGTGTGCTCCATCTGTTTTTTTCCAGATTTTTTTAAAGATTTGTGTATATAAGTTGATTATAGATTAATGGATAAGAGGTTTGATGAAGTTTGAATTTTTAAGTAAAAAAAGTTGTATTTGATTTGATGAAGAATTCGTTCACACTGAAGAAAGATGAAGAAACAAAAATTTGGAATGTTTTTCTTTTTTATTAATTTTTTAAATAACAATAATAATCAAAACAAATAAAATAAAAGGAGCGGCTTGGATTTAATTCTGGGGTTGATTTGGGTGATTAAATGGGAAGATTAAGTGGTGGGTGTTTGGATTAAGTTGATTTTTTTTCCAGATGTGATAAAGATTTGATTGTGTTTGAATCTAATTATTGGTTTGATGAAGTTTGAATTTGTAAGTAAAAAAATGTAGGATTTTGTACATAATAGCCATGAACTTGTGGGCCTCTTTGTCGAGGTGTTTTGCCGGAGAATTTTGAAACAGAGTAGCCATGAAATTGGATTTTGAAACAAAGTAGCCATGAATTTTTCTGGTGTGAACGAGTGGGGAGGAGATATTGGTAGAGACCAAACCCAGATTCACCTCAATTTTATATATATATATTTTTCAATTTTTCAGTTTTTGTATTTTTTTTTTGGTAAACTTTGTTTAATCTTCACCATCCATCACGAATATGAATGGTGGAGATAATTTTTTTGTAAAAAAAAATATTTTTTTACAAAAAATTTAAATTGCATTATTTTTAACTGTTTGAATATTTTAAATATTTAATATCTGAAAATTTATTAATTTTATCCCAATCATCCATCTTAAATAATCTTGTAAAATTACTAATTCAGAATATTATTCAATCACAATAGGGGCAGTCTGGTCATTTGAACATCTTGTCTTGTCATGCCCTAGCCATACTAAACGCATAACAGAACAACTAATAGTTCTGTCTCAGACATTCCAAACACAATACAGAATAACTGTCTCATCTCGTACTGTCCCGTCAGGTATGTTTTCATGAATATTGTGAAATAAAATATTTTATTTAGTAATAAAATTTTAGGATTAATCTAATTATTAGTTATTCTAATTTAATTTACAAACTAACACAATAACACTATTGTTGAATGAATTTCTTTTTTGTTTTGGTTGAAATTTAGATACATCATACATGCTTGTAAAAACAAATTTGGTTTAAATTATTCTTTTGTTTATAGATTTGTTAGTAAATAGTAATATAAGTGTATATTTATTTAGCTATGTGACGTGAATGCTCCATAATAATTAAATTAAACTAATATTTAAATAAATTGTTTTTTTTTAGAAAGTAATGAATTAGATTTCTTTTAACAATTAACATTGTATTTGTATATTTAGAATAAATCAACTAATATTATAATATAAGAACATTGTATATGTAAATAATTTCTTATTATTTCTTGGCATATATATAAGTAATAAAATAAAGATCGATTTAATGACTTATTTTTATGTCTTTTTTGTTATTTATATAGGTCGTAATGTAAAAACGAAACATATTCCATTATTTCGATTAAAGAAAAAGTTGATGTTAGGTCATCAAGTAGGCCAAATGCCCCATGTGATGTTCACACTTCAAGTTCAAGATCTGTTAGGTTTTGGCTTGTATTCTCAAGTGAACTCAATGTGAACCAATGTGAACCAACGAGATTCAACTGATGTGAAATTTTCTGGAGACATGGGAAAACGTTTGGAAGTTGAATATGGTGTTTGAAGACCAAGAAGAACTAAAGAATCAAATTCTAAAAGGAATCGCAACATGGACCAGGTGTGCGGACAAGTCGCATGGACCGCGGCACAGGGAGCGGCCGATTCCAGGAGGATCAAGCGAGGTGCAAACCGCGGCATAGGCAAGAGACACAGACCGCAGGTTTACACAGCGGTCGGTTCCTTCCGCGGTGTAGGAAGTCGGGTGCACACCGCGACCCAGACCGCGGAGACGGACATATTTTGCTGAGATTAGGAATGTTCCGCGAAAAAGGAAAGGTTCTCTTTCTAGGAAGTTCTTATGCATGAAGGGAAATGCATACTCTTTGCGTGGAATAAAAAGACTTATGTATAAAAAGAAATAGTCTTTTGTGAAACAAGAAAGTCTTGTACGTTTAGGAGTAAGATTTCCTTTTATCTTAAACTCCATGTAACTAGTATAAACAGAACCTTGTAACTAGGTTATTTTGTGTGGAGTCAAGAAACACCATGTAACATCAGAGAGCGGTGAGATCCAGATGAGAGACCTATGTGTATATCTGGGGAGAGATCCAAAGGAATATCAGTGGATCAAGTAATAGATCTGTTGGTGATATTGAAGGGTTCTTGGTGAGGATCTTGTGAGCGTTGTGAGCTGAGAGTCATGATGTAAGTTTGGGATTGAGGTGTGAGAGAGAATCATAAGTATATGGTTGTAACAATTTATCATATAGTGAAACTTTCTCTGTCGTCCTGACAGGCCATGGTTTTTTACCTAATTTGGGTTTTCCACGTATATCTTGTGTTGTGAATGATTTATTTTCTCTCATCTTATTTTTTTGCTATTAACGTTAATTGCTATGAGTTATGGACGAATATTAGGTATGTCATTTTCGCGTTCATCGATTCAAATTCCCAACAAGATCTTTTACTAAGAATAAAATATCCAAAACTTAAAATTTGTAATTATTTGATTGTAAATGCATGTCATGTTTATTTTACAAAATACATTTACAGAGTAATCCCCGCTATGTCTTTTTAACTAGATGTATCTTTATTTTTAATTAATACAATTTTTTCGTATTGTTAATGATCGAAAGAAAAAAACTATTCTACCCCATCCTAATAGTTTAATCATGGTTACATCCCTATCTACCGATAAAGAATTTCCACTAAAAACTCTATTTGAAAAGTGATTACAAATTACAAACACGCCTCCAAGATAACATGGTTTTTTGGCAACTCGGGGTTAAAAATCTCATTCTGTAAATCCAACGGCTGACAGAAGCTTAACCTGATTCACTTGTATCGGGTGAGTTTGTATTATATATTTATACTATAAAACCTTTTTGATAAATGTTACAAAATTAATTAACTACCGACAATAATTTTATATTGTAATTTAACATGAGATGGCAAGTGGTATTTGCTATTATATACTTGTCTTAAAAGGGACATGAGACCAAAAGATGCATACAACAACATGAGTTGGTTTGTCGTTGCTGATTCACAAATTTCACTTATTTGGCCACAAGAAGATGGTCTTGCATCTGGAAAAATAGCTGTGAACCATAGCAGTAACATCCCCTGCAACATTTGAATCCATTTTGTACTATTAATTGATACCATAAATGTTAGTAACCACTAGATGTAGATTGCATAACAAATAAGGTTCCGATACCATATTAATAACCAACATGCCCGTATAAAGAAGTTGCTGAGTCAAAATCTGGATGAAATATTATTACTAGGAGACTAGCAATGGACCCGAAACCGATCATCCGGTGACGACCCAGATAAGTATCTGCAACGATCGCTCCGGCAACTGGCAACAAATTAGTAATAGCTGACCAGATCATAAGTATATTAGCTGCTCTCTTGGTTTCCATGTTGTATTCTCTTGTCAAATAGAATATCAGTGTTTGGGCCCAACCCGAAACTCGCCGCTCTCTCAAATGCTTCATTTGCTGTCCAAAAAAATCAAAACCCATCAAAAATTTTATCATCTGAAACAAATTCTAATCAAAATTAATAGAAACTGTTGAATTGAATTGAATTGAATGTTGAAGTTTAATTAATTACTTACCTATGATGAAAGGCAAAGTTCGTATACCACCCTTTGGGTTTGGGTTTGGGTTTGTTGGGTTGTTGCTGCTTATAAGTGGTTGTTTCTCCATTTTCGTCTTCTTTGAAACAGATTCCATTTCCCTGGAGGATCAATTTATGGGTCTCTTTGGTGCCAAGCTAAAGACGAATTGCAGTAACCAGAAAGAAAGGGCACTCTGGGACACCACCTGCCCACCCATTAGAAAAATAGTGGTACACAAGATAGTATAATATTATAATAACTTTATTTTTGAAGATATTTTATATGTAAATGTTTTATTATAGCAAGATTCCTCGAATTTAATTACTTAACTGGCTAGTTGTGAAACCCACACACAGTTGAAGAATCATGCCTCCAGATCTGGAACAGAATTTTCTTTTTCTTTTTTTTCGAAAAAATCTGGAACAGAGATTTTGTTATCATATGTTATAAGTGTCGTGCGAAACACATTCAAGCTTTCATATTACTTTCATATTTTGCTTCCATTATAAGTTATTGCGACCGGTTAGTTAATGTCTTAAAAAAGAAGCTCCACGCAAATTGTATATAACTCTCTCTCTCTCTCTCTATATATATATATATATATATATCTTTAATTATACCGTTCAAGTAAAACTAAAGTTTGTCACTAATTAGGTTGCACATGTTGAAATAGAAAGGAATAATTTCATTAATCTGATTAATTAGATTCATATTTTTTTTATTCTGTTAAGATTTACGTATATTTTTAGATTAAGCTTTCTTTCTTTTTTCTTTTTTTTATTATTAATAATAAAAGCTCTATAAAATTTATTATCAATAAATATATATATATATATATATATATATATATTATCAATCAAACATCAAAACATAGGGAGACCTTTATCTTATCGTGGGAACAGATAACTCCATGTTATAAATTTGGTCGAATAAATATCTACACATTGCATTTGGTGTTTAATGTTGAGTAGGTCCATTTTAGCTAGTTTAATGTTGGATTTCAAAATAATAATAATAATAATAATAAGTTATGGCGCACACGTACTTATTGCCACAGGGGTTGTGACCTCTCTCTCTTTCAGCTGAGAATCTTGATGACTTATAAGATATAAGAAATATCACATGGTCCATGCAATGACAGAGAGTCAAATGTTGCCACTTATACAATTCATAGATGGTACTCTTGAATGGGGGACTAATTTGTTTGTTGGTTTGTTTTCCAAACTTGAATTGAATTATTGGTGTCTGAATAAAATCAAAAAAAGTAAGAAATCATTTTAATAAAGAAATTCCACCAAGTCGCAAGCAACAGACAAATATTTTTTTTTTTTTTTTTGAAAAGGAGCTAAAGAAGAGACAAACTGGACCAACCCATTTGATAGGATGTGTGATTGGCTCGGCCCATCACAAATGTCAGTTGCCTCATAGCCTTAAAATCTGGGTTAACACGAGAGATAAACTTTTACAATTTTGTAAATTCACGAGTTTGGAGTTTGGACAAATGACTCTCAGGTCAACGGTTTGAATCCTAACAATAACAAAAGTTTTTAAAAAAATACATAGTCCTAGATTAATAGATATTGTAAAAATAAAAAAAAAACTTTTACAATTTTATTTGTTGCTCGCATAATTCTAAGTGACCATTTAATTATTTTTATTAATTACCATACATATACTTATATCAGGACTCACGATGATCATGAACAACTTCTTGAGCCCTAAAAACTACTGTTCAAAATCTAAAATGTAGTGGGATGTACAATTAGGGATGGGTGGGCCCAATGGGGGTGGGGGAGGGCCCCTCCCCATTCCTCAACCCTTCCCACCACTTCCCCCAAAACCCATTTGAGGGGACAACATGTGGGGGCATTTTGAGGGGAGAGGGACCTCCCCCACCCCCAAACCCTATTTTCCCATTTATTTTCATTTTTAATTTTTAATTTTTAATTTGAAAATCGAAATTCAGAATTTGGAATTCAATCATTCCAATCTCTAGTTTGACTCTGTTAAAATATTAAATCTAAAAAGTAATCAAAATATTCGTTATAAAATATATAATTGGTTTAAAAAAATCCAAAATAAATACAAATATTTCTAAGAGCATCTCCAATACAAATATGAATTTTTGGGTTTCTAACTAGTGACACATCATCATATATATTCAATATGGATCCACTTTATCAAAAAAAAATTAAGAAATGCATATTCTCATCTCCGATGCAATTATCTAAAATCAAATATGTATCCCATTTTGATCAATCATCTTAAAACATTTATTTCACTATCTCTCTTCTTTTATTTTTAAATTAAATATGTATTAATTTTTGACCAATCATCTTAGAACATCTTCAATGCTATTATGCATTTGGAGAAAATTGAATGTCACACATGATAGTTAGATAATGAGGTAGAAAAAATATCTCCAATGCAATTATTTAACTTGATTATGGATGCGATGTGGCAAAAAAAAAAGTTAGAGAATATGAAGTTGAGTTTCTAATTCTAGAAACTCTCCTAGAAATGCTGACTAGAATTTCTAACTTTTTCCCACCAATAATATTACACCTCATTCAGGGGCGGACCCACATAGAGACCAGGTGGGGCCTGTGCCCCACCTCAAATTTTCAAAAAAAAAAATTCATTTTATGTTTATATATATATCACAAATAACACAACATGACATATGTTGTTACACATCATTGCTGGTTTATTGTCTATATTTCATTAGTTTTAGTCACTGGTTCAATTCTTACCATAAGTAAAACAAATACCTTTTAATATCTATTTTTATTTTACACTCGTTTCCAATTTCTTTCTTTTTCCCCTCATTGTTAAATTCTTAACTACCCTTAATTTGTGGTTTACTTAATTCAATTTAATTATATAGTAAATTATCTTATCTATTATTATTTTGAATTTTTCTTATTTCTAATATTTTTAGTTTGACATACCTAACATATCCAATCAATAACCCTAAAATCTCAAATTTAAATTTATTATATTAAAGTAGTTCATCTATTATTATGATTCATTTTATTTTATCCTTTATATTTTTCTTTATTTTATTATTCTAATTTATTTAGAATCAATAATTAGGAAAATAAAAAATTCAAAAACATTTCTAGTAATATTTATTAATCAATTATTTTTGTATAAATTTAAAGTGAATTCATTATAAATACAAAACAAATTTTTTTTATTATAAACTATATTTTAATTTTTTTACGAATAAATACTATAATTTTTTATTGTTCATGTTGTTTTTCTTGTTATTGTTTATTTTTTTTTTAATTTTGTTTCTTGTTTTTAATTCTTTTAAATGTAAAATTATTTAATTCAATTTGAGTAAGTATTCTATTTTTTTATTATTAAAAATTCATTATACCATCAATTTTTATATAAAAAAACACATTTTATTATGATTTTAAATTTTCATTAATTTTTTTTAAAATAATTGTTTTTTGTTCAAGTGCCCCACCTCGTTAAAATTTCTAAGTCCGCCACTGACCTCATTTAATGGTAAAATAAAAGAGGAAAGAGAATGAGATAAATGTTGTAAAATGATTGGTCAAAAATGGATACATATTTAATTTAAAAATAAAAGAGGAGAGATAGTGAAATAAATGTTTTAAGATGATTGGTCAAAATGAGATACATATTTGATTTTAGATAATTGCATTGGAGATGAGAATATGCATTTCTTAATTGTTTTTGATAAAATGGATCCATATTGAATATATATGTTGATGTGTCACTAGTTAGAAACCAAAAAATGCATATTTGCATTGGAGATGCTCTAACAACATTTATCTCATTCTTTCTTCTATTTTATTTTACCATTAAATGATGTGTGATATTATTGGTGGGAAAAAGTTAGAAATCCTAGTTGGCATTTTTATAAGAGTTTCCAGAATTAGAAACCCAACTTCATATTTTCTAACCTTTTTTTTTTGCCACATCACCTTCATAATCAAGTTAGATAATTGCATTTGAGAAGTTTTTTCTACCTCATGATTATCTAATTATCCTATGTGGCATTCAATTTTCTCCAAATACATAATAGCATTGAAGATGCTCTAATACTTCAAATTTAAAGCTTACATCTTCAATCAATACTCATGTACTAAGTACTAACTAGTAACTACTAACTCAGGTTAATTTTATAATATATTTTTTTGAATTGTTAAAACTTTATATATAAATTAAAATAATATATATACAGTCTTTCTATTATCAGTTCGTCGTGATATAAATATATCAGAACGAAAAATGGAGACCACAGATTATGGAAAAGTTTTGACAAGTGCATACACTTTGAGTCAAAGTATGTAAATATAATGATCCACATTCTTCATCTTGATATATTTTATATCAAGACGAACTGACAATAGAAAAATTGTGTGTATATATATATATATATATATTGGGGGGAATGGGTTTGTGAAGGATCCCCCCACCACCTCCGCCATTTATAAAATGGGAGACAAGTTTGCCCTCACCCCCAAAACTCATTTGGGGGAAAAATTTACCTCCAAAACCACATGGGGGGTCCATGGGGGATGAGGCCCCATGGGGAAATGCCCATCCCTATGTACAATGCATCATCTTCGTTAAGATCTTGCCACGTAAAATGAACAACTTGTTGAACTAATTAAATTCAAACCTAGCAGTTATCTTCCTTTACAGGAACCACTTTAGTGGCATCCCTTTTACAAGAACCTTAAGCCTTACTACAAACAATATAATACACTAAATTATCCAAGCTTAAACCAGCAAGAAGCCATAAATAGTAATCGTAATGACCATCGTTTATGTTGCTCGTAACCCATCTCTTCTTTCCTTCTCTAGTCGTAACAAAATCGACAGCATTCAATATGAAACTTGCCACTAGGGTCGACACAGACGACCCTACTCGGTAAAGACTAGCCGCAATGCTAGACATGGTTTTTGGAAACTCGGTGTAGAAGAACTCATTCTGGCCAATTGCATTAAAAGCTTCTCCAAATCCACTCAAGATGTATTGTGGTAATAGCCATATTGCTGACATGTTCACCACAGCTTCCAGGTCACCCATAATGCCTTGTTCTATCGCAATTCTTCTACAGAGACTCTCTGCGGTTGCCCATGATGCCATGGCTGCAACTGAGAAAGCAAGTTCGGTCCCCATTCTTGCTTTCAAGCCTAATCCGGATGGTTTTCCTCTGATTTTTGACTCTACAGGCACCATGATACGATCGTAGAGAGCGAGCCATACTATTAGAGATATGATTATGAACATGCTGAAGGAACCAACTAGGATTTGAAGATTCAGAGTAATGTGTCGGTCCATGGAATTTGCTTGAAGTACTGGAATGGATGTCTGGTTCATAGTCATAGAAATCATAATCTCTGTCGACCAAATTGGAATCACTTTGATTAATGCTTTTAGTTCTTCTACTTGTTCTACTGTACATAGGCTCCATGGATTTGATGTTTCTCCATCCGGGGTCAAGTCTTCGTGAGCATCTCTAATTATGCACGCTTTGTTCAAAAACCTGAAAATGACAATATTCAATTAACATCGATATCTATTTGAAATCTTTTCCTGTACCTGATTAGTGTTGTAATGATCGATAATATATATATTACCTTAACTTCTGACTTGGCATGAGAAGCGTTGATTCCTTATTGTGATGGTACTTGTCATCTGTGGCTTGATCGGAAAACTTTATACTTCGATTCGTATAAAACGCCACAGCAACTCGAACAAGCCCAGAATGGCCTTGGATTTGATATAAAATGGAGAAGCCGAGTAGAACGAAAGAGCTGATAACAACATCAACACAACAGGAACATCAAAACCGATTTTCCAACCAAGGTGATCTTGGATATACTGTTGTTTGTAATACGTAAAAACAATCCGGTTCGAATCTGCAAGAGAATAGAAAGTGAAAACCACAAAACAACACTTTAGAAAATAGTTTTGGGAAATCGAGGCATGTGTTTCACACGGTGTCCTTAAGACAATTTCGCCGTATAACACCGTATGTGTATAATGATTGTCTCCCAAGATGCAACGATTTAACAGTGATAGTGCATGACACAAACACTCTCAGCGAACTCAAATCCGGTATGAACTTACCAAGAACTAAAGAAGAAGAGAACAATAATAAGAGGAATTAATTTCGTGATTGCTATATCTCTTCTGAAGAAAGACTAGGGTTTATTATAAAACCGAAGTCAAGAGGATTAATTTGGAAAGTACTTAATACATATGTTTTTACTTAATACACTGATTCTATTTACTTAGTGATCAAGTAAGTATCTAGAATCCAAACAATATTTCCTTATCATTACACATTTGATTAGGGAAATTAAATTGAATTAATTCTTTCCATATCAATATAAACATTGACTTAGGAAAAATAAATTCTAAACAATAGTAAAAGGTCGATTGTCTTAGGATAGGTAGGTATTACCCTTTGAACCTTCCCTCGTAAAGGTATGCTTACTTTACTGGCTGATCAGTAGATATGATATCCTTAAACTGTTCTGTCGTTTTATGTAAACGATAGCGTACCTCACACATGTATCTTCCAGACTCGAGTTGGTTCTCATTTTTATGTTCGTTTTGGCCATGAATATGCGCCTGGTTCTGTGAGAGTCTCTGGAGAATATAGCCCTTAACTATTCTCTTTTAGAAGCGGCCCCACTTCTCTCTCACATAGGTGATTTCTTAATAAAGAGTAACTTGTATTACTCTGCTCAGATTTCTATAGCTCGGAATTCTGACGCATAAGAATTATTAAAAACATAGTTTAGCTTTTTTCCCTACGGACATCACTGTTTCATCATAGGAATGGACTGGAGGATAACCCCTACAGTAATCTAACTGTGTCTTACAACTTGGTTGTCCCATTGAACCTAGATCTTGGGATCTCCAGTCAACTAGGTTGAGTGTCCATTGTATCGACTTTTATTTCATGGGCTGTAGTCCCATTCCCCTATATGATATCTCAACTAGTTCTCTATTTAACCCTTTGGTTAGCGGATCCGCAATGCTATCTTTTGACTTTACATAGTCAATGGAGATAACTCCAGTTGAGAGTAGTTGTCTAATAGTATTATGTCTTCGACGTATATGTCTAGACTTCTCATTATACATGTTGCTCTGTGCTCTTCCAATTGCTGATTGACTATCACGGTGGATGCAAATCGCTGGCATAGGCTTTGGCCATCTTGGAATATCCTCTAAGAATTGGCGAAGCCATTCAGCCTTCTCACCACACTTATCTAAAGCAATAAACTCAGATTCCATGGTGGATCTGGCTATGCATGTCTGTTTCGAGGATTTCCAGGATACAGCCGCACCTCCTAGTGTGAACACATACCCACTAATAGATTTTGAATCTTTCATATCAAATATCCAGTTTGCAACTGTGTATCCTTCAAGAACAGCAGGATATCTGGTATAATGCAATCCATAATTACGAGTGAATCGTAAGTACCTCAGTACTTTTACTATTCCTTTCCTAGTGATCGTTTCCTGGATTACTCGTGTATCTACTTAATTTGCTGACTGCATTAGCTATGTCTGGTCTTGTACAGCTTGTTAAGTACATCAGACTTCCTATCACTCTAGAATATTCTAGTTGAGAGACGCTCCCACCCTTATTCTTGGATAGGTGTAGATTTGTAACTACTGACGTTCTAGAAATTCCAGAATCATTTTTGTTGTATTTCTCAAGAATCATGTCAACATAGTGTGACTGACTTAGAATGAGTCCGTTTGATGTCCTTGAGATTTTCATTCCCAACATTACATCAGCCAGTCCCATATCTTTCATATCAAATCTTGATTTTAACATATCCTTGGTAGATTTGATCATCTTATCATCACTACCAACAATGAGCATGTCATCAACGCATAGGCACACAATGACATAGCCATTTGTTGTGTCTTTGACATAAACACATTTGTCACATTCGTTGATTTTAAAACCAATTGACATCATAGCATTGCCAAATTTCTCATGCCATTGTTTTGGTGCTTGCTTTAGACCGTATAAAGATTTTACCAATTTACAGACTTTCTTTCCTTGTCATGGAGCTGAAAAACCCTCAGGTTGTTCCATATAGATCTCTTCATCTAGATCTCCATTTAAGAAAGTTGTTTTTACATCCATTTGATGTACTTCAAGATTTCGCTAAGCTGCGATTGCAAGTATCATCCTAATGGAGGTTATTCTCTTCACATGAGAATACATATCAAAGTAATATAGGTCTTCTCATTGATTGTAACATTTAATTACAAGTATGGCCTTATACTTATCAATTGATCCATCTGCTTTCATTTTCCTCTTGAAAATCCATTTGGACCCTAGCGGTTTACATCCCGGAGGAAGATCCACCAACTCCCAAGTATGATTTCTAACTGCTTCTCTGAAGGTTCGAGATTCACCTTCTAACAAATAAGTCAGAAAATCTGGACCAAAAGATGTTTCTTTCCTATCTCTTTTGCTACATCTTGGTTCATCCTCGACTTCATTTCCTTGTTCTTGGTCCTCACAACTATCAGCATGTGTTCGTTTCGACGAACTTGCTTCATCATTTGATTTACATGGAAATACATGTTCAAAGAACGATGCATTTCTAGATTCCATCATCGTATTTTTGTGTATATCAGGGATGTCAGACTTATACACCAAAAATCGATAAGCACTACTGTTATGTGCATATCCAATGAAAATGCAATCAACAGTTTTCGGACCTATTTTCACCTTCTTAGGCGTAGGTATAGCCATTTTGGCAAGACACCCCCTACATTTGTAAGAATTTATAGGAGGTCTTTCTTCCTTTCCATAGTTCATATGAGGTCTTGTCTACTTTCTTTCGGGGTACCTTATTTAAAAGGTAATCGCTAGACAATATAGCTTCACCCCACATGTTCTGAGGCAATCCAGAACTTAGCAACATTGCATTCATCATTTCTTTCAAGGTACGATTTTTCCGTTCAGCAACTCCATTTTGCTGAGGGGAATACGGTGCAATGATTTGATGTATGATTCCATGTTGTGCACAGAATTTACCAAAAGGTGCTTCATACTCACCACCTCGGTCACTTCTTAGTACCTTGATTTTCTTGTTAAGTTGATTCTCAACTTCAGTTTTATAGAGAATAAACCTCTCTATAGCTTCATCTTTGCTTTTCAACAAATATACATAGCAATATCTAGTGCTATCATCGATAAATGTGATGAAATATTTGTTGCCACCTCTTGTTGGAGCAAATTTTAAATCACATATATCACTGTGAATTAAATCAAGGGGTTCAGATTTCCTTTCAATCGTTTGAAATAATGACCTTGTTAGTTTTGCTTCAACGCAAACTTTACACTTATGTTTGAGATCAATATTAAACGTGTGAATATGATTTAAGTTAATTAATCTACGCAAAGTATCATAATTAACGTGTCCTAGTCTACCATGCCATAAATTGGAAGACTCAAGCAAATAAACTGAAGATTGATTGTTATTGATATTTCTTTTGACAATAGATACATTAAGCTTAAAAAGCCCTTCAGTTACATATCCCCTCCCCACATAAGTTTTCCTGCTTAGTTAGGACTACTTTGTCTGATTCAAACACCATCTTGAACCCATGCTGATTGAGCAACGAACCGGATACCAAGTTCTTACGGATATCAGGTACATACAACACATTGTTCAAGCTCAGGGTTATACCAGAGGTCATCTTGAGAACTACTTGACCATGTCCCTTAATGTCGGATGTGGCTGAGTTACCCATATACAACTTTTCCTCGTTCTCCACTGCTTCAAATGTATTGAACATCTCTCTGTCAGAGCATATATGACTTGTGGCTCCAGTATCTAAACACCACTCCCTCGGGTTTGACCCGACCAAATTTGCTTCTGTCACAACTGCAGAAAGATTGATCTCTGAGACCTCCTTTGAAATCCCAGCAACCACGTTTGTCTAGTGGTTCTTCTTCTTCTTTGGCAACCTGCACTAAGAAAATTTGTGACCTATTTTGTCACAGTTGAAGCACTTCCCTTGGAACTTTGGCTTCTTGGAGACTCCTCCCTTTGGACCCAATTTGGATCCTTTTCCAGGCTTATTCTTCTTAGATTTAGAACTTTGCTCATATTGCACGACATTAGTCTTTGCTTCAGGCAGACTAACATCTTTCTTGTCATATTTCCTGTGATCTTCTTCAATTACGAAGTTTGACGATGAGATCATCGATCTTCATCTCTTTTCGCTTGTGTTTGAGATAGTTTGTGAACTTCTTCCATGAAGGAGGTAACTTCTCAATAATAGCAGTCACCTGAAAGGTTTCACTCAGGACCATCCCTTCAACATGAATTTCATGCAGAATCACTTGAAGTTCTTGGACTTGACTAATAAGTGTCTTGGAGTCTCCCATCTTGTAATTAAGGAACCGACCCACAACAAACTTTTTGGATCCAGCATCCTCAGTTTTGTATTTCTGGTCTAGCGACTCCCACAGTTCTTTGGCTATTTTTTTAAGTATATACGATATACAACGAATTTGACAACCCGTTCAGTATGTAGTTTCGGCATAGAAAATCTGAATGGTTCCATGCATCTATAGCATTCCATACCTGAACATCTCGTTCTTCACCACTATTGGGTTTATGAGCTTCTTCAGTTAAGAGCCTGGCTAGGTTCAGCGTTGTCAAATAAAACATCATCTTTTGCTGCCAACACTTAAAGTTCGGTCCACTGAACTTATCAGGCTTCTCCATGTGATTCATCAGTAAAGGAACTGAATTCATATAGGGATTCGCCATCGGAACATTCCCTTGACTCACATATTGGCCCATCACCAGATCTGGCATATTTCTCACGAATGAGCTGATGGTCGGAGCCGTTGTGGCTGCACTTGGCAACACAATCGGCACTTCACCCACAAGCAAAGAATTCACAGCCGTAGTGGGTAATCCCACACTCGGATTCGAAGTCTCTGGTGGAATCAGTACTGATATCGAATATCAAATAAGTGAATCCAAAATTGATTCCAGATTTCACAATAGAAATCACAATCTGTGTCTGGTATTACAGACCCAATTACCCAGTCAAAATCAAGATTGATTTCCAAATCAGTATTTGATAAACAGACCCGATTTTCCACAAGAAAATATTTATTTATTTATTTGAAATCAGTGTCTGGAATACAGACCCAATTTCCACAGTTCTTATTTTAATTAAAACTGAATCCGTATTGTTAATTTAAACCAAGTTATTCACAATCCGTCACTAGATCAGAAACCATAAAGTTTGTAGAAGAAAACGATTTGATTAGAAAAAAGAAATTGTCTTAAGATTGTTGTTTGTAATACGCAAAAACAATCTGGTTCGAATCTGCAAGAGAACAGAAAGTGAAAACCACAAAACAACACGTTAGAAAACAGTTTTGGGAAATCGAGGTCCGTGTTTCACACGGTGTCCTTAAGACAATTTCGCCGTATAACACCGTATGTGTATAGCGATTGTCTCCCAGGATACAACGATTTAACAGTGATCGTGCAGGGCACAAACACTCTCAGCGAACTCAAATCCGGTATGAACTTACCAAGAACTGAAGAAGAAGAGAACAATAATAAGAGGAATTAATTTCGTGATTGCTATATCTCTTCTGAAGAAAGACTAGGGTTTATTAAAAAACCGAAGTCAAGAGGATTAATTTGGAAATTACTTAATACATACGTTTTTACTTAATACACCGATTCTATTTACTTAGTGATCAAGTAAGTATCTAGAATCCAAACAATATTTCCTTATCAAGACGGGGGGTTTAATGCAGGAAAAATTGTTGTTAGCCACAACAAAAGCGTGCCCTGCAACATGAAAAAGGGCAACATGGTCCATCAATAAAAGTGAATAATCTGCTTTAATTAGTAGCGCATATACTAATCGGGAATCAAATTCCACAAAAAAGGGGAATCATGAGGGAATCAAGTTCTTTTTCCATAATTAGAATCCCTGATTAGTAAATGTGCTCTAAATGAATTCGTATGAAGCATTACCGAGATACTAGCAATGCACCCGTAACCGATCATGGCCTACCGACTCACATGGGAATCTGCAAGAAAAGCTCCGAGAACTAGCAGAATATTTGTAGCAGCTGCCCATATGAGAATTACATTAATTGCTCTTCTGGTTTCCATGTTATATTATTTAGTCAAATTTCATGTTTGGCTGCAACCCATAGCTTGCCACCCTCTCAAACACCTCGTTTGCTGCCCAAAAAAAAAATGTACACATCCCATTAAATGTTTATCATCAACAAATTAAACAATGGAAACTTTTCCAGTCCAGTCGTCTGCATCAAAGAATTTTTGAACGAAACAGTTTTTACGTCGGATTTAATTACCTATGATGAAAGGCAGGGTTTTAACACCACCTTTTGGTGTTGGGCTGCTCAAGAGCGGTTCTTCTCTCATTTCCCTTTGCTCTTCAGGAATTTCCATTTTGAAATTTTGATTGATTGTGTTTAGTTTCTCTCTCTGAATAGCGATTCAGAGAGAGAGAGAGAGAGATTAACCAGGAAAAAAAATAGTGTTCTACTCTCAAAGGTTAAAAATAAAACTTGCAACGGTAGTGTACTAATAATCAATTATTAGTTGATGTAAGCTATGTTTGGGATTGCTTTACTTGAGTTATAATCTACTTATAGCTTAATTTAAAAAATAATCAACTTTTAAAAAAAATATATTGGTGTTTGGTAAACCAAAATTTAAAATTGCTTAACTTTTGAAATGATGGAAAATGTATTGAACAAAATGACTAAAATAGACATCAATAAATATTGTAAATATGGATCATATAAAAAGAAATAAATAACATAACAAATTTTAACAGAAAAAAAAAATTATGACTGAGTCAACTCAGTGTTCATAACTGAACACAACAAAAAAACTTGACCGAGTCAACTCAAGCTCCTATGCCGAGTCAACTCAGTCTCTTCTTCACCAACACATTCAACAATCAGCCTCTGCAAACTCCGGCGACAACTCTCCAATTTCGCCTCCGTCTCCAGCGCGCTCCACCGAGATCTTCATCAGCCTCCTTCACTTGCCACTGATATCCTCTCCCACGTCGGCGACGAACGAGAATTTGGAATCGCAAGATTCCGTCACCGATTCTTCGCTGAGATTCCGTCGCAGATTGAGTCATGGAGGAGGCTTTCGGCCATTTTCGATTCCTCTCCCACTGATATCCTCTCCGTCGCCGATTCGTTGCACCGAGATCTTCATCAGCCTTTGCGACGGATTCAAGATGGAATCGGTAGCACTTGAGGAGGCGAAATCGGGTGGGTTGAAAGTGGATTTCGGGTTTAGCCCGTATAGTGAGAGGATAAACGGGCTGATTGGCGGTGGAGCTGGCGACGGGGAAGAGAGTGTTGAATTATCACACGGCGGCGATAGTGTTGCTTCATGTGTATTTTGTGGCGCCGACGACGATTCCGGCGATGTAGCTCGACATGGTTGTCGCCGGAGATAGCTGGTCCTACTCCGTCCTCAGCGTCCGACGGTGGTGACCATGGCAATGGCCATCATCCCTGGTTTGTTTTTTGAAAATGTGACTTTTATTTTCTTGTTTTAAATTTTATTAAATGTAGGGGTAATATTGTCTTTTATTAAAAAAGTGAGGATATTTTAGATATTTCTGAAATAAAAAATCAGCTTCTGCTCTCAAAAGCAACCCCCACCCAGCTTCTCAAAAGCTGATTAATGGATGAGCAAATTGTAAAATAAGTTGCTTTTAGGAAGTTTACCAAACATATATTCGCTCAAAACTCGAGAAATAATCATTTATTTCTTAAGTAAAAGCAATCTCAAACATAGCCGTAATCGGGTGAACTTGACCGTTGGATTCAGATTTTATTGCACCCTGAAAAAAGCATAGAATTTAAGCTGATTGAGGCCTCACATTTTCTCAGGTTATTTTTGATAAATTAATTGGAAACTCCATGAACATGAAGATGGTGATGATGACACGTTTTCATTGATTTAATCAGTATTTCTAGTGAGACGTCAAATTGAATGTGAAGAATTGTTGAAAGGCAGCAGACCCCTTTGAATTTGTCATCCTCTGTTTTCTCGTTTTCCTTTTCTTTTTCTCAGGAAAGTGACAGAATTTTGCACATTTAATAACACGTAGGTATTTGGTCAAAATAATCACTTACCATAACAATAATAATAATAATTCATTTTTAGTAAAAAAAAATTAATTGAACTAATTCATTTTTTGTATTTTTAACGTTAAAAAATATTGTAAATTAATAACAATAATTTATTTAACAATAATGATATTTTATCCAAATTTAGTGTTCAAATTTAGTGCCCAAATGACGTGGCAACCCTATAATCCATTCATTTAAATTATATTAAATTTGCATGATTTAAATGAATGGATCAGCACATCATTTAGACACCAAATTTGGATAATTGATACAAGTTTGATGCAAAAGTCATTCAGAGTAAGAACATCTCTGATGCATTGTTAAATCATTTTGTCAATGTTATAATTTAGTACAAAGTAAAAAAGACATACTCCGATGCAGTGCCAAAAGCTTTGTCAAACTTAGCATATGCTATACTTTTTGTCAAATTGGTTCATTGTATAGCATATGTCAAATTTAGCACATCAATAAATACAGTCATATTTGTTGATTTTTTAAATTTTAAATAATAAAAATTTAATAAATTTGGTAAGAAAAATTGAGATTAAAATAATTTTAAAAAAACATTGAATGCATCAATTGTATTTATTGACTTTTATAATTTTAAATAATAAAAAAATAAAAAATATCATATCAAATAGAATTTTATATTGGAGTACAATATATAAAATGATGTGCCAAATACAGTATAACATTTTATTATTTTTAATGTTAAATTTAACATTTGAGTTAGCATATGTATCAAATATGTTCTCTGAGTTATCTTTTTTTTTTTCATTCAACATTTCTACGGAGAGAGACCAAATTTTTCCACAATAACCCAACCCGTAAGTCACTGAACATTAATTTGGTGCTTTTCCAACAAATCAAAATAATATCTGCATAACTGCATTATATATATATATATATATATATAAGGAAATTTGATTTATAATTTATATCATATGATTAACGAGACAAAAATTAGACAATATAAGAAGATTATGAGTAAGAGAGGACCATTATTTTGTTTTCAAAATGGCTTGCCTAATCAAACCCCTAGTCCTTCTACCCCTGTCTTTCTGGGTTTACTCAACGTTTCTACATGATCTTTGGCACACCCAGAATTCATCCCTTACCGCCTCCATCATCGGCGGATGCCGTGGTGGCTATGAAGGTAGCAGCGCCAGAAGTGGGTGGTGGGAGGTGGCTTCTGAGAATTCAGGCGTGTTGGCTATGCACATGTTCATATTTCCTAACACTGATAAAGCAATCATGTTTGATGGTATTGTGTTTGGCAAATCACAAATTCAGTTGCCTCCTACTAGAATTCTTGGCAGAAAAATAAAAACCGATGCAGATTTATGGGCTCATGCTGTTGAATTTGACATCGAATCTGCTGCTATAAGACCACTCAAGGTAAATTTCATCTTCAAATCGGTTAATTGCATATAAGAGTTTGATCATGTTCAAGATCCTGTATGGAAATCGATTACACCACGTTGTGTAATACGTTTCATAACCAGAGAATATCAGGATTGTATGTAGCTACTTAATTACATGCTTGAACTATTCAAAAATATAAGTACTATTATTTATTTCTTCAATGATTAATTAGCTTATAACAGATCTTGACAGATACATGGGCCTCTGCCGGTGGATTATCGGCTAATGGTACATTTGTGCTTTCCGGTGGGTGGAGCGATGGCCGGAGAACTCTAAGGTACCTCTCCGGGTGTGGTACTTGTGATTGGAAGGAGTTCCCAGGTGCACTTGCTGGCAAAAGATGGTATCTTTTACATACCCTGCTTAATTGTATATATAGGAATCCATTTAATTTGAAATTCGGACAAATATGTTCATAGAAGATTGGTTTTCGATGAATTTTATGGTAATTTAGAAGTTAATCATATTTGTTTGTAGAAGTTGGGTTAAAGTTTCATTATAGACAAAAACTACTTCAAAATTCAAATCATATCCTAATCATTGAAAATTGTTTTCCACACACAAATTAAACATTTTCTTTAAAATGCTGCACAATAAAAATATTGGGTTTAAGATTCAATGTAGCTTATAGGTTCAATAAGGTTTTAGATATTAATGAATATAAATAAATGATTAAGAGAGATACTTTGGTACAGTTGGGCATGTTTTCCTGCCATCGAAAAATGGTATTAAAATTATTTATATATACGATTGAATATTCATATCATACGGTGTGATATTATTGGATTGGTTGTTTCAATGATTTATAAAGAAGCATGATGTTAATTGCTTGTTAATAGGTATTCTTCACAGCAAATTTTGCCTGATGGCAGTTTCATAGTGGTCGGAGGTCGTCAAATGTTCGATTACGAATACATCCCCAACAATGGAGTGTCTAGTAAAAAAAACTACCTACTACCATTTCTACATGAGACTAGTGACCTGGAAGAAAACAATCTCTACCCTTTTGTTTTTCTCTCAACGGATGGCAATCTTTTCATCTTCGCTAACAACCGTTCAATCCTGCTCAATCCAACCATCAATAAAATCATTCGTGAATTTCCTATCCTACCTGGCGGGTCACGTAATTATCCATCATCCGCGATGTCGGTATTGTTACCTATTAAGCTCCATGATCCGAACCCAAATGTGATCAAAGCTGAAGTCTTGATATGTGGTGGTGCAAAGCGTGAGGCAGCTAATTTAGCTAGTAAGGGAATTTTTGTAGATGCATTGAAAGATTGTGGAAGGATTGATATAACAAATCCTAGTGCCACGTGGCAGAAGGTGATGATGCCAAGTCCGAGGGTCATGGGTGATATGCTGCTCCTGCCCACAGGAGATGTTCTCATGATCAATGGTGCCAAAAAGGGCATTGCCGGGTGGGACTTTGCTGATGATCCGAATATGACACCGGTTCTCTATAAACTGGATAACCCGAAAGCCCAACAATTCACGGAGCTAACCGCAACAACTATACCGCGCATGTGCCATTCCACATCAGTAGTTTTGCCGGATGGAAAAATTTTAGTGGCCGGAAGCAACCCAAACTATAATTACAATTTCACCGACGTGAAATACCCAACAGAGCTTCGGGTTGAGAAATTTTACCCACCGTACTTAGATCCGTTATTGGTTTTGGATCGCCCGTTCATTATATCAAACTTCAGGGGTAAAACTGTAAACTATGGACAAAATTTTGTTATTGAGTTTAAATTGAAGAAATTAGAGGTGAGTTTGGTACATTTAAAGGTAACCATGTACGCTCCACCATTTACAACACATGGTTTCTCAATGGGTCAGAGGCTTTTAGAATTGGCTATAGAGAAGTTGATTAATGTAGGGCCAGAAATTTTTCAAGTCTCTGTGATGGCGCCACCAACGGCTGCGATTGCTCCTCCAAGTTACTATCTTGTATTTGTTGTACATAGCGGAGTACCAAGTCCTGGGGTATGGCTGCAAATTAGATGATATACAAAATTTCTTTTCTTTTCTTTTCTTGCTTTATTTATTCTTAAATTGTAAGGGTGGTACCGTGGTAAGCCATGTAAAACAATTATTAATGTATAATTGAATGTTACAATTACAGGTGTGCACGATTTTAGGATATGAGATAAACCGTATTGAATTGGATCTAAAATACGTATTCAGGTCAAATTACCATATTAAGACGAATCAATCCAATTCTAAAATCAAGTTTACGTGGGTCATATACAGGGGGTGGAGGTATATGGAAACCGGTATGGGTTGGTTTTTTTCCCAAAATTTTTTTTTTAATTTTTTTATTTATAAAAAATAAAAATAAAAATAAAAACCATTAACCATCTTATAATTCTAATAAGTTAAACTTAAAAGAAACAATAAAGTAACATAACAATATTCACAATCTTTTATTGGTATAGAAACTCATCGAATTTTACAAATATTAAAAGGGTGGTAACATGGTATGCCATATAAAACAATTATTAATGTATAATTGAATGTTCCAATTAGAGGTGTGCACGATTTTATGACACAAGATGAATTTGCATTGGATTATATATAAAATACTTATTTAGGTCAAATCACCATATTAAGACGAATCAATCTGATTCAAAAATCAAATTTACATGGGATATATATAGTTTTGATTTACTGAAAATTGAACCAAACCAAATAAAACAAAAAAATACTATATACTGCATATAAATAACAACAACTAATTCATGATCACATTTAGGGATGGGTGTTTCCCCACGAGTCCCCATAGGGTTTTGTGGGTAAATTTTGCCTCCAAATGGGGTTGGGAGTAAGTGCAAACTTGACTCCCATTTTGTAAATGGGGGAGATGGTGGGGGGACACCCTCCCAAACCCATTCCCTCATTTCTCCCAAATATACTATATGTATATATATATTTTTTTATTTATATATAACAATTAAAAAAAACTAATATATTATAATATTAATGTATTTGATTTGTTTTGATTTTTATTGTGTAATACAAATATTTGTAATTATTTTGGATTTTTTTAAACCAATTATATATTTTAGAACGAATATTTTGATTATTTTTTAGATTGAATATTTTAACAGAGTCAAATTAGAGATTAGAATGATCGGATTCCAAATTCTGAATTAGGAATTAAAATTTTGAAATTGAAAACGAAAAGAATTTGAGAAATGAAGTTTGGGGGTGGGGAAGGGGGAACCTCCCCAAAAACTCCCCCACCCCCAATCCAACCATATGGGTTTTGGGGGAGGTGGTGGGGGTAGAGATGAGTGTTTCCCCATGGGGCTCCATCCTCCACGGGGCCCTATGGGGTTTTGGGGGCAAATTTGGCCCTCAAATGGATTTTGGGGGGTATCCAAATGGATTTTGGAGGAGGTAGTGGGGGGACCTCCCCCCAAACCCTTTCCCCCATATATATATATATATATATATATATATATATATTATTATTTTTTTTTTTAATTTATATCATAAGTTAAGAAGACAACAGATATCATGTGTTGACTAGTAATGCACTAATGCCTAATAATTAATATAATAAGTTAAGATAAGTAGACAACAATAAATTCTTTTAATTAAAAAAAATAAAGAATTATGTCTAGTTGTCTAATAATGCCTACATACTTTGAAGTTGTTTCAGTTCCATATGAAGACAAAAAATATTTATTGCCAACAATACCACACCCTGCACAACGTGCACAGCTATGCAGTCGTGGAGTGGAGGTTTATTTTTTTATTTTTAATTAATTTTATAAATTATTAATTCTTTTGAAAATTTAAAATTTAGAATTAAAAAAATAAATAAATAAATAGAGGAAATGAGTTTTGGGGGTGGGGGTGGGGGTGGGGGTATCTCCCCCGTCCCATTAGACCCCCACACCCATCCGTAGGTGGGGTAAGGGTTGAGGAATGAGAGGGTGAAGGTGGGGGTGGAGGACGCCCATCCCTAATCACATTTGAGTGACATTGTTAATTGAGTTTTAAAACTGATATTCTTAGGATTTAATTTAACATGCTCCACACATAAATTTTAAAACATTAATTTATTAAAAACAAACAACAAAAAATATATAGATGAAAACATTAATTTGATATGGGCTTTGTAACAAATTGAAGAAAAGCCCAAATGGCCCAAGCCAAAAATCTATTATTAGTCGGTTAACCAGCCCATCGTTTATAAACCGGACCAATGTCCCAAAATATCACCGAATCAATCCCTAAAACCATTTCAAATACTCTCCTCTAATTCAGGTCACTTTACTTTACTTTTCGATCTTCAATCTTCGTTTTGCTCGGATTTACAGTAACTTAATTAAGTTTCTTGAAATTTTGCAGGGTTTCAACAAGAAACGCACGCACATACGTCGGTAAATCATGGATGATGAAATCGCGAAAACGCAAGAAGAGCGTAAGCGGATGCAACAAGAGATCGCGACGCTGGATTCCGTTACTTACGACCGCGATCTCTACGGCGGAACCGACCGTGACGCTTACGTCTCTTCGATTCCAGTCAACGACGAGGACGATGCCAACAACGACGCTATGAATTCGGAGGTTGTACGGAAGTTGTCTTACACGGCGCCGAAGAATGTCTATGACAATCTGCCACGTGGAGGAGCCGATGAGGACAACAGCTCAGGGTTCCTGAAGCCGTCGAATAAGATCATCGACCGAGAAGATGATTACAGGAGGCGGAGGTTGAATCGAGTGTTGTCGCCGGATAGGCACGATGCGTTTGCTGCTGGTGAGAAGACGCCTGATCCGAGTGTGAGGACCTACGCAGACGCCATGAGACAGCAGGCGTTGGAGAGGGAGGAGGAGGAGACTTTGAAAGCTATTGCGAAGAAGAAGAAGGAAGAGGAAGAAACTGCGAAAGCAGAGGGGGGTTCCAAGAGGAGGAACAGGTGGGACCAGTCTCAGGACGGTGGTGCAGCTGCTGCCGCAGCTCCTGCTGCTAAGAAGGCTAAAGCGACGTCGGATTGGGATTTGCCTGACGCGGTGGCTCCGGGTATTGGTAGGTGGGATGCCACTCCAACGCCAGGGAGAGTTTCTGATGCCACCCCGTCTGCAGGGAGACGGAATAGATGGGACGAGACTCCGACACCAGGGCGTTCAGCTGATGCGGATGCTACCCCAGCTGGAGGAGCAACTCCCGGTGCCACGCCAGCTGGAATGGCTTGGGATGCCACCCCGAAAGGTTTGGCAACTCCTACACCGAAACGACAGCGTTCTAGGTGGGATGAAACACCTGCGACTATGGGCAGTGCCACGCCCATGGCAGGAGCCACGCCTGCTGCTGCTTATACACCTGGTGTCACTCCTGTGGGAGCTATCGATGTAGCTACTCCCACCCCAAGTGCTATTAATCTGCGTGGTACTATAACTCCGGAACAGTATAATTTGTTGAGGTGGGAGAAGGATATAGAAGAAAGAAACCGTCCATTGACTGATGAAGAGCTTGACACGATGTTTCCACTGGAAGGGTATAAGATTTTGGATCCACCTGCTTCCTATGTGCCGATAAGGACTCCGGCAAGGAAATTACTTGCAACGCCCACACCTTTGGGGACTCCGTTATACCAAATTCCTGAAGAGAATCGTGGGCAGCAGTTTGATGTGCCAAAAGAGGCACCGGGTGGGTTGCCATTTATGAAGCCAGAGGATTATCAGTATTTTGGGGCATTGTTGAATGAGGACGAAGAGGAGGAGCTGTCGCCAGATGAGCAGAAAGAGCGAAAGATTATGAAGCTGTTATTGAAGGTGAAGAATGGCACACCTCCACAGAGGAAGACTGCATTGAGGCAGCTTACTGACAAGGCAAGAGAATTTGGTGCAGGTCCTTTATTTAATCGAATTTTGCCTTTACTTATGCAACCCACTTTAGAAGATCAGGAGAGGCATCTTTTAGTTAAGGTTATTGATAGGGTGCTTTACAAGTTAGATGAGTTGGTTAGGCCTTATGTGCATAAGATTCTTGTCGTTATTGAGCCTTTGTTGATTGATGAAGACTACTATGCACGAGTTGAGGGAAGAGAGATCATTTCTAATTTGAGTAAGGCAGCTGGTTTGGCAACTATGATTGCTGCTATGCGTCCTGATATTGATAACATTGATGAGTATGTTAGGAACACGACTGCTAGAGCTTTTAGTGTTGTTGCATCTGCCCTTGGGATTCCTGCGCTGTTACCATTTTTGAAAGCCGTGTGTCAGAGTAAGAAATCGTGGCAAGCGCGTCACACTGGTATCAAGATTGTTCAGCAAATTGCCATTTTGATTGGTTGTGCTGTTCTTCCTCATCTTAGGTCCCTTGTGGAAATTATAGAACACGGTCTTAATGATGAGAATCAGAAGGTGAGGACGATTACTGCTTTGTCTCTTGCTGCTCTTGCTGAGGCAGCAGCCCCATATGGTATTGAAAGCTTTGACTCAGTCCTGAAGCCATTGTGGAAGGGTATCCGATCTCACCGAGGTAAGGTCCTGGCTGCATTTTTGAAGGCCATCGGTTTTATCATTCCTCTTATGGATGCAATCTATGCCAGTTATTATACCAAGGAAGTTATGGTTATTCTGATTCGTGAGTTCCAGTCTCCTGATGAAGAAATGAAGAAAATTGTCTTGAAAGTGGTGAAGCAGTGTGTGAGTACAGAAGGAGTGGAAGCTGATTATATTCGAAGTGATATTCTTCCAGAGTTCTTCAGGAATTTCTGGGTTAGAAGGATGGCTTTAGATAGGAGAAACTATAAACAGCTTGTGGAAACCACTGTGGAGATTGCCAACAAAGTTGGTGTTGCTGATATTGTAGGGAGAATAGTCGAGGACCTTAAAGATGAGAGTGAACCGTATAGGCGAATGGTTATGGAAACAATTGAGAAGGTTGTTGCAAACTTGGGTGCATCTGACATTGATGCTAGGTTGGAAGAGCTGCTTATTGATGGAATTCTTTATGCCTTCCAAGAGCAGACCAGCGATGATGCCAATGTAATGCTTAATGGTTTTGGTGCAGTTGTGAATTCTCTTGGACAAAGAGTGAAACCATATCTTCCTCAGATCTGTGGTACCATAAAGTGGCGATTGAATAACAAAAGTGCAAAAGTGAGACAGCAAGCAGCAGATCTTATTTCAAGGATTGCTGTGGTAATGAAGCAGTGCCAGGAGGAGCAATTAATGGGTCATCTTGGTGTTGTCCTATATGAGTACCTGGGAGAAGAATATCCTGAAGTTCTGGGTTCAATTTTGGGAGCTCTCAAGGCCATTGTGAATGTTATTGGTATGACAAAAATGACTCCTCCCATCAAGGATTTGCTTCCCCGATTGACTCCCATTTTGAAGAATAGGCATGAGAAAGTCCAGGAAAATTGTATTGATTTGGTTGGTCGGATTGCTGATCGTGGAGCTGAGTTTGTGCCTGCCAGGGAGTGGATGCGAATATGCTTTGAGCTGCTTGAGATGCTTAAGGCACACAAGAAGGGCATTCGGCGAGCCACTGTGAACACCTTTGGGTATATTGCTAAAGCCATTGGCCCACAAGATGTCCTTGCTACTCTTCTGAACAATCTCAAGGTTCAGGAACGTCAAAACCGTGTTTGCACAACTGTGGCTATTGCTATTGTTGCAGAAACCTGTTCACCTTTTACAGTTCTGCCAGCCCTGATGAATGAGTATCGCGTGCCAGAGCTTAATGTGCAGAATGGAGTGTTGAAATCTCTTTCCTTCCTGTTTGAGTACATTGGTGAAATGGGCAAAGACTATATATATGCAGTGACTCCACTGCTCGAGGATGCCCTGATGGATAGAGATTTGGTACACAGGCAGACTGCAGCTTCTGCTGTCAAGCACATGGCTTTGGGAGTTGCTGGTTTGGGTTGTGAGGATGCTCTGATCCACCTGCTGAATTACGTGTGGCCAAACATATTCGAGACTTCACCCCATGTGATAAATGCTGTCATGGAAGCAATTGAAGGGATGAGAGTTGCCTTGGGTGCTGCTGTTGTGCTAAACTACTGTCTGCAAGGGCTTTTCCATCCTGCCCGGAAGGTTAGGGAAGTGTACTGGAAGATTTACAACTCCCTATATATTGGTGCTCAAGATGCTCTCGTGGCTGCTTATCCAACACTAGACGACGAGCATAATAACATATACAGTAGGCCAGAGTTAGTGATGTTTGTCTGAGTGCAGCGAGTTTCAGCTAGAGAGGGGGAAGAAGAACGATGCTATCATGTTAGGACTTATGTTAGACATTTGTTTTTTATTTTGGTTGCTGTAGTTTGTTTATTTCCATAAGTCACTACACTGGTTGATGTATGCATATATGGTACTCTTTAACTTTCTTTATGCTTGGTGTAGTTTCTTGCGATTTGCGGTCTTACCTACATGTGGGTTTCATTGCAGATTCATCAAGTCATTCGAGTTGCTGGAGCTTTGCTGAGGATGTCCGGTGAATGTACAACTTCTATTTACTGTTTTGTGTTTTTAAGTAGTTGGTAAACTTGTCTTGATTGATAGCATTATAATGGAGATTTGTTTCACATGAAATGCTGGTTGTCACAGATGAAGCTAACAAAAGAGCATATACTAGGATTTATAAGCTAACGAAAGAGCATATAAATCCTAGTTGCCTAGGACGGGTTGTGCTTCTTTCTGGGAGGGGAGGTAATCAGGTGAATCTCTGTCGTTTATTTCATTGCTTAGTTGGATATCTTAGTAAGGCTGTTTTGGTTTCTCCGCAATTTGATGTCCTTGATATGCAGGAAGGTATCTATCAATTGGTTCGATGTTATGGGAGTTACATAGGAATAACTAAAAAATTTATTCAAAAACCGATCCAAATAAAGTTGTTAGTGATTTGGATTGATTTTTGGACGACTGATTTGGGTTGTGTAGCATTATTGCTGTATTCAATCCTCAGGCTTATATAGAAGAGATTCTTAATTAATGTGATCTGATTTTTTTCCGGACAGGAAACACCATCTCTTATTTTAGCCCGTATCAAGCAACATATCGCTTACTGCCTACTGGTTTACTATAATTTTGTCATCACTTCGGCACTTGCATATGGGTTATCTCATTCGAGAAATACTTTGGTTTTCTACAAGATATGAATTGTCCTAGTAAACGGAAAATAAAAACAATTTGAACATTGGAAATTTTGGTCTTCCACAATTTGGTATATTTTTTTATCTTTCCAACTTAACAAATTTGAAATCAAGAATTTTAATTTTGATTCTATTGACAGTAAAATCTGATTGGAAACAATGGCACTCACAAATGGACAGTGGAGATCTGGATCTATACCAAATGCAAGAACAAATCCCAAACCCACTACCACCAACCCCCTTTTGCAGTGAACGAGGGTGCGAACCGTGAACCTTTGCGGTGAAAAGTAAAAACAACCAATGATTTTTTGTTTATTTCATTTTTAATTTTAGTTAATTTTCCTTATGCAGTTGTATCTCTGGTAGACCACCTACAACGCCAATGTCATATTTGGTATAAAGATTAAAATGTTATATTTGGCACATCAATTTTATATTGTGTTCAATTATTGTTCTATTTAAAATGTTATTTTTATTATTTTATTAATAATATAAAAATATATAATAATATTTTTATAATTAAAAAATAATATTTATTGCTGTATCAAATTTAGCATACTGGGTGTCAATTTATACAAACACATGGTATATCACATATCAAATTTGACACATACTAGCACATGGAATATTCTATTTGTCAAATTTGGAACATGCTAGCATATGGAATATTCTATTCGTTAAAAGAACAGTAGAGACATGGGTATAATGATAATTATTTACAATTACATGATTTATAATAGCCATTACAAAATGACTATTATTTTTCGATTCTAGGGTTTTGTTTAATAATATCACTATATACATATACGGTGTATTTATATATATATATATATATATATATGAAGTATTATATTAATTTAGAGTTTTTTTAAAAGAAAAAATTCGAATCCGTAATTTTATAATATAGATATGAGACGGTTTACCATCGAATCAACCTTATCTCGTCCAATATTAGTCAACAATTTTTTTATATTACATATAGATATGAGAGATTTACCATCGAACCAACCTTGTCTCGTCAAATATTAAACCAACCTTGTCTCGCCAAATATTAATCAACAATTTTTTTTCTATTATAAGACGATTTACCATCGAATCAATCTTATTTCGTCAAATATTAACCGATAATTTTTTTTCTATTACGAGGCACATTTAAATTTGTGATTTAATATATATTGTTTTGACTTCATCATGAACCATCTGTCTCTCTCTCTCTCCCTCTCTCATCTCAGTATATTTCTTTAAAATTACAAAACTGACCCCCGCTTTCTGTCCTCCCCCGATCGGTCTCTGGCGACTTTCTCTTCACTTAAAACCCTAATTCAAGTCAATTCTTGCGACAATCATCTATACATGGCGAGAATTATAGGAGAAAAGTACAAGTTGGGCCGCAAAATTGGAAGCGGATCGTTTGGTGAAATATTTCTCGGTTAGTGAATTATGAATTTTGTCTATAATTATCCATATTTATCGATTGGACGATGCTAATTTTTGTTTGTGTGTTTGTCCGTGGAATTTGTTTCAGCTACTCATTTGGAAACCAACGAAATCTTTGCAGTCAAGATTGTAAGTCTTCTTGAAATATATATACATGAATATGGATTTTTATGAGGTTGCAGTACTATGTTATAGTATATAATCGAGTTATAATTTTAGAGATTGCAGATATATACTGCATAATTTTACATAATTATCATCAATTTAGCTGGTGGTTAATTTGTTGTTGTCTTTTTGGTTTACAGGAAAACACCGAGACTAATCACCCGCAATTGCGTTACGAGGCCAAGATATATAGAACTCTTCAAGGAGGACGTATGGGAGAATGGTGGTTTTTTTTTTGTTGTTGTCTTGACTGTGTTACTTTTGATATTGATTTCTGGTATTTTTTTTTCTTCTTCAGATGGTATTGCATACAACAGATGGAGTGGAAAAGATGGGGAAGATAATGTTCTGGTTTTAGACCTGCTTGGACCGAGTCTTGAAGACCTATTTGTCTACTGTGGGAGGAAGTTTTCACTGAAGACGGTCTTGATGTTGGCCGAGCAGATGGTAAGTAACAAATATATTTAATGGTGTCTAGCTGTTCTTATCGTGGCGGGAAGCCTCTGTATTATCATTACTTTGTGGTTTATTATTGCTGCAGACGAGATAGATATTTTGTTGAAGCTGAGTGAAGATAATAATAAAATAAGCACCAGAAAGAAAACATATATTCTAATGCACTTGAATTTTTGTTTGGTTTACTCTGTTATAGATTACGAGAATAGAATATGTACATTCTAAAGGATATCTGCATAGAGACATCAAACCTGATAACTTCCTCATGGGTCTTGGCAAGAAAGCGAATCAGGTATTGATTTTCTTTTGCATCTGTATTCATTATCTAAGTTGCGCATGACTAATCCTGTTCTCTCATGATTTACTTGTTATTATTGTCATAATCAGGTCTATATTATTGATTTCGGACTTGCAAAGAGATATCGAGAGGCCTTTACAAATGAACATATTCCTTACAGGTGAATATTCACTTATCAAGTTCCCCGGCATTGGATTAGGGGTCGTCTACACTTAATACCTATTTTAGTTCAGTTAATATTTTATACTCTCTGGTATTTTATAACTTATGATCCTAAATGAAAGTAAGGCAAGGTCCTTATGGTTGTAGTCTCTTGTTTCCATTCTTTCTTCAAAGATGTTCACTACAACCTTTGCAGCTTGGCTATCTAAAAGTTGTAATATTTCTCTATATATTAGCATTTCGAAATTGTTTTAGTTCAATATGAGGACAATTCCAAGAATCAACAATTTTCTGTCTGTTTGTTTGTCTCCTGAATTTCTGACTTTATTTTGCTTGTTCAATTTAGGTATCTTTACTACAATTGACTGACTGTTCTTTTCTTCCCCTCCCTTTCTAATCTCATACAGAGAGAAGAAAAACTTAACAGGGACTGCTCGTTATGCTAGCTGCAATACTCATCTAGGAATTGGTAAGTAGGTCTATTTTTGTTTTACCTGTCACATCTCTCGCAGCTTTCCTCACTCTCTGGTTCATCCTTCCAGAGCAAAGTCGCCGGGATGATTTGGAGTCTCTTGGATACGTACTTGTGTATTTCTTAAGCGGAAGGTGCGCTCTTCTGAATTGTTGTTGGTCCACTATTGGGTTTCTTGTCTATTAATTATGGTCCACATGAGTTCTGATTGTAATTGTGAGCCAAGATTTTAATTTATGTTGGATTGTACTTCTTTCATTTAATAACTTGGTATTGTGATGATATGACTAAATGATACTGATTGAATGATTCTGCATTTAGCCTCCCTTGGCAGGGCCTGAAAGCTGCCACAAAGAAGCAGAAATATGACAAAATATGTGAAAAGAAGGTTGCAACCCCCATTGAGGTAAGAATTTTTTTTTTTTTTTCAATTCCTGGTTTGAATTGATGAATAATGTTTCTCCTAATTGCATTGGTCTCCGGTTTTTTGTTTTATCATATTTTGGTACTCCTAATATTAGTATAAAGTTCAAAAAGTATGATAGTTGCAAGAAACAGTTCCAATGGTTAGAACCCTAAACTTATGTCTGGCTCTTCTTTTTTCATTTTTCTTTTTCGGAACTGATATTGTGTGATTCGTATGATAATAAAAAAAAAAAAAAAAATTAGATAGATTATTGTAAGAATGTCCCTGCCAATCTTGATTATCTGGACTACTGTTTTTGGTGAAGCAACTTTTATCTGTACTTAAATTTGTGCTACTTGCAGTGTCAAATTAAGTTGACATCACATTTATTTTCTCAAGGTTCTATGCAAGTCTCATCCCGTGGAATTTGCATCCTACTTCCATTATTGTCATTCTTTAAAATTTGAACAGCGGCCTGATTATGGATTCTTGAAGCGCCTTTTCCGTGACTTATTTAAACGAGAAGGTAATCACCTACTTCATTTTATCATGTTCTTTGTGGTCTCTTCATTACATCACTTCTCAAATATATGTTGTTCCTTTTTTTATCCTTTTCTTTTAAAGGAGTTCTTAGATGGATGTGGAGGTCTACAACACGTCATTAAATATCATGATGTTTTATGCAAATTAATAAATTACCTTTGTATTATGTATCTTTGCTAGAGAACCATTATCATTCTCATTAGAATGACTAATTTTTGTAAGATGTGAAGTTCTATAAAACTGGCAAGTCACGCAAATATTTTATGCTGCTAAAAAGATGGTTTATCAAGCGAAAATAACTTTATACTATTGAACTGATCGTGGTAAAAATAAAAGACTAGAATGGTAAAGAACAATAAAATATCATCTTCTTGCTGCAGAAGAGAGAATTTTGGGCTTTTGGCGTTTGATTTGGTTTTCCCTTCTATCACATGACATTAGTAACAGTTTGAGAAACTCGATCAAGATAGACCTAGAGATTTTTTTATTTATATTGTGAAATTAGGTTAGAAACTGAACAACAATTAATTGTTCTATGCAAAAATATGATTAGTCATGTTCTTGTTGTCCCCTCTTGACTTAGTTGCAAGATCACATCTCTGTGGGTATGCTCTGAATCAAAACTTTGCCTATTGGTTTCTGATTTACGTATTGTTTGCATGGCAGGATACGAGTCTGATTTTGTATTTGACTGGACAGTTCTTAAGTACCAGCAGGCACAAAAGACAAAAACACAGGCCCAATCATCTGTTAGTATTTCTACAATTCTACCATGTTTTTTTTCTTTCAGTTAAAATGGTTCAATTAATCATTTTAATATAACTAGTATTAATGAGATTTCATTTTGTCCAAAGTGCTTTTATCTTCAATCTCTTCTTTTTCTCAAAAAGGGAAAAAAATTATAAGTTTCATTTATTTATAGATGCATGAATCACATTAAGATTTTAAGTCACATTGTTGTTGCTTGTGGTCGTTTTTATGACTTGAATTATTTTGTCCTTTACGAATAAAATATTTCAGGATTTGCCACAAGCTTCTAGAGTAACTAGCAGTCGAGCAATGCCTATGCATACAGAGAAACTTAAAGGTAAGCTCTGCCACTTGTTTATGTTTAATGATTAATACAATAGTAATAATACACTAATAGTAAATGGGAATCAAGAAATAAATAGTTTGACTAATAAAAGAGTTGCATTCTTGATTCTAGTTTAGGAATGAAATGTGCAAAGATCATTTCCACCTTAGCTCATTACCTCGGCATTTATTTCCATGTTATATAATTTTAATGTGGTTGTTCGTAATTGGGAATTTCTTCTTTAATTCTTGGAGTACGAAAACATGATGCCTTGGTTCATTTCGGATTTTAGGAGTCAATGATGCTCCTTACACAGCCGCTTCTTACTTAGCCGAGGTTAGGGAGCGCAAACTACATAATCTCATCCATCCTAATGTGGATATGCAGCATAGATCATCAAGAGCTCAAAATGTGAATTCTAATAATCTGACCGAGAAACATGTAAGTTATCCAATGGTTTGAATTATATCATGTTACATGTGCTTCTCTTCATCCTCTCCATTGATTTGGGATTAGCCTGTTTATATATAGAACATATATGCACCTGTTGAACTTGCTGCAGCATGATTTTTGTATATTTTTTATTTCATTGTGCTGTAGTTTCACTGTATTTTCAGTCACTATAAATTGCTACATGTTGATTATGATCGTTGCAGACCATGAGCAATGCAGCAGTACCATCTACTTCAGTTGCACTTCCCAGTGCTTTCAAAAGAGATTTTCCAAAAGCAGTGGGGGCAGATGAAGCTGCAAATGTAGATCAAGGAAATGAGGAAAGAAATGGTGCTTCGAGTAGCTGGAGGCCGTCATTTCAACGAATTTCTTCTGCTAAGTAGTTAGTATTGAATTGTACGTGTTTCTCAAAATATTTAATGTTATGCATACATACTGTACAGTGCTTAAACACATTTTGGCTATATCTGCCATCAAACAGTGTACTTGATTGATCATCTAATAATCCTTTGGGAATATCTTTTCAGCCATGGATTTGGAGGAATCTGGAAACACAATGTTGCAAGTGTCATGAAGTTTGGGTAGCTCGAATTCTTTTCTGAAAGTTATGCCATATCTTATAATGTAATTTTTATAAGGTGACGACAAGCAGACACATTGAATGGTGCCGGGACCTGGCCCTTGAAAGCTTGGTTTGTTTCCTGCGTGCATAGATGGGAAAAATGACTAAATCCAGATTCATGTTTGATTGTTCGATGTATTATATGTAAAGTGTTTCTTCCATTCTTCAGTTGATAGATGATCAAGTCTCATTTCGGTTATATGGTTGTTTTGATTAAATATCTCATTTAATTCAGGATTCTCTTGCTCTCTTCTTACTGCTTTATCTTTCTGGAATAAAATACTGGATGTTTACCTGGATCAGTTTTACTCACGTCCATCAGAATGTTATAAAAGGACTAATCTAGTGTTTCAGGTACCAGATTATCCTTCTAAGTTCCAGTGGATCTTTTTCAATTGTTATTATTGTTTTTACAGCGTGATTGAACTTGAAACTCTAGAATTTGTGTGCTTTTTGCCTTTTTTCCAGATTTTATATGATTGAGATTTTGGTTTGAGAGAAAGGTTTTACTGATGGATGGGAGAGATCACCATGCATTGATGCGAAAATGAAGATTGTTATGTTTTGAGGGATTCTGGAACCCTTTATGATTTGAGGGCTATGAGGTAATTCCATGTCATTTTTTTTCTGGTAATATTACTTCACCTTATAAATTGTTGATATTGTAACAAATTATGAGCAGAAATTTCACTGCAATTTTTCTCTTAGTATTGTGTATATTTTTTTTTTTTAGGGAAAACCAGATCGTGAAGCTGTGACTGAAGACATTGCTATGAATGATGTTTTTATAACCTAAACTGAAAACATCATTCATAGCAATGTGCACTGAACCATGAAACCTTTTTGGATTGAAGAGCATTATGATACTCAACGTCCTCTCCTAGTCGCTCTGATATTTTTATTATTATTATTATTATTAATGAGAGTCATGTGACTCGTAGGAGTTAAATTTTCTGACTGTTACAGTGTCGATAAGTTCACAACAGAGGCAGACAAAGATCCAAGGCAAGTGTATATAGAATTTAGATAAAAGATAAACTTGTGTTTGAGTACGGCCGGGTAAATTCAGCACAAATTGATGATCTCCATATTTCTGTCCATAGGTTGGTAACTACAAGCCCTTTCTTCAATTTATTGATACGAACCGGTTGAAGCCCTCTGCTGATTATTACTCTACAAGTAGGTTTTCAAAAATAAAAGCATATACTCTCGAAAAGCAATGAAATTTAGTGATTGTTAAATGATAATGGCGAACAAAGGAAAATGATGATGGGTCATTATAACCTCTCTGCCCTCTTTGTAGAAGCTTTAAGAAAGAAGATAATCAACTTTGGAAATCTAAAATCACGATGATTAAAGAATTGATTAACCGAAGATCAAGTTAATCAATGTTTTACTTGTTAGTGGATTGTGGGACATAGATATACTGGTTATTATTAGTGCATAGTTTCAGTAGTCAGACATCATTATACTTTCTTTCTCTGTTTATCTTCTTTTTCTTTGCCAAGAACTAGACATGATTACACTTGAAGCAAACCATCAAAGGGTTGACGTAATTTGGGGCGCGTTTAAGAGAAAATCTATCGTGCATAGACTATAATGGAATGCATTCGGCCACTGAAATGAATTCTTACCGTATTTAATTGTTTATTTATACTACAATGAAATGATTGAATAGGTTACCCATTGCATCTTGTGCATATAATTTTTTGTGTTTAAAGGAAAACACTCAAGTTAATCAATGAAGCATGATATATCATATCGGATTTTATCAAATCTAAGCTAAAGATACATCTCTAATGCATATAGTAACTTCTCGTGTTTAGGTAGGGCCAAAAGAAAAGATCATTTATATGTATATACATCTTCCGTTGTGATTATGCACATATATCTTCCGTTACGATTATGCCATGTGCGTTTAGTTTTTGATATGTTACTTTTGTAAACTCAAAACATTTGTAATTCGAGTTTCAACTTTGATGAAACCAATTGAATTGACAATCACGTAGCTTTATTGAACTAGTGATGACCTAAAACAGGGCATTGGTGGGATGAAGAATGGCTTTTCAATTCATAGTCAACATTTCTGTTGCATATATGAATCCCATCTTCTTTTGTCTCTCTTTAGTCTTTACTGATGAAAAGACAAAAGCAAGCCTTGGTCATATCATTAGAAGCTAGAAAACAATCTATATCAATTGTGTTACAAACTTGTGGTCATATCATATCATGCAAAGAAACAAAACTAAACAAAAATTACATGAAAACAATCAACAAAAACTCCAAATTCACTCATTTTTCTCCTCATTTTTTTAGAGAAACTAAAGCAAGTTGTGTTCTACTCTACATATATAAACAGAGCATTTGTCTTGTTCGAATTGGCTACTATTATCCAGAGAATATTAAGAGGGTGAGGGCCCCGATTTTATTGCTTTTGACAGAGAAAATGGTGATAAAAGAAAGAACCCAATATCATGATGAGTCTCGCCGCTCAAAAAAAAAAAAAATTGCCCTCTCATCTCTTGTGTAGAAAAAGCACATAAACAAAGTAAAACAAAAAGCTATACATTCAGATAGTTGAGGACAAAGGTGACACTACCTTTAATCAGAGAGAACTCTTTTATGTAGTTTTTTAAAAATAAATATTTAGAATATATGCTTCCACTTTTTCACTTGTTCCATGTTGAATATCCAACTGTTGCTTTCCTCTTCTTCATCTGTCTTTGTTCTTGCATGGTTTTCTTAGCATGAGAAGCTGCACAAAGGAGTTTGAAAGTAAGCTTTTTTGTGATTGTAAAACTCTTTTTTTTTTTCTTTTAGGCAGTGACCACTTATTATTATTAGTGTTGTTGTTGTTGTTGTTGTTGTTGTGTTAGTGAGTTCATGCAGCACAAAAGGCATGCCTCAGAGGCTGGAAAATATAGATGAGAATGGCCACCCAAGTTGGCTGCCTCTATCGTGCGCTCCTCCACCTGAAACTCCTACCGAGTCCATGGAGTTTCTAGCCAGATCATGGAGTTTATCAGCTATTGAGCTCTCCAAGGCTCTATCAGACTCGCATGTCGCTTTGAACCACCTCGATAACTCAAATTTCTCTTCTGTCACCATCCAAGCACAAGATGCAAGCTCTGCGTCTTTGAAGGACTCCATAACTGTAAGGAATCTTTGCTTTAACATTTTTTTTTTTACTACATTTTGTCTATATACTAAATGTTATGGCTACTTCACAATCAACAGATACATAATGATAATAGTCCTCCTATTTCTCCAAGAGACAGTGAAGAAATGAAGGTAGTCTCATCTATCTCTCTCGGCTGCTTTGAAACGAGACTAGCTAATCGCGATCACTTGGTATTCAAGTATAATTTTCAAAAGCTACTCTTATGCTCCCTACTTCTAACAGTTATATAATCTGTACAGGAGTTATTTTTACTTCATCAAGCACTACATCCAGATTTCCTTTCCAGTCAACAGCTGCTAAAAAATGGGGTATCTCATCATTCCACAGCACCAACATTATCATTTGATTAGCTAACATCATTGTCGTTGTAATCTTTATGGTTGCTTATGTTCTACAGCTATACAAGAGCATAATGAGAGGGCGAACAATGGGCAGATGGTTGAAAGATCAGAAGGAGAGGAAGAAGCAGGAGATCAGAACACAAGCCGCTCAACTACATGCAGCTGTATCTGTGGCAGGGGTTGCTGCTGCTATTGCGGCAATCACTGCCTCAGATACAACATTGCAAGAAATGGCAACTCTACACCAGAAGACATCGCCCAAAACATCAGCTGCAGTTGCATCTGCAGCCGCCTTAGTAGCATCTCATTGCATTGAGATTGCAAAGGACATGGGAGCCGAACATGACCAAATCTTAACAGTTGTTAACTCTGCGATTAACGCTAGGACTAATGGAGATATCATGACCCTAACAGCTGGAGCAGCTACAGGTATCAGAAAGCTCCTTCAGTTGCTTCTATAACTGTGTGACACTTCACACAGTGAACTTCAACCTATAATAAGATCTTAAAATGGTTTCTGAGTACTGTCTAATTAAGTAAACACTGGTTGATGCAGCCTTGCGAGGAGCTGCTGCCTTAAGGGCAAGGCTGCAGAGGGGGTATGGCATTACAACCTTAGCTCTGGCCGAGGAAAAGGGGCAAGAAGGTCAAGAATTGAACATTTCAGCAGCATTGAACTTTGTCTCCGGAGGGGGAGAACTTCTCAAACGTACAAGGAAAGGTATATTTTCACAATGAATATTAATTGTCCAATAACATTTACTAGAGCTGTATGGTAGCATGATCCTTTGAAAACTTTTACGCAGAAAAAAATATAAAGTATTAAACAAATCAGAAACTAATTCATGAAAAAATGTGAATGACAGGAGCTTTACACTGGAAGCAAGTTTCTTTCAACATTAATTCAAATCTACAGGTAAAACTAAAATCCGAAAGAAACTCAATAAAACTATGCAACTATATTTGATGAGGATGAAGGGTTGAATTTGAGTAGCATCAAGTCCAAATGAGAATAAGAATTAAGAGCTTTCTGTCTTATCTCATCACAAAGAATTGCTTTATATTTTTGGTGCAATTTGTTTTGAATGTTGATAACAGGTGGTAGCCAAAATGAAAAGCAAGCACATGGCAGGAACATTCACCAAAAAGAAGAAATGTAAGCTTAAGTCTCATAGCCAGAATTATCCGCTTACCTTGTTCACTCTAGTGGTCAACAACCAAGTTGATCGATTTTGTGATTGCAGGTTTAGTATCTGGAGTCTACTATGACATCCTGGCGTGGCCTGGAAGGGAGAGGGAAGACAGCAGCGAGCAGAGAGCTTACTTTGGGATAAAAACAGCTGACAGGGTAATAGAATTTGAGTGCAGAAATAAAGGTGACAAACAAATGTGGATTCATGGAATCCAGCATATGTTGAATTGCTGTGCCAACATAAGATAATTCTGGAATAAAAGTTCATATTTGAATAATGGCAAATTAGACTTTGAATTTTGCAAATTAAGCAGATTTTACAGTGTGATCTGGACTTTTTAATCACATACTCAATAATTGGTAAGAAATATACTTACAACTACTGTTACAGAAAAAATCTACAAACTCGGATTAGAAAAATGCCATCACGGGTCAGTATAGGAAGAGAAAGCTTCAGAGAAGGCACTTTCCAATACACAAAATTGTTACGAATCTCCATGGATTCAGTTTATGTCAATCACTCTAGCTCCTTGAGAAAATCAATATTGTCTACGAAGACCTGCACGATGGAGAGGAATAAAGAAAAAAAAAAAAAAAAAAAGGTGAGTGAAGGAAAAAAAATGAGGGAAAAGATATTCCCTTGCTAAAGTAACAAAAAAAAAATCGTAATTAAGAAAGTCATTGTCTTTCATGCAAATACTTCCACAAATTAACATCACTACTGTGTCTTGATATCTAAATCTAGCATCATTGATTGATATTGAAACCACCGTCGCAATATATTAATTAGCAGCCATCAGCCAACGTGAAGAAAGTTACTGAAAAATAAATAGTGAGACATAAAACATGCTAAGCACACTGAAATCTCCAAAATAGCTGCAAGCATACACAGTTTCTCAGGAGCCTTATCTCTTCACTAGAAAGCACAACTTTTTCTGATTTACTTTGTTCTAGGTATTTAAGATCCTTCATTTTGAAAGTACTTCCATGCCTTCCGGGTAACAGTAAATATGCATATATCTCATGAAGTATAAGTTTGCAACTATGGGTTACTTTACTTGAACAATTTTATCTAAGAAGGAAAAAAAAAATAGCCAGGTATACAAGAAGACATACTGATTTCCAACCATCAGGATCCAAGCAAGCAGTAATCTTGGTGTTGATACCAGGCAAGGGCCCAGGTTCAAGAGTAATCTTTCCACCACAAAGTTTGATTGCTTCAGCAGTCTTGTAAACATCATCTGTGCTTATTGCAATCTGTTAAAATTTTAAAATTTAGTCTCTGTATAATGACATAGAATAAGCCTCATGATGGACCGAAAGGAATTCTGATAAAACAAGCTCATCCAGTGAGAATCTTATGCATGCCTACTCAAATTCACATGATAACATGGATAGTTGGGAAAAGGTGAAGAATACCTGTGCGTAACCATTTCCTTTGTCATATTCTGAGACCCCATAGTTATATGTCAATTCCAGCACTGCATTTTTATCTTCAGGACCATAGCCCATCATGGCTATTGTATACTGAAAAAGTAAACACAACTAAAAATCAACCAGAGAACCAACTTGCAGAAGGATGCCCTAAAGCACCCAAAAGACCTGTCAACATGATAAAGCACATTTGAAGCTATGGGTACATGCACTGTGCAGTTGATGTTTTCAAAGAAAACACGGAACAAGAACGAAGGATGGACTAAACAAATGCACTTAAAATTGACGACTCAGAAACACATAAATACCAAGTCCATCATATGAATTCAACTCCGACAACTTACTTAACAGATAAGGGTAATCATATTTAGTATAAGCTCCTGAGTCAGAATCATATCATAAACTATGTCTCTAATGTTCATCCTCGTGATTTATAGAGGAAACCATTGATTTCAAACAACATACACACATTAAGTCTGCAAGAATAAATAAATAACCACACAAACTAGAAAGCTAGAAGGTTTACAAAGAGCAGAAGGTGTAACTACCTTATACTCAGGGTTATCCCTTTTGCGGAGAAGTTCCATGCCAAAAGCCTTTAGTATTCAAGAAAGACAAGTATCAGAACACCAAGCAATTTACAGTAAGAACAAATGAATAAGCAACTAAGAGATAGCATTTAATGAAATTAGCAGCTACAGCACCATACAGAAAATTGCTCACCTTCTTGTAAAAATTTATAGCGCGATCAAGATCACCCACTCTAAGCATTAGTTGACATAGAGGCTCAGGAGTTGGTCCCCTTTCCAGTAGTTCAAACTTATAACCATCTGGATCTTCAATAAAAGCAATGACGGTATTGCCTCCTTTAACAGGACCAGGTTCCCTGGTTACTTTGCCCCCCTTTGCCTTTACGAGATCTACCGTTTTCGCAACCTACACAATAATGATTGAATACAAAACTGCAAAATGATAAAGCATGTACCGTAGTCTGACTTGAAACAGAAAGCAATTATTTCAGAAGACGGGAACTCACATCCTCTACTGCAATGCCAAAGTGGCCAAATCCATTTCCGATGTCATATTTATCAACTCCATAATCTGCAAGCACACCAAATAACAACCCGAAAGAAAGAAGAATAAGACAATATAAGAAATGTAGAAACATATGTGACGCTACCATAGAATATAGGAGTATTTACTAAATATTATTGGCAGATGTATGAGCATTGCTACCATAGAATCTTGGAGTAGTTGCAACAAATCATTCACGGACGTATGAGCATTAAATGCATTGATGTAGGAAGACAACTTACTGTAAGTCAACTCAACAACAAAATGGGAATCTTCAGGGCCATATCCAAGAAAAGCATTTGTATATCTCTCCTCTGGTATATCACGTTTTCTTAACAGCTTCATCCCCAAGCATTCGGTGTAAAATCTGCAATATCCATCAGCAAATACCCATCAGCAAATTAGCTATCCGTATTCTGCATAAGCCCTGTATCACCAAATGAGTAAATGCTTGGAATGTGGATAGATGAAGCAAGTAGGTATACTTTATAGTCTTCTCCAAGTCTCCAACACGGTAAACAACGTGAAGCATTCTTCTCTTATCATTTTTAACCCACTCTAATACACTTTGCTCAGCAATAGCGGTGCTTGCTGGTGCCATATTTCCAGATGTGCTGGCCTCTATAACATTTGCTTCCGCTCTTAATAACTTGGATGCTTTTCCACCAAACAATTGTGACTGTGGTATAGCTAAACAGCATATAAAGTTCATTAGCAGAGGGCAAAACAATCCAGTTTGATGAATATACTAAACAAATATCTAAATCAAGATATAGCAGTAGACTACATGTTTGATTTTTATGTCACCTAAACGCCAAGTCATGTTAATAAAACATATGATGTAATGCACAAGCAAGGCAAAAAAATTAAAACATATTAAGTACTACAAAAAGACAAAACAAAAATCCTCCAATATCCGAATCCGGTAGAATTCAATCTGAGCAAACTAAAAATTCATGTCATTGCCAAGAATTTGATCTGAACACTTGCAACAGGTTTTCTCAGCAACCAAATAAAAAGTAGTCAGTAAAAAACACATTGCCATTAAAACCAAGACTACAAAATTACCAATATCCTAGTGAGTTACTATTGACCATGCCTGAACTGAACTGATATGGCTGAATTTCAGCCATGCAGCAATCCATACAGAAGGAAAGGCCGGATCATGAGAACGTGGTCACATGGTCCAGAGATTGTAGTAAGTTGTTGTGATTCTAATTGTTAGTGTTTGTTAGTGTGCAAATAAAAGGGAACCCATGATTGCTTCATGGCCTCATTGTTAGTGAGTGGCGTCACCCACAAACAACTGATGGATCATGTTCCTATTTCTTTGCTTGATTAATTTACTGCTTATTGATTGTAATTCACTCATTCGAACAATCAGCCTATAAATAGCTGAATTGTAAATGGATTGAGGTTATGTTGAATTATATGAAATAATCCTTTCCTTCAAATCTTCCCATTTCTCTCTTCTAAATTCTGCTGTGTGTTCTTTTTCCTCTTCCTTCTCTTCTAAAATTCTGCTCTTGTGTATTTGATACACATCATGAACTGTGTTATATAGAATTCAACCAACTATAAGTTCTCAACAATGCTGAACCCAGTTTTCTTTCTTCAATGAACCATACAATTGAAAGTTGAAAAATAAACAAAGAAACCAAACAAGCTAAAACTGAAAACTAGCAGAGGAGCAACCAAGCAAAAAAAAATAGACAATATCACAATCTATAAAATTATGCACATATATATACGTAGTCATCATTATCTTAAGAGGGTATCAAGAATTTGGAAAAATAAAACGATGGAAATTTAAATTTTTGGGTTCAAGATAAGGGAGTGTGTGGTGCTCACTCACCAGTGCCGAGCTGTAACAGAGCGAGTCTTCGAGAAGGATTGTAAGTGTAAGAGGTACTGTTGTTGCTGTTGCTGTTGTTATTATTATTAGTGCAAAAAGAAGAGAACTTCAATGAAGAGTACTGTGGAGGAAGACAAGTCCTGTTGTGGGTTGATACGCTTAGAGGAGGAGAGAAGAAGATGCTATTGGTAGTGTTCTCACCATTTTTCTGTCTCTGCTCTGGGTGTGGCTTCTAGCTGCTTCTCTCACGTATGTTGTTTCTTGGTTGATTCACAGGCTCATTTTTCTATGTGTGAAGAGATTTTGGATTACTTAGAGATGGGTTTCATTAATTGGACCTTTTTTAAAATTTAAGGTCTGGCCCATTCTTGTTTGGACATGTTCGTATATCTATTATTGGATGTTTGAATATTTGATTTTAATATTATATATAAAATGTAAATAGTTACGGGAGCGAAAACTAGTCATTTAGGGCATGTTTGGCGTATCGGATTGGACTAGGTTTGGACAATTTTAGTCTCAATCCAGTGTTTGGTATCGTTTTGGACAAGGGATTATAAATCCCATAAGCAAAGTTAGTCCCATAATCATGGGACTAAATAAACCCAACACCCACCCTGCCTCTATTTATCCCGGGACTATTTTTCACTGTTTGCTCCTTCCATCGGCGGCCACCACAAGAAGTCCACACGCCTCCATCTTCCGCTGGCCGCCGCACCTCTCACTGCCGTTGTTCCCACAGTCGTCGCTACCACCACCTCTGACACATACCGATGCGATCTCCTTTCACAATAGCAGATCGATAATTTTTTCCACCATTTTTGTATCAGAGAAATGAGAGAAAGAGATGTGAGGAAAGAGAAGGAGAAGAGTCAAATTTTCTCCCGGTAACAAAGAAAGAGAAAGAGAATAGAAGAGATAAAGATTGAGATAGAGTTGATTGTTGGATTTGTGAATGAAAATTGTTGATCGGAGATTTTGAGTTGGTGAAAAAAAGAGAGAAAGAAAGCAGAGAGAAGAAGAAGAAGAAGAATAGGGATGTTTGACCGTGTGGGTTGGTGGAAGTGATTGGTTTTTTTTAATTGTTTTTTTTAAGATAAAACTTTTATTTTGTCCAATCTCATGCTTTATCCAAACACATGATTGGATTATTTTAGTCTAATCTCATATTTTTCCAAACACAGTATAGTATTAATTTAGTCCAGTCATGTTCAGTCCAATCCCATTTAATCTCAATCACATCCAATCTAATCCCATGAAATAGTCCAATCCAATCTCGTGCACCAAACAGGGCCTAAAAGGCTTGTAAAATTGAAAATTGACTACTTTTGGTTTTGAACTAGGGATTGTGCATCTTCTCTATGTATTAGCAATTCTGGGGAGACCTCTTTGTCGTTGTCGTCGAATGTGCAATAGCTATTTCAAGTTACACTAATGCTTGTCTAAACGAGTGACTCGGATCAAACTGATCACAACAATCAATTGAAACCGAAACGAATTGAACCGAGCTGAATTGGAATTGGAATTGGAAAGAGAGATAAAACCACTCTAGTGTTAGGGACTTTTTGTGATTAAATAGCAAAAGAAAAAGGTGAATTGTTAAGACATTCGGATTAACATATATTAGTTTAAAGTCAATTAAATACTTGATAACATGCGGCAATAATAAAAAATGGATACCTTCAAAATTCAAATACAGATACAAAGAGACAATAATAATAATAATAATCGAGCAGAAAAAGCAATCAGCCAATTAGGTGATTAGAACGTGGCACGGGTACTATTTGACTGATTGATTAGTAATTTATATATTTTGTCTTATAAGCTAGTAATTGATGTAGACTAAATTAAAGGTTCCACTCATTATGACCTAAAAAACACGTTTTGATGCCGATTAGGCTGAAATGCCTGGGTAAACCTGTTTTTTATGATTTTATCCTTTCCTTCCTTGTTTGTTTTTGTTTCTGTTTGTTGTTGGTTTGTTTTGTCAATTTTTTTTTTTTTTAATAAAACGGTTGTTTATACTCATACTAGCATTATTATTAAAAGAAAAGGGCAAAAGAGGATTCCGTTTTATGGTTTCAAGAAAAATTGGAAAAAGAAAACACGACAGCCTGTAAATTCGTTGGCAATATGTATACGCTGGTTCAAATCCAACTCGGTCCAATAATTCGCTGATTCATCATGAAATGATATGACCCTTTTAGTTTTTCAGAAGAGTAATGTTATTTTGTCCAAATTTAGTATCCAAATCCGGTATCCAAATGTATATGGCAACATTAAAATCAATTTATTTAAATTATACAAATCTAATTCAATTTAAATGAATTGATTATAGTTATGCAACATTATTTAGATACCAGATTTTAATATAAAATTTGGACAAAGTAGAATTATTGTTTCTAGAAATGAAAGATAAAAATGAATAAAAAAAGTCCAATTTTCTCAATTGACTTTATTTTTTTTCTGTTTCAATGTTTCGGCAAATTTTTGTTCTAATAAATTTACTGTTATTTTGGAATCCTTTTTTTTTTAGGATTTGTGAATTAGTTCAATATCATTCTTCTTCATTTATCATTAATCAATGAATTAAAAATACAAATATCTTTGATATGTGCTTTAGTGATATTGTGGGCCGGTGCTTGGGCCTGACATGGAATTGGGCCATGCCATACCAGACCAGACCCAACCTATCCGTGGGCTGTGCCGGCCAGGGTTGGCCTCCCAGACTCGGTCCAATTTGACACCATTAGTATATACAAATAATTATACGTCATAACATGAGAAAATGAGAAATGAATTCCCTTGAAACCAATATCTGTAGTTTTAGAATTTACCGGGTAGATAAAAAATTTAATAGTAACTGAATGTGTGGGGGACCAGAATCTCACTCTCGGTGTCTTCAACTCTTCAATAAGGGGTGGAATTAAAAAAAATCAAGTTTTTTCAATAGTTCTATATACATTCCATTCAATTTTAAGTACATCCCAGTCCAATTTCAATTCTAACTTAACTTATCATATTTTTTCTTATCTTAACAACATCTCAATGACTTAAAATTTATGCATCAATCCCATTCAAGCCCGTTGGATTTCCTTAACCAAGTGAAAAATTAAATTGGGAATTTTAACCCTTTAATAACTCAAAAATCAAATGGGAAATTTTAGAGTATGTAATAGAATATGTAGTTGAGGGTATTGTTCATTATGTCCCTTGACTAAATGTACTTTTTATTTTAATTAATGAAAATTATCTCGTATCTTCGAGATTCGCAATCAAAATGATTTATTTTTATACGGTATATATTTTTATTTATATGAAATTGTTCATAGCCCACCAATAAAAAAATTTCTGGTTTCACCCCTGTATGCACTGATATAATTTCATCAGTGCGTTGGATGTTGACCATTAGATTTATATACTTTGACTCAAAGTGTATGCACTTATCAAAACTTCTCCATAATCAGTTGTCCATATGAACGCACTAATGTAAGTTATATCAGTACGTACTTAGGAGAAAATGACTATATGTATATGAGGCAGGATCCATGGCCTCATTTTTTTTACACAATTTTTAACACAACTTTTTGGCCATAGATCTTACTTCTTTTAATGGACAAGATTTAATTACTTTACTCTCTCTTTTATGTTTCCTTATTGAATACAGATGAATACTACCGATGAATACATTATTTGATCTACACTAGTGTTGGTAAAATAGAAACCGATTGGTTCTATTCTAGAGCATGCCTTGCTCTATTTTATAATCACCGTACAAAAATTATATATTTTTGAGTTTACATATTTATCTGTATTTCTAATAAAGAAATCGAAGTTGAAAAATATTCTCTAAAATCAATAATATATTAAAGTCATTCAATACTCAAATTCATAAAATAAAACATGTTGATAAGTCTTCCCATTCCAAGTTTTATTTTTTTTGAAAATTTTGAAGATAACAAAAATTAATTAGTTGATGTTAATCCAATCAAATAGAAAAAAACAATGAAAGGGGAATGAAAATTTTTAAAGAATAAAGAGTGAAAGCCACACCGATGATTGTATGGTTTTATACAAAGTAAAAAAAAGAAGGAAACAAAACGTGTAAAGCAAAGAAGAAGAGATAATTAAATAAGGTGAGAGAATCGAATAAAATAATAATATTTTAAAAAGAAAGTATTAAATAGGTGAGAGACGATGTTTGCATCCAATAAGGAAAGATAAAAGAGAAAATAGAGTAATTAAATCCTGACCATTGAAAGAAGTAAGATCTAATGGTCAAGAAGCTGTGTTAAAAATTGTGTAAAAAAAATGGGGCCATGGATCCTGCCCCATATATACATAGAGTCATTTTCTTCTAAGTGCGTACTGATATAACTTATATCAGTGCATTATATATGGAGAACTGATTATGGAGAAATTTTGACAACTTCATACACTTTGAGTCAAAGCATGTAAATCTAATGGTCAACATCCAACGCATTGGTGAAGTTATATCAGTATGTACTGACTTGAAAATATAATACGGCTATTCTTTATGCATGCATGTGTTCATTTTCACTCAAAAAGTATATATATATATATATATATTCTTTCTACTATCAGTTCGTCATGATATAAAATATATCGGGACGAAAAATGTGGACCACATATTATAGAGAAGTTTTGACAAATGCATACACTTTGAGTCAAAGTATGTAAATAATGGCTCATATTCTTCGTCCTGATATATTTTATATCAGGATGAATTGACAATAGAAAAATTATATATATAATAATACAATAATTTTCACATAAGTGTGCACTGATAGAATTATATAATGACATTGAATGTGAGCCACCCATTTTATATATTTTGACTTGGTATGTATGTACTTATCAAAACTCTTTTATAAATGAGTGGTTGACCTTCAATGTCCTTATATAATTCTATATGTGCGTCACTCTATAGGCTATAGCAGATAAGCAGAAGCAAGTGCCTGTACAAACTCTTTGGCTTTTTGAAACACAAATTGCTGATAAGCTGACACTGTGTAGTAGTCTTTCTACGCACTGGTATGGTGAAATAATTAAGAACGATTAGTTATTACAGTGTCTTTAGGTTTTTTTTGTGTTTTTTTTATTTGTATATATTTATCAAGATTTGTTATTTTTTGTGGACGAATACTACAACACATCGAGATTTTTTGTAACCCAGGCGCACATATATTTTATATGTCATTTTCACTTCTTATCTGCTCTTACCAAACGTCCTAAATAGACTATTCACTTATCCACAGACCACAATTAATACAGCTATTCAATAGGACTACAGGACTACAATTAATAGTCCTAAATATAATAATTTTTTTTGAAGGATAATATAATAATTTTTTTAATTTGATAGTATTTTGAAATTATAGAAATATGTATTTGAAAAAAAATAAAGTAATAATATTTTAACTTATATATTATTAAAGTAATAATATCCAAAAATATTTTTAAAATATATATTTATATCATTTAAAAAAAAAATTTAACTCATACATCATATTTATACAAGAAAATAACAACTAACAAAGGGTTAGAAAGAATAAATTCAAAATCTAAGCCTAATTTAAATCAAAATTGATTAACTTATTTGAATTTAAAACCAAAACATTATTTTTTTAAAAATAAAATGGAATAACCATTATAAAGAGGAAGCAAAGGGGAAATTAATGGGGTGTTGGTGGATGAATTAAAAAAGAGAATAGCCGGTTGAAATGTGATGGAAGAGGAGTTGGTGGAATTGATGTGCAATTTAATTAAAAGAACTATGAAGGACACAGATTGACCCAACTATAAAAACAACACATTCGTTCTCACCTCTAAGATTGCGCAGGCCTCAACATTTTGAATTTCTCTCTTCAAAAACTCTCTCCCTTCTCTCCAAAACTCTTGCCATGAGCCATAACCTTCACCAAAACCTTCATCATCTTCATTAAGAACCCTCAAAACAGCGAACCTGACACCATGTCCTTCAACCCAGACTTCAAAATCCATCTCAGCTGGGTGGTAAGATAAATCCATCTTTGCTTGACTTGAAGCATTTGACTCACTTAGACTTGAGCTTAAATGATTTTCAAGCAACTCAAATTTCTAGATCACTTTCTTCCACCATTATCCCTTCTATTGCTCAAGCAAAGACATCTCAGAAAGCATTGGCACGGAAGCATTAAGCAAATAGAAAGTCATCTTAAAACTCTGACCGAGGGTTCTCAAAATGTTACAGCAAAGTACATTTTGTCTCAAGACAGTCAAAGAAACAACAATACATAAATCTCTATCTTCGGTTGATAAGCAGATGACCTATCAAACTCCAAAAGCCCACCACAAATCCAAGAGCCATGCTTACATAAAACCAATTCACTATATGTTTTTTTGGATCCTTTTCTCCTCCTTCGTTTCTTGGTGTTTCAACGGTCATAGTACAATTTTTAGGAAGTGGAGATCCACAAAAATCATTACCGGTGAAACTAGAAGGATCAAAGGATTGAAGTTGAATGCCTAAATGAATTCTTCCGGTCAAGTCATTGTTGGATAAGTTCAAGTGGCGTGAGAATTCTTCCAATCAATCCTCTCTCTCTTCGACCCAATTTTCTCTCTTTCCAATTAAGAAATTCTTGATTACAAAATTAAATATAAAAAAAATTCACCTTCTTCAATACAGATATTTTACTCGATTACAATATATTTTCTAATTATTAAGTTAGAGTTTTAATTTGTTATTCATAATTGTAAGTTATAGTTTTGTTATTTTTATTATGAACTTATCCAACAATGAGTTTATCAAAAGAATTCTTTTAGGCACTCAACTCCAGTCCTTTGATCCTTATAGTTTCACCGGTAATGATCTTTGTGGATCTCCACTTTTTAAAAATTGTGTTAAACACTAGGAAATGAAAAAGAAGGAGAAAATGATCGGAACGAACATATAATGGATTGACTTTATGTAAGCATGACTTTTGGATTTATGGTGGGCTTTTAGAGTTTCATAGGTTATCTACTTATCATCAAAAGATGAAGATACATGTATTGTTGTTTCTTTGATTGTCTTGAAAGACAAAATTTATTTTGCTGTAAGAAAATGTTGTAGTTATTTTTATTTTATTTTTTTGTATTTTATTGAAGCTCTCTTTTCAATGGTATCGTTCCCCTTCAAATAATATGTTTTCAATTGGAGATTGTTTAACATTTGGGATCTCTCTTGATTGCCACAAATGAAGGAGATGATTAAAACGACAACGTTTATTATTCCTGTTACAAAAAGCACATCATTAGATAAAATCTCTACATTTTATGGCCATCTAAATATTTACATCTTATTAATATTATTATTATTATATTGTGTAGATATATATATATATATATATATGTATGAAATAAGTTTTCACTAACTTTTTTTTGAAGAACTTGGAAACAATTTTCATAGGCTATGCCAAATTTGAAACTAATGCATAATTTCCCTGTAAAGCAGTCTAAAGTCTATGGTCATTTTTAAGTCTTTCATTGTGGGACATCTTTTACTCTAATCAGACATATTTGAAAGCTGAGTGCTACAGAGGGAATCAAATGGACTCAACTTTCATCGAAAAGCAAGGACATAGTCATGTAGAGACTAGCCAGATCCAAAACTGAATAGCCATATTATATATAATATAATATACATTAAATTATAAGGTTAATAATTCTAATTTTTTTTTAGGAATAATAATTATAAATTTCTATTTCTATTCCACCCAATATCCCATCATTATAAATTCAAACTCATGTTTTAAAATATTGAGTCCAAACATTTATGGGGCCGATAAAACTGAGATTGTTAGTAAAGTTTGAAAAAAAAAAATGGAGTGGGGAGTGACCGGCTAGGCGAACTCTGACTATCACAGCTCATGTATTAATTTGAAGATGAAAACTCCAAAAAGGACACAAATGTAATTTTTTTTAATAATTGGACATTTTTACTCTTTGAAACTTAAGAAATGCTATTTCCTTCCATTTCCACAATAATAAATCAAATATAATTATTTCAATTATGGTGAAATCTCAAAGCTTAGAACCAAAAATGGAAACATATGGAAGTTTCCCACACCAACTATTCTAAACTAAAAAGCTTCCTAAAATATGGTCGTAATTTATAATTATATAAATCGTAAGATATTTGAATTTATATAATTTAAATGGCCAAAATCAATTTAAAATTCATAATTCTCAATAGACATTTGAAATTTATTGTTCGTAAATATATCAATTTAGTCACAATATTAGTCGGTTGTTAATCAAGGTACCGTTAATTAAATTGAATGGTTTCAAGGGTATTTTGATTTTTAAATAAAGAACATTCCATACACCAACACTAAAAAACGTAGAAAACAAAACAAATTAAATATTTATATAATATAAAATAGAATTAATATTTATTTAGAAATTAAGAATATATATAAAACAAAACAATAATCGAAAAGGAAAAGATGGTACTTCTTCCACCTGCCTATCAAGAAACCCAACACCCAGTCTTCTTCAAATTGCCATTATAAAAAAACAAATTGCATTGAATTCTAGAAGGATAATGACCTGTCAGCATCCAAAATACTGATAATATGTCAGCATCCAAAATACTGATCTAGTGATGTGGTCTAACTGAATTGTAACATATGTTTTTTTTTCTTTTATCAATTCCAAACAATGAAACCTCTCATCTTTACCCGTTCAAATAAAGAAGCTGAACAATTAGGTCAATATTCAAACATATATGTATGTGTTATAATTCAATTGGACCACATCACTATATTAGTATTTTAGGTGCTGATCGGTCAGTACCCAAACATTATAAATTCTAGAATGATAGATCACCCACAAATATAATATATGAAATTTAAAATTGTGAGTTTCTGCTTGAAAATTCATAGAGGGTTTGGTAACACACGTGTACCACCCACCACCAATAATAAAATTTAAATCGAAGACGAATGTCTCCCATCAAAATATGTATTTAGTGTCAACAGAGATAGATTTTGATGTAGAATTTTTTCATACATTTTTCATTGATAGTCATTGGAGTATATAATACAGTAGTGTTGAGTCCTGAGTATCAAAGGCTCTTAATGATAAAATACTTCCTAAGATAACTATACAATTAAATTCAAAATTCAAATATACAATAGAAATAATATTAACTGAACATTATATCCGATATTTAGACTTTAGAGTGGTCCCTGTTACTCTTGTGATGCCTACTATTCACATCGAACCATACTGTTTTCTTAATGTGAGAACACTTAACCCATGCAATGGAAGAGAGTCACGTGTTGTGACTTAAACACTTGGTAGGTGGTACCTTTTTTTTTAAAACATAGTTGGTACTCATGAATTGGAACTAATTTGTTTATTTGTTTGCTTTTGAAACTTGAATTGAATTATTGTATGAAGAAAAGGAAAAAAAAACAGAGAAAGAGTTTGATGGATATATAAATCAATGTTTGTTAGTGGAGCCATGAAGGTCCATCAGAGTGTAACGAGAATATGATAAAAGCATCAAGTTGTCAAAGCCATGACTTTTCTATCAATTTCCATTATATTATTTAATTCAATTGTAATTATATAATTATGATTTATTTTTTATTTTTTGTATACTACGGTTTGATATACCCCAAAAATGTTGTATTTTGTAACTTGTAAAGACATAATTATATATATATATATATATATATATTAATTTAAGGATTATTTTCACAATTTATTAAAGAGTACGTACCATAAAGACTTGCATCCATTTTTTTTAACTATTACAACTTTTTGTGATCGAGAGAAGACATGACTCAAATGCACAACCTCTTATACATAAGTATGATGAGTTTACCATTAAATCAACCTCATTTTATCATGCATCCACTCTTGGTTTGGTGCTAAACACATTAACAATTGTGGTAAGAGTTACAAGTCTTATCACAAGTTTTATCGGTAAGTAAATTTCGATGAAGGAAGCTCTATGGATGGTAATTGAGAAAATGGGAATAGGTCCCCCAACAAATTAAACTTATTTATTTTCAAATTTATATTTTATATAATTCTAAAACCCAAAATAAATAAATAACAAATTTGAACATGTGGCCTCCATGTAGAGGAAGACGACTTCCTCCAGCAAGATCGGAGGAAAAAATATATTGAAGGGCTTTTTTTATATTAGTATTATTGCTTAGTTAAAGGGAAATGTATCTAAAATTTTGATCATATTAATAATATTAATAGTTATTTATTTAACGAGTAACTGCTAGACATGAATATTGAGTATCCATTTTTCAAGCCTCTTTATAATTTTTTTTATAAAAAACCCTTGAACGGTTTGCAATATCCTTAAACCTATTATTGAGATTCCAACATTTAAAAGATATGAAAATTCAATTTTTTTTTAATTTCATGATAAATCAAGCGGTTAATTTTAATATGATTAATACTTACTAATTTTGTCTTATTACTTAACAGCTTATACTATAAGAAGAAATTTCAATTGTAAACTTTTGAATTTAGTTGGATATTTCTAATTTGGTTGTATCATTACTTTTATTTTTATTTTTATTCTATATATAAATTGTGGCCTATTCTTTTTCTCCCAAATCTGTTGCAAGAGTCAAAACATACACTCATATGTTATAAAAATCTTGAAAGATTCTTTCTGCATATGTGTGAACCTACCATTTGTTTTCTAAAAGTATATATTATGTACCAATTTGGAGAAAATGGGTACGTGCTCCACCATGAGCATGCTATATAGCTCAACTTTTTTTTCTTTTTAACTTTGATATGCTGGAGAAAGCAAAGCAAAGTAATATTTAATGGAAAATAAGCTAGATTGTGAAACATGTTTGATGAAAGACCAATCACACTCCCCTAAACAAAATAATCATGGCTCATGACTTAGCAAATAGAAAAATAGACCAGTCATACTATACATGATAATTGATAATTTGATGATGAACGATACATACTTCTTCAAGAAGGCAACAATGTGATGAAGATCAGACAGGGGAGAATGATCAAGTAACTAAGATGAAAAATAAAGGTTGAAAACAACATTAATTAAATAGTTCAACATCTCAATCATGGATATGAATTATTTAGGTGGAGGACTGAAGCATCTTCCATCACCTACCTCTCTCTGTCTCTCTTTTCTTCTTTTCTTCAACAAAAGAAACATTCAATTTATGGAAAATTAAAGCAATCCCACCAGCAAATACTACAATCTACACACAAAGTATTTCCAATTTCGACCATCATCATCATCGACACAAAATAATATTTAAATCTACACTGGGCCATTGAAATCTGCATTAAAAAATTTACAATTGAAAATGACTTGAAAAAGAAAAAGGTAAAACTTCATTCACATTTATATGAGATTATGAGAAGCTAGAGGTTAATTATTGTGTTGTCAATTCATGCATCATCTTTGTTAAAGGCATGTTATGTGATCTCTTTCTTTTTAACTTTTGTTCTTTTCTTTTGTATCGTGGTCTGATACATATGTTGTGTTCTTGAGGCAATATATGCTTACATCATGGCTTAAAATATCTAAAATATCATTATGGTATCCATATAAATATATGGTGTATTATCCTACGATAGAATTCTACACTTATCTATGATCAATGTTTTTCAACACTACCTAAATTATTATCTTACAATATACTTGTAGGACAGAATGGAACATATAGGCTTGGATTGGGATTTGATTGGACCGGACAAAATTAATACTATACTTTTTTTAGAGAAATACGAGACTCGACTGAATTAATACTATATTTTGTTTGGAGAAACACGAGATTGAACTAAATATAATAATATTTTTAATTTGATAATATTTTTTTAATTAAAATAAGTATTTGAAGAAAATAAATGTTTTAATTTATATATTATTAAAGTCACAATATCCAAAAGTATTTTAAAGAACTAATTACACCAAACTCCCCTGAGGTTTGCTCTTTTACATATGGAAACAACTTTATAATTAATTGACACTCACCTCCCCCACCGTTAATTAAACGTGATCAAACTTAACCGTTGGCCAAGTTTGAACATTAAATTTAAGAGTATTTTTTAAAACTTGTTTGTGAAGATCAAATAAAAAAACGAAAAAAAAAAATTAACAAAAAAAAAAAAATTGGGAAGAGATTTGGAAATTTTCCAGATATCTCTTCCCAACTTAATCTGAGATGGAGGTTGCAACCATGGACAGCCTGCAATAGAGACCACTACATCCCAGGTGGAGACCCATGATGGAGTCTGTCTATTGTATACATGAATTCATTTGATAGGGCACACAGAGATGCACTAAAACTACAATTACAAATTTCAGCCTAATCAAATGAAACTCTAAATTGAGATCATCAGTATCCAAAATCCCTAAAAACAATAGCAAATCCATTGCAAAATTTTATCTAATCAAGATCCCATTAACAGTACACAAATTGAGACGAATTCAGAATAGAATAAGCAAGCTAACTTCAACTTCAATTATATCTTTAAATTGACGACTTCTATATATAAGAATTGATTCCAACATATCACCAAATTAAATGAGCCCATCAAACAAAAAATTCACGAGTCACGAATTTAAGGGAGACTAAAACATATTGAATCAAACTCTCAAAAACCCTTATTACCAGTTTCTTTCTAAACGACAGGCTTCTCGGCCATGGAGAGACATTATTTAGCAATCTCTCTAATATATATATTTTAATTTTCTTTTAATTTCTTTTAATTTTCAGTTCATCTCCACCTTCCATCTTGATATGGACGGTGGAGATCTATTTAAAAAGTTTGTTTTTTTTTAATTATGAAATACTTTTTTTAAAAAAAATAAAAAGTTTGATCTCTACCATCCATTCAAATATTGATGGTGGAGATCCATTTTAAAAAACAGTTTTTTTTTTATAAAAAAAACTAAATAAGAATTTCATGAGGAGTGGTGCTATTGTCACACCTCCTACTGATCTATTCATGCCCTATTTTTTAAAATTTTGATTTAATTAAATAAAATTAAATTTTTTTATTAAATTTTTTGGTTTATTTCCAAAACTACCCATTTTACTTATTTTTCAAACTTAATACATACTATATATGATCTCTCTATCTCTGATCTCTGTATCTGTATACATCTCTCTCACCTCCATTGATTGATTTATTTTTTTTCTTCTTATTTCATGATGGAAAAGGAAAAAAAATAAAAAATAACAGGGTACTTCAACACAACAACAGCTTGATATCATTCTAAAGAAAAAATAAACTTCAAACTTATATTCAGAGAATGAATTGTTTCCAGATACTTACTATCATTGTCAGACAATTCTTGCTTTATGTCATTCTCAGACAATTCTTCAAAATGTTTGATATTGTTCTTAGACAATTCTTTCATATTCTTGATATCGTTCTCAAACTATTCTATAATATTTTATATGTATGTAATATGCAGATTTTAGGGTTTAAGGGTTTTTTTTTTGAATAAACAGATTACTGTGTTTTTTTTTATAAAAGGAATGTGAGATTTTAATAGATTTACTTTATAGAAAATTTATTTCCTAAATTGTATGTCTCTTTAAGTAATTTTGATAAAGGAAAAAAAGAATATTATATAAATAAAAAAGTGGGGCATTGATAGATCAGTAGGGGTGTGTGCCAATAGCACCACTCTTTCATGAGCATTTCGTATTTTGATGGTTAAATTTGGACAATGGTTAAGTTTGACCAAATTTAACTAATAGTAGATGAAGTGAGTGTCAATCAATGATAAGTTGTTTTCGTGTGTAAAATAACAAATCTTTACACAAATCCCAGAGAAGTGTGGTGTAATTAGCTCTATTATATATATTTATTTATTTATTTATTTATTTATTGGTCTTGTATGTTTTGGAGCAGTAAATGCACTTGATTTTGATCATTCCGCCATCTAACTGAATTTTCTTCATATGCAATTTGAAGAGATTGGACTTCATTGGCTTTTCTTCTTCACCTGCAACATATTTATCTAAAGGGGGGTGAAGGGTTAGATAGATTTTCATTACTATTGGGGTTATAGAGATTGGGGTCGGGATTTATTAGAGGGGGATTAGGACTTGGAGGGAGATTGGATCCAAATTCAGATTGAAGGATCTCGTGGTAAAGTCGGTCGTCATAACTAACATCATCACCTTCGTGCTCTAACAAATCTTGCAATGGACCATTTCCTTTGTTCAAATTTCTTGAACATTCTCCCCCACTTGCTATTTGAATAATTGATTATAGATACTAATAGTAAAAAAAAAAAATAGATACGTGAGGAAGTCAAAATATTGTTGGAATAATAGTGGTAACACTAAAAAAATAGATGATTGTAAAAAAAAAATAGAATAAATAAATAGTTATTAATTTCTATAAGAAATGAGAATTAAAGAAAATTGTATAATAGATGATTGTAAATAAATATTAGATGATTGTAAAAAGTAAAAGAAATCAATATATTTTAATTTCTATGAGAAATGAGAATTAAAAAAAAATTGTAGAATGTAGAGAGAATTGAGAATTTGAGATTGAGAGAAGTTGAGAGTGGTGTGAAGAATATGAGCCTCAATCTCAAATTCTCAACTCTCTCTACATTCTACAATTTTCTTTAATTCACATTTCTCATAGAAACTAATATCTATTTATTTCTTCTACTTTTTACAATAATCTATTATTTATTTATAATCATTTATTATTTTTAGTGTTACCACTATTATTCCAACAATATTTTGACTTCCTTACATATATATATATATATATATATATTATAATTAATTATTCAATGGCAAGTGGGGGAGAATGTTTAAGAAATTTGAACAACGGAAATTGTTCATTGCAAGATTTGTTGGAACACAAAGGTGATGATGTCAGCTATGACAACCGACTTTACCACGAGTTCCTTCAATCTGAATTTGGATTTGATCTCCCTCCTAGTCCTAATATCCCTCTAATAATTCTCGACCTCAATCCCTATAACCTCAATAGTAATGAAAATCTATCTAATCCCCACCCCTTCAGATGAATTTGTTATAGGTGAAAAAGAAAAGCCGATGGAGTGTAATCTCTTCAAATTGCATATGAAGAAAATTCAGTTAGATGATGGAATGATCAAAATCAAGTGCAACTACTGCTCCAAAACGTACAAGACCAATAAATCCTTCGGATATGGCACGTACTGGGGCCATATTAGGAAAAATCACCCGTCCGAATTGGTGAAGGCTAGTAACCAATCCCAAATCTCCAGGTACGGAACCCCTACTAATCAACTATTTCATTATACTTCTGAAAAAAAATAAGGAAGAATTAACAGTAATGGTTGCAGTAGAACATTTACCTTTTAGTTTTTGTGAGAAAGTAGGTTTTGTTAATTGTTGTCAAACTGCATTAAATCCTCCAATGCAACGTGTTTCTAGATTTAATCTCATACGTACACTGTTTTCCATTTACAAAAAACAAAAAAAAAAGCAAAAATTGAAATCATTTTTTTATCAATTTCAAGGTCGCGTTTCTGTGTATGTGTCGACATATGGACCGACAATTTTTGTAGTCACCATGGGTAATGACTTAGGTCATGCAAAAATAATTTATTACATTTCGTGTTTTCGATGAATTACATACGGCTCAAAATATTTTTCGACTCCTTAAATTATTTTTGAAGAGTTTCATATCCAAAACAAAATTTTTGCGATCGGTTTTGATAATATTGTAAGCAATACAGCATCTATTCCTATATTTAAGGATTTGTGCAATCCCTATTTTAGGGGTAAATTATTTTATCTAAGATGTGCATGCCATATTTTAAATTTGTGTATTCAAGCTGGGTTACAAATTCTTTCTGTTTATATTAGACCAATTAGAGATAATGTTAACTATATCTGACAAAATCTAGAAACTATGGTTAAAATGTTGCTCTCAAAATGGTATGCGTCCCATTAAATTTTCTCGGGATATTAATACTTGTTGGAATTCTACTTATAAGTTGCTTAGTGAAAGTGTTGAATATAAAGAATTATTAGTTTCTTTTATTACTTATAACATTCCTTCAATTTCTTTTCAATTAAAGCATTGTGATGCATGTATGAAAATTCTTGAATTGTTACGTGTTTTTAATGATGCTACTAATGCTTTATTTGATGTTTACTATCTCACTACTCATTTATTTCTTATTCAAAGTGTTAATATTGCTGCCATTATAAGGAGATTCCAAATATTTATTTGTTTGCTCGATTTCTGAGCTTGATCGGTAGTTAGAAACATCTTATGAATTTTAGAAGATAGTCAATTTAATATCCAGGTTTGGTGGGAGGATCATGAACATATTTTTACAATGTTGGTTATTATTACCAAACAAATTCTGGGAACGTTGGTTTCTGCCGTTACTGTGGAACAAGAATTTAGTGTAGGTGGAAATATTTGGAACCAAGACAGTCGGTTATGTGTCCGCAAACACTTGAAGCTCAGGCGTGTGTTGATGATTGGACAAAGGCAAAAAATACAAACAACAAGAACTTGAGCCGGAGATAGTGAATGATTTCTTCGAACATTACCAAACCACGGGAACAGAAGACAGTGAATAGATTCCGTTCCAACTTCCAACCTTCAACACTGAGCATCTAATTAAAGGTAAAAGAACTATGTGGTCTTTGATTCCTCTACATTGGTGGAGGATACGTAGGCAACTTATTGAGGTCAAATTAAGTGTAAGGCCGATTTTTTTTTTTAAAAAAAAATTCAACTTTGTTACATTGTATATTTGAATTCAATGTCCATTTATATATTTTTTTTAAATTTATCTGCAATTGTAATTTTATAACATTGTTAAATGCTTCAATTGTATATTTATATAATTGTATTGAATATTTTATATGAATTACATTATAACTTATAAGTGAAATTTTATTACAAATGAAAATGTTAGTTCCATTTATTTTCTTAATTTGTTCATTTTTTTTTGCTGGAAAAAAAAAACTCGAAACCAAAACCGTAACCGCCCTAATCGATTTGGTTTTTGATTTTGAACCGCCATGGGCACCTCTATCTTAGATATCCTTTTAGGATGTGCTTCAACAATATTAGAGTCATTGGTACTTAGCGATCAACTTGGAAGATTTAAAAATTTAGAAACTCTTGATCTAAGTAAAAACTTTATTTCTGGTCTTATTCCATCGTTTATAGGGGAACTTTCATCTTTGAGTACATTGGATCTTTCTAATAACAAATTGAATGGAACTCTTTCCCAAATTCACTTCGGTAATCTCATAAGACTTTTTGAGTTTGATGCATCTGATAACAAGTTAATTATAAGGCGATTCAAATTGGGTTCATCCTTTCCATTACGGCTTCATTCATAAAAGACTTTAAACGATTTGGATATATCCAACAATGGAATTTTTGACATCATTCCTGATTGGTTTTGGAAATATTTTTCTCGAGTTGGTTAAGTGCTTGTTTGATTGAATTTTCTACTGTCTCAAAAGGTCTACAAACATCTATTTGAGTTTTTTTAGAGTTATTTGATTGGGCTTTTGAGATTGTCTATTTTAAATTGAGTAAACGCTAGTAGAGTTTAAACATCTACTAGGCAAAAGCTCATGGGGAGGTGTTTTTCCAAATATATATTTTTTTTATAAAAAAAAAAATCTACCAACCAAACAACTATAATTTTTTTTTTTCAAAAACTCTATTTATAATAGATCAATAAAGGTTTTTCAAAAGCCCAACCAAACAAACTCTAAATCTCTCTAATAACCAATTCCATCAGAAGATTTCTTGGTTCTATGCAGAATTTAAGATATCTCAATCTCTCTACTGCTCGATTTCATGGAATGATTCCTCCACAACTTGGAAATCTTTCCAATCTTTTTCTTGACCTTCACATTGATTCTTTCTCTTCTCCCGAAAAGCTACTATATGTTGATAATCTAAGGTGGATAATTGGTCTTAGTGTGTTGAAGCACCTTGACTTGAGTTATGTAAATCTTAGTAAAGCATCTGATTCGTTGCTACAGATAAGTTCACTCCCTTTCTTAGAGGTGTTACGATTGTCAGACTGTCTACTTCAACACTTGCCTCAAATTCCAAATGCAAATTTTTCGTCTCTTACCACCCTTGATCTTTCGGACAATGAATTTGTCTCAAGTATGTTGGTTAAATCTCTCTAACAACCGATTTCATCAGAAGATTCCAAATTTTATTGATGCAAGTCAAATTTCTTCGCTTTACTTGAGTTCCAATGAATTCTTTGGCCCATTACCACATATATGTTTTGATGTGAAATGGATATCGGATCTTTCTAATAATGCTTTATCTGGATCAATTTTCGAGTTTTTGTGTAATGAAATGGATGAGTCTAAGACACCAAAATTTTTCAGGCTTGACAATAATTTTTTATGTGGAAAACTACCAAATTGTTGGAATAATTGGCAAAATTTATCTGTCTTGAATTTCAATGAATTTACCGGTAACCTTCCTACATCTATGGGATATTTAAGTCCTCTTAGATCACTGGTCTTTCATAAAAATAACCTCTCTAGAGTTTTGTCACTTGAAAATTGTACAAAATTAGTTTCTTTTGATTTTCATGTTAAACTCTTTTATGTAGCTAAAAGTTGTTTAGTATCATTGTTTGTCGTTTGACGTACCTAAGTTATCCTACAATAGAATACTACACCTAACTGTGACCAATATTTGTAAGCACTAGCCAAATTAAACTATAAAAGACTTGTACTCATAGTTATATGGATGATCATTTGTAGTTTATTGCTTGATAGTTCACATTGGAGCTTCCATGGCAACTTCACTGGGTCCCTTATAAATAGCTTGAGGTTTAACCACATCAAACGAGATAACAAATCAGCATGAATACCCAGAGTAATGAACTATTGATGCTGATTTGTTAACACCTCTCTATTGGGTATTGATGCTGGTTTGTTATCCCGTTTTACAAGGGAGATTCCACTATAACTCTATAAGCTGTCATGGAAACTTCAAAGTGAACTATCAATTAATTAACTACAAATGCTCCTCTCTATCTCTAAGGGCATGTTTGGTGCATGTGATGAGATAGAATATAACTAATTTTAATCTCATCTCCCATGTTTGTTGGTTGCATGTCATGAGATTATTATAATCTCATGCAACTAACTTATCCCACGGTGGTAAGACTATAAATTAGTCCCACCACTTTATAAATTTTTTTTAATTTTTTTTTCTCTTTTCAACTTATTTTAAATTTTTTATGTAATTAAATATAAATATATTTTAATAATCAATAAAATGGTTTAATTTTAATGTACAGTTAAATATTTTAAAATTGGTAGTAAATACTTAAATTATTTTTAAATGAACAATTTAAATATTTTAATTTTTTTCAACTTTAATATAAATATTTTTTAAATCAGTTCAATTCTATGTAACAATTTTATCCAGGTGACGTAGGGCTATTTAGTCCCATTTTTTTTTGTAAATTCTTTTTTAAAAAAAATTTAATTCTAAAATTTTATATTTATTTAATATATCTTATTATAATATTTAAAAATGTTAATTTTCTTTAATATTAATTTTAGATCTTTTATTTATTTTTTAAAATTAAATACTTAATTTATCTAAAAGTTATTTAATTAATAAATTGCACACTATATTTTTTAAAATTAAATACTTAATGTATCCAATCATATCTCATTTAATCCAATCTAATTGCATAAATATAATCATATCTTATCCCGCGTGTCAAACGGGCCCTAAGGGTATAAGTCTATCGTAGGATGATTTGTATAGTGTTGAAAAACATTGTTCACAGTTAGGTGCAGAATTCTAATGCAGGATAACTTAGGTACATCAAATAATAGACAATTATACTAAACAACTTTTAGCTACATTTCCGACAACACCACTGATTTTGTACAATTTTCAAGTGACACAACTCTAGAAAGGTTATTTTTACGAAAGACTAGTGACCCAAGATGACTTAAATATCCCATAGATGTAGGAAGGTTACTAGTAAATTCATTGTTACCTAAATTCAAGAATTATTTTCAAGCTTGGGAATTTTGGGTGTTGTGGACTCATCCATTCCATTACACAAAAACTGGAAAATTGATTCAAATAAAGCATGATTAGAAAGATCGATATCCATTTCACAGCAAAAGATATATGAGGTAATGGACCAAATAATTTATTGGAACTCAAGTAAAGTGAAGAAATTTGACCAGCATCAGTAAAATTTGGAATCTTCTGATGAAATTGGTTGTTAGAGAGATTTAACCAACCGACTTAAGACAAATTCGTTATCCGAAACATTAAGGGTGGTAAGAGACAAAAAATTTGTATTTGGAATTTGAGGCAAATGTTGAAGTAGATACTCTAACAATCGTAACACCTCTAAAAAAGGGAGTGGACTTATTTGTAACAACGAATTAGAGGCTTTACTAAGATTTACATAACTCAAGTCAAGATGATTCAACACACTAAGACCAATTATCCATCTTAGATTATCAACATATAGTAGCTTTTCTGGAGAAGAGAAAGAATCAATGTGAAGGTCAATATATTGAATATTGGAAAGATTTCCAAGTTGTGGAGGAATCATTCCATGAAATCGAGCAGTAGAGTGATTGAGATATCTTAAATCCTGCATAGAACCAAGAAATCTAGGAATTTGAGTTCCTTGAAAATCATTAAAGCTCAAGCCAAAGTGAATCAAATGCTTCAAATCAAGCAAAGATGGATTTATCTTACCACCCATCTGAGATGGATTTTGAAGTCTGAGTTGAAGGACATAGCCTGTGAAGTTGTGGCAGATAACACCAGCCCAGTTGCAACATTAATCTCCATCACCAATCCAAGACGCAAGCCAATTGAAGGGATCTTTGAGATCCGGCTTGATGTTTAAAAGCGTTTGTCTCTCACTCTCAATGCAACCCATATAAGAAGTTACATAAGAAGTCGGTTAGCTTCTTATGTGGGTTGCATTGAGAGTAAGAAGCAAACACCTTTAAGCTAATGTTGATGGTCGTCATGGAAAGTAACTCAAAGAAAACAATGACAACAACAATCCAAGACGCAAGCCGACTGAAGGGATCTTTGAGATTCTGCTTGAAGTTTAAAAGCGCTTGTCTCTCACTCTCAATGCAACTCACATAAGAGGCCACATAAGAAGCTATTGAGTTGCATTGAGAGTAAGAGACAAGACGCTTTTAACCTAACCTAATGTTGCTGGTTGCTATGGAAAGTAATTCAAAGAAAACAATGACAGCAACAACTCATCATGTTTTGGTTTCATTGCAATAATGGACTCTATATTTGAAATTATCAAAAAGAAGAGAAATGTGCATGGGAAGGTTATCATCGCCATGTAGCCTATAAGTCCCATTGTTTCCTGTATATGAATTGATGGAAAGAATTATAGCTTTGACTCTTTGACTCTTTGACTCTTTGACTCATGAGTCTTTTAATGCAGCAATAAGTTTTTCGGATTGTGTTGTAGACTTGTAGTCTACTGTGTTGTTTCTTGTTTGCTTCACGATCTCATTTTTCTCTGTATAAACTATAAAGAGATTTTGGATTACTTAGATGGGTTTCATTAATTGGGCCCATTAGGCCTTTTTTGAAAATTTAAGGTCTGGCCCATTCTTGTATGGACATGTTGTATATTGGATGTTGAATGCTTGATTTTAATATTAAGGTTGTGTGATAATATAAAATGTAAATAGTTACGGGAGCGAAAACTAGTATTTAAAGGCTTGTAAATTTGAATATTGAATATTTTCAGACTAGGGATTGTGCATCTGTTAGGGATTTGAACCGATGATCGCGGAAGCGTCATGCCTAATATACGTCCATAACTCATAGCAATTAATAAAGTCTATAGCAGAAAAATAGATGAGAGAAAATAAATCAATCATAACACAATATATACTTGGAAAACCCAAATCGGGTAAAAAACCACGGGCCGTTAAGACGACAGAGAAAGTTCCACTATATGATAAATTGTTACAACCATATATATTCCAGGATTCTCTCTCACACCTCAACCCCAAACCACTCTCACAAGATCCTCACAAAGAACCCCCACAATATCCCCTAGGTCCCCCATGAATATCACCCACGGATCTCTAACTTGATCCACTGATATTCCCTTAGATCCGTCCTCGGATATTCCCTTGGGTCTCTCACCCGGATCTCACCACTCTCTGATGTTACATGGTGTTTCTTGACTCCATACCAAATAACCTGATTACAAGGTCTATTTATACTAGCTATAAGGAGTTTAAGATAAAAGGAAATCATACTCCTAAACATACAAGAATTACTTATTCCACATAAAAATTATTTCCTATTTATGACAAGTCTTCTTGTAAGTAGAAATTTTTTACTTCAAGCATAAGACTTTCATATTCTTCATGAAAACAAACTCTTTTTCCTTTTTCGATAAGCACAAGAACTTCCTAGAAGAAAACCTTTCCTTTTTTGCGCAACATTCGTGATCTCAGCAAAAATACGCTATTACCGCGGTCTAGGTCGCGATGTGCACCCCGCTTCCTACACAGTGGAAAAACCACTGAAGTCCATAGCTCAGAATACCGCGGTTGGTGCCTTTGCCTCCGCCGCGGTCTACACCGTGCTATACATACTGGAATTGACAGCTCCCTGTGCTGCGATCCATGCGTTTGTCCTCATCGCGATCCACGCCGCGGTTTCTTCCAGAATCCGTTTCTTCAATTCTTCTTCGGTCTTCAAGCTCCCTCAAATACCAACTCTAACTTCCAAACGTATCTCACGTCTCCAGGAAGTTCCAACATCAGTTGAGTCTCGTTTGGTTCACATTTGGTTCATTTGAGAATACGAGCCAAAACCTAACAGCATCTTCTCTATGTATTAGCAATTGTGGAGAGACCTCTTTTCTGTTGTCTAATGGTCAATAGCTATTTCGTGTTACACAATTGTTTGATCTAAACAAGTGACTCGGACCAAACTAAACAAAACAATCAATTGAAACCGAAATGAATTGAACCAAGTTGAATTGAATTGGAAAGAGAGATAAAACCACTCCTAGTGTTGGGGACTTTTGGTGAATAAATTGTAAAAGAAAACAAAGAAAAAGTGAGTTGTTAAGACATTCGAATCATGGGTATACTAGTTTCAACTTTCAAGTTCAATTAAACACTTGACAACATGTAGCAATAATAAAATACGGATACATCAAATACGGATCCAAAGAGATAATAATAATAATAATAATAACCATAATCATAATCGGGCAGAAAAAGCAATCAGCCAATTAGGTGATTAGAACGTGGCACGAGTAACATTTGACTGATTGATTAGTAATTTATTTTGTCTTATAAGCTAGTACTTGATTGAGACTAAATTAAAGGTTCCAGTCATCATGACCTAAAAAACAAAGTGTGCCCATCTACTTTTTCTCAAAAATGATCCACGTTTGGTTCTTCTCGTTCTCATACAACACTCATTTTTTTTTAATTTAAAAACAACAACAATAACATATAAAATAATGAACATGCAAGAGGTTCCATAATGCAATATTAAAATGATCACCTTAGCTCATTCATATATGGGCGGTGAGTTGACATATTTGTTCTTTTATTGATGTTAAGAGTTAGGATTTTGATGTCAACGAACTAACTGGGTTTTTTTTTTTAAATATATATATATAATATCATACATTTAAAAATTTATCTCAATTTACCTGACTTATGATTTAATATGAAAACTTTTACATTTTCTCTTTCGGAGGTATAGTTTTACTCCTTAAACTATATATATACACACGGGTAATTAGTGTATGTTTTATGCATTTTTTTTTACCGAATAACATAACTTCAATGTAACTAATCTCTTCTTCGCTTTAACGTGAGTGAAATTTGAACATATAATTTTTATTAAATTAGTAAATTTAATGACTATTTTAATATCTTATAATACAAGGGCTCAAAAAATAAATAGCACTATTTGTGGTGGGTGTTGTGCAAATATCACCACATTACTAATTCATGTTTAAAAGGCACCAATATAGGTGTCCAGACAAAAATACCCCTTCCAAGTGAGTTTTTGTCGTTTTCAAACCTAGTGAGAAAAACCAGAGAGAGAAAACATCTCTTGGAAAAAGAACCTGCGTTGGAAGATCAGTGGTTTTCCGTCTGAAAAAGACGTCGAAGTAACCGGCGGTAGGACAACAGTGTTTATCGGGTGTTCAGACGAGAGCATCTTCAATCGACGGTAAGTTGAGTCAGATTATGTTGTTGATTTTGTTTGTAATAAGTTCATGTTTGATGTTGGTTGGTTGTTGATTAAACTTGTAGATTATGTTTGTTTGTTGATCTGAGAATGGTTGTGGGTTAGGTTAGGGTTTGTAAATCCGTTGAAGATCTGGGTTCCCGAGCTTTTTCAAGGTGATTCCGAGCTTTTTTCAAGCTTATTCGAGCTTTTTAAGAGTTTTTTTCGAGCTTTTTAAAACGTTTTCCGAGCTTTTTCAGGGTTTTCGAGCTTTTTCTGGGTTTTCGAGCTTTTTCAAACTGGTTCCGAGCTTTTTGAAAATGGCCGAGCTTTTTGAAACTATTGTCGAGCTATTTTAAAATGTGGCCGAGCTTTTTAAAACAATTTCCAAGCTTTTTGAAACAGTGCCCGAGATTTTTTAAAAAGCCCGAGCTTTTTTAAACAGTGTCCGAGCTTTTTTAAACAGTGTCCGAGCTTTTTGAAACTGAGTCCGAGCTTTTTCAAACAGTTGGCGAGCTTTTTTAGACAGTTCGAGCTTGTTAAAACTGAGTCCGAGCTTTTTGAACAGTCCGAACATTTTCAACACGTGTCCGAGCTTTCTGAAAAATCTTCCGAGCTTTTTTAAACTGAGTCCGAGCTTGTTAAAACCGAGTCCGAGCTTTTTCAACAGTCCGAGCATTTTCAACACGTGTTCGAGCTTTTTGAAACAGTTTCCGAGCTTTTTGAAAAAAGTTCGAGCTTTTTTAAACTGAGTCCGAGCTTGTTAAAACTGAGTCCCAGCTTTTTGAACAGTCCGAGCATTTTCAACACGTGTCCGAGGTTTTTGAAACAGTTTCCGAGCTTTTTGAAAGATTTTTCGAGCTTTTTTAAACTGAGTCCGAGCTTGTTTAAACCGAGTCCGAGCTTTTTTAAACTGAGTCCAAGCTTGTTAAAACCGAGTCCGAGCTTTTTAAACAGTCCGAGCATTTTCAACACGTGTCCGAGCTTTTTGAAACAGTGTCCGAGCTTTTTCAACAGTCCGAGCGTTTTCAAACTGGTCCCGAGCTTTTTCAAACTGTGCCCGAGCTTTTTCAAACTGTGCCCGAGCTTTTTTTATATGAGTCCGAGCATTTTCCAACTGTGTCCGAGCTTTTTTCACACTGTCCGAGCGTTTTCAATATGAGTCCGAGCTTTTTGAAACTGCTTCTCTGCTATTTTATATTATTATGTCCTAGCCTTTTACAGTTTACTGATGCATTCTTTCTATGAAAATGCAGATGAGTAGTGAACTAAAGGATTTGCTTAAAACTCCAGAGGATGAATGGTACGATGGAAAAATAACTCGGCATGACCATTTCAGCGACCTTAAAGATATCGACGTCGCACTAGACAGTGTACCAGAACAATTCAAGGTCGAAGACCGACGTCGGTATACAGAGTCTTGTTTTGGTCATTTCTTGAGGATGGATCGGGGGATGAAGTTTTCGGGTAGCGTAGTCCATCGACTGCTATTGCGCGAGCTACATCACGATGGGCCGCAGGATGAGATGAGATTTTTGTTAGGTACTCGTTCGGTCCGGTTCTCTAAGGTTGAATTCTGTCTGATCACCGGAATGAAGTTTGGAGTGATTCCCGACACGACGAGGTATGAGATGGTTCAGAACGGGATACAACAACGGTATTTCAATGGTGCAGCTGATGTGGATTATGAACAGCTGAAAGCTGTTCTACGGATCGGTGTATTTGAGGAGCAGTACGATGCTATGAAGCTGTGCCTCCTTTATATGCTAAACTGGATATTGATGGGGTTGGACGAGAGACAGAAAGTTCCATTATGGCAGATCCGGCTAGTCGAGGACTTGGACGCTTTTGATGCATTCCCGTGGGGTGCCCACGTGTATAGGCAGTCCATTATTGGATTCAAGAATGCCTTAAACGGTCGACGTGTGCGGTATGAGAGACGACAGCATGAAAAGGGCGTTGACGTTCACACGGTGGAGACGTACAACATTTACGGTCTAGCTCACGCACTGTTGGTGAGAATTTAGAATTTGTATCGTTTGAAAACCTGAAATTTTTTTTCCATGAGTTACGGAATAAATGATTGGATTCTGAATAACTTGTTCTTTTACATAGGTATTTGCGTATGAGGTTATCCCCGAGCTTGGGACCCGATTTGGGACACGTAGGGAGATTGAGTTGTCCCCCTGTATTCTGAAATGGCAGTTGCAAACTCAACCAAGGTCGGACAAGCTGGACAGAAAAATTTTCTTAGCCAGGGTAAGGATCTATTGTGTTAAAGTGTTTACATATTACGATTATACAAATAGAATGGTCTAACCACGATTTCAGATGTTTGCGAGGACTGCACTGGTGCTGACAGCAGCTGAGAGGGTTGCACGGTACTACGAGGGCATAAATGAGGGAGGCAGTCTATATATGGCTGCCGATGGACACGACGGCTCGGTACCGGATCCCTTACATCATACGACTGCCGGACCCAGTCATACGGAGGGTTCCGACCATGAGTTTGGCGGTGGGAGTCCCCTCAGGCACAGGCCGGATACGGAGGGTTCGGTCCCGGAGTTTGTCGCTGGGAGTCCTCTTAGGAGCAGACAGGTTCGCTTTGCGATGCCCAGTGGAGTACATTCACGAGAAGACGTTGGAGGGCATCGCCAGGTATGTAAAAAATGGTGTAATGCATTATTTATGTTGAAACAAGTGTTGGGTTTTAGTACTGATAATAATGATTTTGTTTCATGATCGTTTGGAACAAAAAATCCAAGATGTGATGGATGCAGTCGCTGCGTTACGGGAGGATATCCGGAAGAGTGATCGGGAACGGGATAGGCAGCATAGAGAGGTGATGGACTTTCTCTGGGGGCGGTGGGGTTCGACATCACAGTCTGGCAGGGATGGTCCACCCTCCCATGATCAAGACTCTCCCCGTACAGACAGAGACGGAGGGACAGACCCAGCCACCGGACCTACGACGGAGGCTGATGGACCTCAGACACAGGGTCCAACAGCTGGAGATACAGTACGAGACCAGCAGATGCAAGTCCCTGGTGGCACGGATACAGGAGTATTTGGGGAGACAGTTACCCAGGCGATATTAGAGTATCCGCTGCTTATGGAGGTACAGGATGTGGATCCTCCTGTTTATATCCAGGACCACACAGCGGACCCGTTCAGTCCACTGGGTCAGAGTCCCTCCTCCCGTACAGTCCACACTCCTGACCTGACCAGGCGATCCATAGGGAGCACCCCTGCGGTCCATCCGACACTGCTCACCTCTACTCGATCCCGTCACACCTCACCCCTTAGTGACACTGGCGGTCCATCCCACCGGAGCCCTCGACGTGATCAGCCATTTCAGAGTTCCTCCTCCCAACACCCCCCAATCCACAGTCAGCATAGGCAGCAGCGGATGCGCAAACGAGGCTGGCAGTTGATGAGCCCATACACTGACCCCTGTCGGCCGAAGAGGCCAAGGACACTGCCCATGTCATCAGCACATACATTCAGGCCCGATGGATTGGTAGACGCTGACCAGCTTGCGGCTTACAAAGCCTACAAGAGGAACGTGACGGGGGAATTGTAAGTATTAAAATATTGTGAATTTATTTTGAAACACCTAAGTTAAATTAGTTGTATTCCTAAATAATTGAAAATTACACAGACGTGATGTGGATCTGATGACCCCCGTGCCTGTGACTTGGTTCCACCGGTTGCAAACCAACTTTATGGAGTTGGAGGACACGGTACTTTCCTTACTTTGATTGTCTTTTAAGTTTGTTTAACTTATGGAAGAATACTAACAATGTATAATGTTTATATTGTCAGCATATTGACGCGTACCTGCATATTTTACGGAAGCGTCATCGAGCATTCCCCACTGTCTACATTCAGAGGATGAACCTACTAGATTCTCAGTTCTATGTAAGTGTTTCAAATGTACTGTTTTCACACGTCTGTTTGTTGTGTTTCATCCTGTTTCTAACGTTTCAGTTCGTTGTCTATTTTCAGTCAATGCTGGAGTTTCAGTGGCGGAGAATCATGCCTCGCGATGCTGTGGGCAAAGCCCCAAAAAACTGGTCTGTGTTGAAGTACAGGTGGTCCCCTGAAGATCTGATGACGGTACGTGGATTGCTCCCGGTAGGGAACCGACCATGGCACGAGGTTGACGCGGTGAGCAAAATACAGTTATGGTTTCAATGTGTTTAATTAAAAATTCTTATTTTGACCATAACAATATCTTGAACACTTGGTACAGGTCCTTATTCCGTGCAACGTTGGTGGCCAGCATTGGCTCGTGGCCAGCGTTGACCTTACTGTCGGGAAGATCCACCTGCTAGACCCGTTCAGACAGGAAGTCCCCCTACAGATCAGGAAAGAGCAGGTCGCTCCATTGCGGTGGTTTATACCCTCGATGTTGCATCAGGTGGGGTTTCACGATGCCAGACCAACGGGCGAGGCGAAGTATCAGAAGCGGAATAGGCCCTTTGGGGTAAGCATGGTGTCTACAACACATGTGCCCCAACAGACTATAGGGTATGACTGTACGAACATCATTTAAACTTTAAGTTTGTTTTATTCAACTTCTATTGTAACGGTTGTTCATGTGCTGAGTCGCAGGGGTAACTGTGGTGCTCATACCTTGAGATTGATGGAGTACGTACTGGCGAACAGGATGACGTTCGACTGGTCAGAAGAAGATATGTGCACCATACGGGAGAAGATGGCTGTTGAGATTTTTTGTAACTCCAAGCCACATTAGATGTTGTAGTTGTCGATGTACAAACAATTATAGTAATGAACTTTCAAATTATAAATTTTTTGTTTAAAATTTAAAGTGTTTTCATTTACAAGTACAACACACGCATTTCATATCATACAATAAAACAAGTAATAATTAACACCCCAACTCAATTAAACAATAAGTATGAACGGCTCGGTTCACTCCTCGGCAGATTCCTTGTGTGGGCACGTCTGTTTGTTATGTCCAACTTGATGACATACGCTACACTTACGACGGTATTCCTCGGGAACAATTCTGCTCGGACCTTCAATAATCAAGGGCGGATTAGAACACCTCCTGCTATTATGACCTGATTGTCCACATCTTCTACACGATTGGGTGGTTGTCCTCTCGGAAGACGATGCATGTCGACCCTCCATCGGGCGACCTGATTGTCTCTTGGCCTTTGGATTTAAAACCACCCGCTCAGCGATGTCGGACGGCACTACCCATGAAGAACGATGGCCAACAGGCATAATAGGAACTGAGTATGCATCAATAAGTGTCTGTCTCTTGTAGTAGTCCGAACACAGCGATGTGAAATTCAAATTCCGCTCCCTGCAAAACCAATGAAAAAAGTGACAATCACGCTTGCTTAATATAGGGTATAATTTTATACTGTTAATGTACCTTGCCGCTGCGAGTGCGTGAGAACACGGAAACTGATCCATTTGGAATTTGTTGCATGTGCATGTCTTCCGGGCTAAGTCAACAGTCCACTGTTTTCCGGACCGTTTGACAGAGAAAATGTTCCAGTCCACTGGATTGACGGTCATATAACCGCACTTCTCGACCCGTTGTAGCATCACAAGATGTGATGCGTCGGTCAACTGATGACGCATGGACTGTGCAGCTCGATGTCGATCGTGAAACCAACGCTGTAACATATTCATAATGAACTCTGCCAATGTCAACATAGGGAGTTGTCGTGCGAATTTAAGGCATGAGTTTATGCACTCTGCAACATTTGTTGTCATCACCCTGAACCTTCGTTGGGGACAGTGTACACGAGACCATTTGTGTGGACCGGCAGATTCAACATAATCGAACGCATTCTTGTGCAGGTTACGTAACTCACCCATGTACCGGTTATATTTGAATTCAGTGTACGCTCTAGCGGCTTTGCCCATTAAGCTGGCAACATCTTTTCTGTGAAATCGCTTCTTCACATTTTCACCAAAGTGCCAACAACATATGGTATGGGTTGCATAAGGGAACACTTTAGAAATCCCTGCTTCAATGCTTGCATGTCGATCGGAAATAAAAACCAGATCATCTATATGACCAAGGGCACCCTTCAAGCAATCCAAAAACCATTCCCATGAAAGGTTGTTTTCGGAGTCGCCGTACCCAAAAGCAATTGGATACACCTGTTCGTTTCCATCTTGGGCAGTTGCAACAAACATTGTACCCCCGAATCTTCCCTTCAAATGGGTATCATCAACTGCAATAACCGGACGCATGCACCTCTGAAAACCTCTAACTGAGGCCCCTAATGACATGAAAAAGTAAAGGAATTTACCGTCGTCAGCGCAATGTAAGTCAGTGATTGTGCCGGGATTTTGTTGTTCCAGCACGTAACCAAAAGACGGCAGTAGTTGGAAGGTTTCTTCATGTGTCCCATAGGTCAGTGACAATGCATAATGCAAGGCTTGATATGCCTTACTGTACATGATTTGGATGCCATACATTGTTTTCATATCGGCGATTATATCCTTGGGACGCATGAGACGACCATCTTGTTGTTGAAGTCTAGGTGCAACCACTTCTCCAATTATAACTGCACTAGCTTGTCGGTGGCGACGGTGAATCTCCTCCAATGGACAACTGTGTTCATTGACAAAACTTCTTACTTGGAAGTACGTCCCTTCATCTCTTCTCACCGCTCTTAATTTCCATGTACAGTTGTCAATCAAACAAACAAGATGTAACGTTGTCTTATTGGACCTTTTCACCTTCCATTCGAAGTTTCGCCGCATTGCGAAAAGGCCAACTAGTCTCTTCAGATCCTTTTTTGTCGAAAAGAACTGACCTTTATAAATCATGCATGTAGGTTCTTCTGCTACCAAGGTTGTGCTTCTACCAATCCCAAACGAGTATGAATCTGCTCCGGGAATAACCCACGTTGTGGTATTATCAGAATCATCTGTAGATACATTATGCCGGACCTCGGAAGTACCAGGCATATCTGCTCCGGTGCAACTAACTCCTTCTACACGTCTTCCACGTCTTTGAATTTGGACATGATCTTCATCAGTGTTCTCTACAGGATCTACCAGATCAATATTTGCCTCATTATCCACCTCCTGGTTAGGCCCAAGGTTCGGTTCAGTGTTCTCCTCATTGTACATCTCATTGTATTGCTCATTGTACCGCTCATCATTCATCTCAAATCGACAACCAAACACATCGTCGAATTGAGGTTCACAAACATCTGCATGGTCGACCACTACCGGTTGGACAGCACATATGTTTTCCCCACCTTCAGTGGCACTCCTTTGTGTGAACACTTGGTTGCTACCGCTAGCGGATCCAAATGGTTGGGTATTTTCAGGAGCAGGAATATCATTCCGTATCACATCTCCAGTTGCCCTCTCAATTAGACTAACACATACTTGAGGGATCACCCGATCTTCCCCTAGCATAAACTGAACATCATCGTCATTTCTTACAAATGTGCGACATGTAGCGCCAGGAACGATTGATATTGACTGTAGATCAACATTGTATTTGTTTACATCATACTTCACAACGGTATGCACGATCGACACCAATTCTTCGTAACTCATATTCTTTGACACATACATTCCTTGGTTGTCGGATCCAACAAACCTCTGACTTCCGTCGGGTAACTGCTCCCATCGACCGTTGTAAGATATTACTATTCTCACCCGATTCATTATCCTGTAACATTCATCACCACAAACCATTATGACAAACATAAAAGATATGGAAAAGGCTCAGAGCCTCTTAAAATAGTTTCCGAGGTTTTTACGAGCTTTTTTACAAAGTACAGAGCTTTTTTACAAAGTCCGAGCTTTTTTACAAATTCCAGAGATTTTTTACAAAAGTCCAGAGCTTTTTTACAAAAGTCCCGAGCTTTTTCACAAAGTCCCGAGCTTTTTCACAAAGTCCCGAGCTTTTTTACAAAAGTCCCGAGCTTTTTCACAAAAGTCCCGAGCTTTTTCACAAAAGTCCCGAGCTTTTTCACAAAGTCCCTAGCTTTTTTACAAAAGTCTCGAGCTTTTTCACAAAGTCCCGAGCTTTTTTACAAAAGTCCCGAGCTTTTTCACAAAGTCCCGAGCTTTTTACAAAGTCCCGAGCTTTTTTACAAAGTCTCGAGCTTTTTTCATGTCTCCGAGCTTGTTTTCTAAAGGCTCGAGCCTTTTGTCCAAAGGCTCGAGCCTTTTGTCCAAAGGCTCGAGCTTTTTCAAACATGCTCCGAGTTTTTTCAAACAGTGTCCGAGCTTTTTAAAACAGGGTCCGAGCATTTTCAAACAGGCTCCGAGCTTTTTATTAACAGGTTCGGAGATTCAAATTTCACAGATTCAATATTCACAAAACCAGTTTCATGTTTACAAAAGGAACGTTTTTAAAAAATGAAGGATCAAAAACAGTATTTCAGTCAAACATATTACCTTGTTGTGCTTACTGAAGAACGTTGAGTAGAGTAGTTTTCAAATTTATTGTAGACAGAGAAAGAGAGGAGTTCCTGCCTTCAGCGTTTCAAGTGTGGAGATGGAAGTACAGACACAATTAAAAATTGATTATTTAAGGGCAATTTTGGTAGTTCACCAAAATAGGTGCCTTTTAAACATAAGTTATTAAACCGGTGACGTTGGTGCAACAGCGAGACAAAAAGGTGACATTTCTCACCATTTCCACTACAATACAATGTATACAGGTCTTTTTTGACCGAAAAACCAATCAACCTCTGATTTATTATTATAATAACCATATATCCATATGAATGAAATAATTCCTTCAACTTCATTAATTAGAATAATATATATATATAATTAAAAAAATTAAAATAGTATATATAAGGTTTTAATTAATTTGCATCTCACGCATGCAATCGATTGTCACATGAAACTAAACTGGACTTAGTCAAATAATATACTTGATTAACAAATTGTAACTAATTAATTAATTAATGTGAAAAAAAAACTAGTATTGACCTCAATTTTGTAATATAACATGATTTATTAATAAAAATTATATAGTTCTAATTACATGGGATCCGAGTTATAGAAGCAATTATTCTGCAAGCTAATACTGTAACTTTTTTTTTTCTCAATTATAAGACGGTGAATTTTGGTATAATTAAATATGTGCGAATCTCCATTATTTCACAAGAAAAAAAATATGCGAATCTGCACTATTTAAGTGTCAAATGGAGATTCTTTCAAAAAAAAATGTCAAATGGAGATAAGATATGATGAGGAAGAGATGGAAAGAGGACATGCATTATATGACACAGACAACACACGAAAGTCCACAACAAATGAACATACTCTTTTTCTTTTTCTTTTTTAAAGAATTGAACATACTCATTTGAATGTGACCCATTATTATATATATATATATATATATATATATATATATATATATATATCAGTATCACAAATGACAAATGACAGTTACCAACTCAGCCTTTTGTTTCTGCGGTGGTGGAGATGCAAAAGCAAAAGCATGGTAAAAATTTTGAACCCAACTCCCCACTTTTCACTACTAAAAGCAGATGGTCATCATAAAGAGTGCTAACCAGAGGGATTTCAATCTCAAGATTTCCTTGCAGATATCATGTGAATAAAAATGAATTGTGTATTTCAATATGTGAAGTTATGAATTATTTAGTTTAGTTCATATATATATATATTATATATATATATATATATAGGATATGTGAATTGCTACACTCTGATACCATATGAATAAAAATGAATTATGTATTTCAGTACTTTATTTTTTATTTTTTGAAGTATAAAACTATTAGATAAACTCAGGAATTTTTTTAAAGAGGGGATAACTCGAACCCGCAATCTCGTGGTGCAAGTGTGATGAGTTTACTACTTACTAACATCATCTCGCCTATTACAATACTTTATATCGAACATATATATATATATATATATATATATAGTAAAATTTGTAAAACATAGAAATTTTTTCAATAATATTACAAAATATAAATATGTTTTTTTAATATTACAAAATATAAATATGTTTATATATACTTTAATGTATATCCGCAAAGCATATGTTAAACGGTTCGAATTCTAATTATTGTCCACCAACATGAGATTTTTGTTAACCAATCTTGTTGCTTTTTTTGTGTTCGGTGGATCCGTACGTCTATACAATTGTCATGAATCATGATCATCATCTCTTTATTTATCATGACAAAAATTCTTGGTTAACTGAAGCCGATCCGGTCATGTTTTGAGAAATTATATGTGATAAGATTTAACTAATTATAAATATTTGAGGTATAGATTTTTATTTTGAAGTAATTTAGATATAAATTATTATTCGTCCATATATGTGTAATCGATTAAAGGAAAAAATGTAATTATTTCAAACAAAATGGTAGGACACGATCTTTTCTTTCACTGATACATCTATTTCCTCCATGTACTTTATGATGAATTTTTTTCTTCTTTTTTACAAGATTTCATGCAACAAACAAGGTGTTAACTTAGCTTATCTGGCCATTAATTATCACAACTTTATTGCATCAGGAACCAAATAAACATTGTACTTATACTTATTTTAAGAGTAGTGCTATTTAAATACTTTCTACCAATCTATTTATACCCTATTTTTTTAATTATATATTATTCTTTTTTTCTTTATCAAAATTACTTAAATAGACATATAATTTAAAGAAACAAATCTTCTAAAAAGTAAATATATTAAAATCTTACATTCCTTTTCCATTAAAAAAAAACAAACCCAATAATCTTATTCTTCAAAAAAAAAAATTAACTCTTAAACCCTAAAATCTGCCTCTTACACACATATAGAATATTATGAAAGAGTTTGAGAATGATATCAAGAATATGGAAAAATTGTCTAAGAACAATATCAAATATCTGGAAGAATTGTCTGAGAATGACATTGAGCAAGAATTGTCTGACAATGATACTAAGCATCTAGAAACAATTCATTATCTGAAAATAAGTTTGAAGTTTAATTTTTCTTTAGAATGATATCAAGTTGTCGTTGTGTTCAAGTACCATGTTATTTTTTATTTTTTCTTTTCCACCATGAAATAAGAATAAAAAAAAATAAAAAAAAGAAAAATAAATAAATAAATAAATCAATCAATGAAGGTAAGAGAGATGTATATAGATACAGAGATCAGAGATAAAGAGATCATATATGGTATGTATTAAGTTTGAAACATGAGTAAATTCGGTAGTTTTAGAAATAAACCAAAAAATTTAATAAAAATATTTAATTTTATTTAATTAAATCAAAATTTTAAAAACCAATAACACCACTTTATTTTAATTCTTAACTGTATATTTAATGTCACGTGGATTAGATAAATTACACTTTTCTTTTCCGGGACGATGTGTTTAATACATTACAAGTCAACTCTCAACAGGTATCCACGTAATTTCAACCATAAAAAAGGAAAAAAAAAAGATCGGCACGTCTACTTCATAAGTCTGTGTCACAATTACATTACCTTATGTGACATCAATTAATATAATTTAATATTTATATATACCATATAATATAATTGAGTGGATCTAATCAATTAATATAATTCAATATTCATACAATATGATTTGATTGAGTGGATCTAATAAATATGCTCGATCGATGCATCGAAGCATCTCTCATTGAATAATTTGATTGCCACTTATATATATAGCCATTTCGTTCTGAGTTCTGACCAACATAAATATATATAGCTAGCAAAACAGGCCACCACTGAGTAGAGATCGAGACTCTGATTTTCCAGCAGTAATGGCGAAGATCGCTTTAGGCCACCACCGGGAAGCCACCCAGCCCGACTGCATCAATGCCCTCATCGTCGAGTTCATCACCACCTTCCTCTTTGTGTTTACTGGAGTCGGGTCTGCCATGGCTGCTGGTAATTAAACTAATTATTATATATACATATACCACTGTCCGTACTGTATTTTCTTTTGATATATACAATAATGTTATATATGAACGTGTGACGTGTGATCCAGACAGGCTAGTGGGAAACGCTGTGGTGGGGTTGTTGTTTGTGGCGTTGGCTCATGCCCTTGTAGTGGCGGTGATGATATCGGCCGGACACATTTCCGGCGGTCACCTGAACCCGGCGGTCACTCTTGGGCTGTTATTTGGTGGTCACATCACCTTCTTCCGATCCATCCTTTATTGGATTGACCAGTTGCTGGCAGCTTCACTTGCATGTATTCTTCTCAGCTATCTCACTGGTGGATTGGTAAGTCCAGATTCAAAATATATATGATTTATTAGTTCTTGATCAAAATTTAATTTAAAAAGAGTTTCTCTCATCTACTCTTTCAATCCCATCCCAGAATTTTTTTAAAAGAAAAATTGTAACACCAACAGGGTTAGGGTATGTCATGATATACCTAGATCAAATACTATATGCGTAGTTCGGATATCTACGATTATAATTGAAAAATATCTATTCCTGCATTGGGAGAAAACTCCAACAAATTTTTGTAAAATGTCCGTAAAAAAATCAGTCCATTCAGGGAAAATATGAAAGCCGTCCTTGTTATTTAAAAATTATCAATTTAATCCAAATATTTATAAAATTATGCAATTCGGTCCTCATCGTTTCATTTCCTATCAAAACAATCATTATTGTTACAATTTGTATTAAACTTAGTCCCATTAAACTGTTACCATTAGCGATTTTGTTAACTTTTGTTGAAAAAGATCATTTTACCCTTTTGAAATATTACAAAAAATACCTATAAAATTAGGAAAACTTCTTAACAATGCCCCTATAAAATTACTTAAAAAACTCCCCACAAAATATTTGAATCTAAAAGTACCAAAATACCCATATCCGCTAACACAAAATTTAACTGAAAAAGGTTTAGATGGACTATTTTAATCAAACTTGAAATATTAAGAACTCTTTTGATAATCAAATGAAACAATAAGGACCTTATCGATTCATAAAACAATAAGGACTAAATTGACATAACACCTTATTGTACTGAAAAGTGAGGTGGCAGCAGGTCGGTTTTTGTCGTTTTATATGTTTTTTCTCCTTCTTTGAATTAAAATGTTTTCTTTGTTTATGCAGGCTACACCAATACATACACTGGGAAGTGGTGTGGACTACCTTCAAGGGGTGATATGGGAAATTATTCTAACATTCTCATTGTTATTCACTGTATATGCAACTATTGTGGACCCCAACAAGGGATCTCTTGATGGGCTGGGCCCATTGTTGACTGGGTTTGTAGTGGGTGCAAACATCTTAGCTGGTGGGGCTTTCTCAGGGGGCTCGATGAACCCGGCGCGTTCCTTCGGACCGGCTTTGGTGAGCTGGGACTGGACCGATCATTGGGTTTACTGGGTTGGACCACTCATTGGAGGTGGTCTTGCTGGGTTCATCTATGAAAACTTCTTCATCATCAGAACTCATGTTCCTATTCCCTACGAGGAGCAGCCAATAAGTTATTCCATTTAATTTGTCTGAATTGTATCAATCATGTTTAATGTTGTTCTTCATGTACTCTAGCTTTTGTTTAATTGTTTTATCGTTTTTGCTTATTAATAAATAATTACTAGTTCATAAATGAACAATTAAAACTATGTCACTGTATATAATGCACAAGGAGTTTTCTCTGCTTACCGTGGGAGTAAATCTAAATCTAATTTGAAAAATTGTGTAAGAATTACTTGTGTTACAAAACAGATTATAGGTCAAAGGCCTGAAGGCCGAAGACTTACACTCTCCAATTCCATTAACCCACCAAGGTTCAAAGGGAGACTTCTCCCGGTCAATGTTGGGAGATAACTTATTTCGATTATGAAACTAAACATTTAGATCATGGTTGCAGTGTTGGATTTTAGTAGGTATTGACAAACAATTGTTCAACAATAAAAAAAAAAGATTATAGATCTGCCACAAAATTGGATGTGAAGAATGTTAGTAGTTGATGAAAGTTGCAAGATGTGGTAAAATGATATTGATGATAGTAGCAACTACTACTAGTAAAGTTTAAATATTTAATGGAATTGATGAAGCAACGATATTTTGGGTGAGTTTTTAATGGGATGGTTTGTAAATTGTCCTCTAACATGTTTAATGATAGAACCAACCTTATTGGTGGTGTGCCATGGCAAATAATTTTAATTCAATTAAGGTTTCACCACACTTAAAGTCAGTGGAGTAGCTGAGGACAATAACGCCGGTTGCTGGAGGGTAGGTAACACAAGCTAGGCAGAGAAGTAACTTAATTTTGAAGAGTTAATAATAACTGACTAGGATTAATTTTCATACCAAATTTTCTATAAAAATATGGGTCTCAAATGTGTACATAGATTAACGCATTCTCTCACAACTCTAATGTTAATCACATTCTCTCAACAATCTAATATGAGTGTTGTCTATCCTATTAGGGATGTCAAATTACCCATTGGTCCAGGGACCCGTGGGATCTGCCCCGTTAGGGGTGGTTTTAACCATATCATTTAAGTTGTGGTATGAAACCGGTATTTTTTTTAATCTTCAATTTAATTTTGGTACGGTTATGGGATTTTAAGTCCCCGCCCTTCCGTGTCCCCGTACCCGCTATCAATATATATATATATATATATAGAGAGAGAGAGAGAGATACTTTTCCCTCATATTTTCTTCCTTATCTTTTTTTCCCAATTTTTTCCTGCCATTGAAACACTACTCAATTCGAGATCATTATATATAATATACCCCTCACACTATTATTTTCATATTATTGATCAATAACATTTATATGATCTTTATCAAAAAGTCGTAAACAAAATACATTAATGGAATGAGGATGGTATGAGGTAAAAAACCGATCCCCTAATGGGGAATCCCCATACCTGCACCGTTTATTTTATGGTGGGTATTCATCGGGGATGATATTTCTCATACAAATTGGTATTGGGGACTGTAATGGAAAACCCGTCCCCGACTCGTACCATTGACATCCTTATATCCTATTGTGGGAGTAGATATTCGAATCGTACATATAATATTTAGTCTTAGTAAGTCTCGATAGACCCTTGAACCGTCATATTTCAAAAATAAAAATTACATATATTATATATGATTAAGATTTCATCTCACTTTTTTATGTATTATATTCTATTAAATGCTAATCATTTATTTAAACCATGTTTAAATTACAAACTCGGATGAAAAAATTTAAGTCCTTAAAACTAGAAATCATATATTCTAAACATGTACCCACAACATGAATTTTTGGGTCAATCAAGAGACAAGATAGATCCAAAAAACACAGACATATTTTATTAGAATCGGAGATGCTCACAACTAATCAGAAAAAAAAAACTAGTCTTTGCAGAGAAACGATAAGAATACTCTTATTGCTCTAGCTAGTTTATACAAAAGATCTAGCTAATTCAGAATAAATTAAAAATGAAAATAGAACCAATAAATCAGCACTTTTTTTTTTTAATTCATTCAAAATAATTACTTTTAATCTTCTTTTCCACCCAAGAAGGAGACAACACAGGACTCATCTCATAGTCCATCGTCTTCGTCGTCGCCGACGCTGTCATCGTCTTCGAGTCAGCACTCATCCTGTCTGTAAAATCCAAGCATATCTTCTCTTCAGGCATGACCTTAATCCTCCACGCCTTAAAAGTCTGATCCAAACTTGCACTATAAACCAAAAACCCCATCACAACTTTTTCCATCTCCAAACAAGCAGCTAAGCATCTCACAGGCCCTCTATGTCCATCCAACACAGCCAAACATTCATGAAAACAGCTCCCTTCTTCTCTCCTCCAAACCCTAATCGTCGTATCCTCCGATCCACTAAATATCAGCTTCTCTATAGCCACCAAGCAGAGCACAGCAAAACGGTGGCCTTGTAAAAACCCACCATGATTAAACCTTCCTGACATCTTTTCTTTTTCCCAAAAATTTATGGTCCCGTCAGAGGAACCGGAGTATAAAAAACAGTTGTTAAAAACCGTACTCAAAGCTAGGGCATTGACAGGTGACTGCTGAAATTTTAGCGTCATCGTTAGGGTATGAGAGTTTTCTCTATACACTCTCCTCCATATCTTCACTGACCCATCGGACGAGCAAGTGAAAACACAACCATCGTCTTGGTTGACCACTATTGCATTTACGTTACTTTCATGTGCCAGGAACGAGTCGACGCACTTTTTGTCAAGGACCCGCCAGGCCTTGACAGTTTTATCGTACGAGCCGGTGTATAAAAGTCCCTCTGCATGGTAATAAGCCATGCAAGATACGCAATCTCTGTGTTGTTTTTGTTGGCTGTTCGATTTCGGAAACATCAAGAACGAGCTTCTTCTAGGCAATGTCGCCACCTTTTTTGTCCGGAAGTTGTCGGAAACCGTGAAGTTCCAGACTCGGACTTTGCAGTCTCTATGAGTGGTGAAGAGCATGTTGCCGTGAGCTAATATGGCGCGGACTTCACCGCAGCTCGCTTTTATGTGACCTCTCTCGATACAGTCTGGTTGCCTCCATGCACGAACACGGTTGCTCTCGGAGCCAGTGAAGACTAATCCTTTCGAGACAGCGATGGAGTAGATGTTCCCTTCGTTTCGATGAAGCGATGCAATGCAATGGTAGAGAATAGAAGGAGATGGGGTTTGTAGAGGAGAAAGTGTCCATGGAGATTCCGGACTAGGCGGTGGAAGAAGAGTGAACACAGGACCAGGAGAGTGATGAGGGCTATTCGAAGAAGGCCTTGGAGGGCTGAATTGGAGGTCTTGTTCACACATTTCTTGGTTGGTTTTGATTGAAAGATTGTGATGGTTATGATAATGATGACGAAGACGATGAGTAGGTGATTGGGGAAATTCTAATCTCTCTTCATCCATGAAGCTAAACAAATTTTTCTTGTCATAGAATTCCATGGTGACCTAGATAGATATAGATAGCAATACCAAGTAAAGATATTGTGTTTGCCAAATATTGTATAGATATAATGATCAATTAGATCGAAGTAGTCACGATCATTTATGTTTTCTGTTACGATTGATTGAATTGAAGGACAGAACAGAAGGCAGTGAAAGGCACAACTGGCATAAATTTTCATGAGTAGTGAAAGATATTTGATATTGATATATATATCATTGATTGAAGTTAGCTGTGTGCATTGACCGACCGTGATACTTCTAAAGGCAAAGAGGTCCGACACGGTTACAACCCCTTTTAATTTTGTATGTTCAAAATGGGTTGGGTTCTGCGGTTGCCCTTCACTGCCCTATAGTTTATATATATATTTTCCGGGAAGCCATGCGATTATCAAAATAGGGACCATCTACAAATATTTAATTTTTGTCTTGTAATTTCCTATTACAATTTATTGAAACCAAGATATATATCAATGATCAATCCGACAAAATGAGGTTGGCTCAGTACACCTAAGAGGTCGATGATTCGAGTCATGTCCCAACCCCATCAGATTGTAAAAAAAATTGTTATTATTTGATATTCATTTCATGATATGTATACTGGCTGGCTAGCTAATTAGTTGGTGAGATGTTTTTTTAAATGGAAGAAGTCTTTTAATCAATCCTCGCTTCCAAATTTGGGGGAGTTAATTTGGTTTTCAAATCAATTTTGTAAACTGAATAAACCATACTGATCAACATAAATATTGCTCTAAATCCCCTAATGATCATAGCAGCTAATTAAATCACCTGAGAATAGCTGACGAATATATATATATATATATGTAGGAATCCATACCATAAATAAGAGAGGTTGGCTTCCATGTGGTAGCTGAATTTGGACCAAAAAAACAAAGTAAAAATTAAGGGATCATTGACGCTGGTAGTTATGGCAATAAGTTGGAATTGATCAAGATGTGTTCATTGTAGTTTTTTTTTTCCAGGGTAGGGACGCATATATATGTATATATATATATATATATATAGATAGAGAGAGAGAGAGAGAGAGAGAGAGAGAGAGAGAGAGAGAGAGGTAATAAAATTGGGTAAGTGAGTGGTAGGTTTGTTTGGTTGTCATACATAGGGATGGGCGTGGGAGGGTCCCTCCACCCCCATCCCCATCCCCATTTCTGAAATCTCTCCCCATCCTCACCCCCAATCCCCATTTGGGGGAAATGGGGATGAGGGTGTTTGGGAGGAGGTTCCCCTGCCCCCACCCCCGTCTCTCATTTCCTCCATTTCCAATCTTAATATTTTTCAATCCGACATCCGAAATTTATAATTCTGGATTCGAAATTCAATCATTCCAATCGTTCGAATCACCCTGTTTCGATATTCAATCTAATAAATAATCAAAACATACAATCTAAAATATATAATTGATTCAATTTAATCCAAAATTAATAGAAATAACTATAGTAATTTAGTATTACACATAAAAGTCTAAACAAATTTAAAACATTCGATCAATCCAAAATATTTAAAACGTTTAATGTGTACTGTGGGTTAGTGCCTAGTGGATGTGGGTTAGTGTATAAGAGAGTTAGTGGGGTGGGTGGGTACTAATATACTATGGGTTAATTAGTGGTGGAACCAAGAATAATAAAATTAAAGTTACTTAAAAAAAAATTAAAAAAATATAAATATATATTATATACATATGGAGAAATGAGAAAATGAGGGCTTAATTTGCCCCTACCCCCACCCCCACCCCCAAACCCCATTTGGGGGCAAATTTGCCCCCAAATGGGGGTGGGGGCAAATGGGGATGGGGTTCCGTGGAGGAAATGGCCATCCCTAGGACTCATACACTAAATCGTGTAATATTGCAGCAATGACAGTTGGTCACATTGGACGATCGAGTAGATGTAGAACGTACAACAATAAGAATCTAGCAATAATGCATACCAATTTGGGTTTATATATTCCAAAATTGTTTCGTTGGAGAAAATCTTTGGTGCAATGAAAATTTTCTCGACCAGTTTTAAATTTTTAATAGAGGAATGCTAAAGGTATTGTAAAACTCATGTTAAGTTGTTAACTACTCATGCACCCCCCCAAAAAAATCATATTTAAAACAAAAATCAAAAGAAACAAGTGATGGCAAGTATGAGATTTAGCAATCGTCTTCGTTTTGATCTCTAAACATCTTGTAGCTCTCTGTCTTCCCCGCCACGTCTATCTGCTCTCTTCGCTTCTCTTTGATTTTTCACTTTTTTTTTCGTCTTCTCCAATCCCATCAATTTAAAATTACTTTTATTTTCTTAAAGTTAAAACAAGAGCTAATTATATGTAGGCTAATGATGTTGAAGTTATGGTTTAATGAGACGATGTTGAAGTTGCAATGCTTGTTGAGATTGTGTCCATAAAGATTTTTTTTTAAATGATACGAATATAACTATGAACAAAAATTTGGATTTTTAACATTCTTTTGATTTTGTAAAAATATATATATATATATATATATATATAATATTTATTCAAAAAAAGAAGAAAGAAAATAAAATATACAAACCTTCCTTTTCCATTCTTCCAAAACTTTTACACTATTAATTTGTTTTGAAAATTATTTATTTTTGTATTATTTTCAAAATTATTTATTTATTACCTTTTATAAATAAATTAAGAGTGAATTTTTTATATTTTAAAAAAGAATCTATTAAATTGAATGCAAGAATTAATATTTTTAATGTATTATCATTAATATTTTATAATATGATTGATATGTGGATAAATAGATACTATAAAAAAAAATTAAGTCATTAACTTTTGATAAGTTGAACCATTTCAAAGGAGCGACTTGCACAATAATTAAATTGGTTCTTGTAGTATATATATATATATATATATATATATATATATAATTATAATGTGATTTGATGAAAAAATAAATAAAATCTTTTCTTTTTAGGAAAAACAAATATTAAAATCTTCAATATAATATTTCCATATCAAAAAAAAATTCTCTTCTGACCTCTCCCAAATTGCCATATTAATTGCCCCCCTCCAAAAAATTGCCCCCAGTTTTTTTTTTTTTAAATCTATTATGGACATGTATACATAGGGTCAAGACTCAAGATAAATCAACTTTATTTTGTAACATAATATTGATTCCTTATACTACTAGCCATTTAGTTCTTCAGCCTGGCTAAGGTCTCCTCAATTTTTTATGTTATCCTCATTGTTGTTCTTGTGCTCGCAGCTGCAGGTACATTACATATTTTGGCATATTTTTCATATGTTATATACTTATATGCATCAAGGTTTTTTTTTTGTGAGTTAATTAAACAGAAAAACTAATTGTGGCATTTTTTCTTGTGAAACACCGTCCAAGGCCAAAACATGCGATGTGATAGATTTTAGGTTAATTGGCACCGATGTCTCTTGAACTATACCCGAATTTGCATCTTACCCGCTATACTTTTTTTTCATCATTAAACCTCCTGAACTTTCATAAATTGGAAATAGCTGACGGAATAGTAACGCCGTCCATTTCTCTGTTATGGCAACTTGCACTAAGTTCCCTTTATTATGTACATAATTGCATCAAACCTGAAAAATATAAGAATATAATGTAAATACCTCTCTAATTAAATTTAAAATTAAAAAAATATAAAACTATTTAGAAAATGAAAATAATAATAATTAAATTAAAATTAAAGAAATATATAAAACTATTTAAAAAATGAAAAAAAAACTAATTAAATTTAAAAAAAAAACTAATTAAATTTATAATTAAAATTGGGAATTTAGGCTAAATACCCCTCTGAACAAATTTTAAATATCAAATTTAAAAAATAAAATTTTAAAATTTAGGGATATTATCAAAAAAAATATTTATATAATATAAAAATAAAATGTTTTAAATCTCCACCATCCAAATCTTAAATGGATGGTGGAGATTTATTTATTTTAAAAAATAATTATATAAAAAAATGAAAAAAAAAATCCACCATTGAAAACATTTTCTTATAAAAACACAATAATTTAAAAAAAATGAGAAAAGAGATTCAAAAATATTTTTTTCATTATTTTTTTAAATTATTGTGTTTTTGTAAGAATGTAAGAAAATGTTTTCAATGGTTGATTTTTTTTTCAATTTTTTGTATAATTATTTTTTTATTTTTTAAATAAATAAATTTCCACCATCCATTTAAGATTTGGATGGTGGAGAGTTAAAACATTTTATTTTTATATTATATAAATAGTTTTTTGATAATATCCCTAAATTTTAAATTTTGATATTTAAAATTTGGTCAGAGGGGTATTTAGCCTAAATGCCCATATTTAATTATAAATTTAATTATTTTTATTTTTAAATTTAATTAATTATAAATTTAATTAGTTTTTTTTCATTTTTTAAATAGTTTTATATATTTTTTTAATTTTAAATTTAATTAGAGGGGTATTTACATCATATTATTATATTTTTCAGGTTTGATGCAATTATGTACATATTAAGGGGAACTTAATGCAATTTGCCGTAACAGAAAAATGGATGTTATTACTGTTCTATCGGCTATTGTCAATTTATGAAAGTTCATGAGATTTAATGACGAAAAAAAAATATAGGGGATAAGATGTAAATTCGGACATAGTTCAAGGGGCATCGGTGCCAATCAATCTAGATTTTATAACTACTTCCTGCGATGAGAAGGATTGTACTTCCCAGTGTTCTATAGATTATCCTGGAAAAAATGGGATCAGTGGAAAGTGCTATAGTGACGATCCTGGTTACTTCTCTTGTCATTACATTTATAATTGTTAACGATGGACTCATGTCATCTCTTATTTAATCTTAATAAAATTTCATATTATTATTGTTTTTGAAGTATTACAATATATTTTGACATCATACGGATTATGGGTATCAAACGCTATATACGTGACCCAGATATCTATCCCATTATATGAGATATATCTACTCCCATATACCACAACATCTGTAGTCTAAAAAAATAAGTATATTGATGTAGAAAAGTAAAGGAAGAATTTGTTGGATCTTGGATTGAAAAACGATGTAATAAAGTGCAAGAAAATTAATGAAAAGTGTATCAAGATTTTCGAAATCAATGGATGGATACTAGGACGTCGATTTCACGGTAGCAATTCTATTATATGCATTTAGAGCATCTCTAATATAAGTGTGGTTTGTGGAAAAAAAAAGATATCATATAAGATAAATAGACATTTTATTAAAAAATGTATCTCCAATGCAACTGTGTATATTCAATATCACGCTGATATGGTAAAAAAAATATTTTTCAGACGATATGTTGTACAACTATTTGTTTGGTTGACTCAGCAAGTATTTAAAATTGATATTAATTTTTCATCTATTTTTGGTAAGAAAATAAAATAAAAATCAAAAAAAGGAAAAAAAAAATTGGACATGTCATTAAAAAATAAATGTGTTTTAAACAGAAGATTGAAGACCAAATTTTGAGTTGATTGTCTATCAAATCTATCTTTATACCATATAGGAAGCAAGTCTCTTGACATTGTTGTAATGTCAACAGTTTCGGTTAACTTGGCAATTTTTTCAATTAAGTGACTCACTTTTGTAAAGCTTCTATTAAAGTTATGGCTAGTTTGGTATTGCTGTAACTTTTATAATAATCATTGTTAGTTATGCTGAATGAATGATCATTGTAACCCTATTTTTTTTCATTAATTATATATATTAAATCAATATTTAAATAAAATATTTAAATTATAAAAAAAATTCCATAAGAACAATAAAAATATTTTTAAAAGATTTTATAAATCAAATCAATATATAATATTTAATTTTGAAATGAAATAAAGTACGTAAATGATTTTAACTTGATTTCATAAGAGTAATAATTATATTTTAAAAGATTCGTTAAATGCTGAAATAGATTATTCCATAATCACTTAAAAAAAATAATCATCTATCTATTTCTCAAAATTATTGTCAAAACTTGTCAGATTATCAATTATTCACTTTTAAAAATTTTACCAAATATCATTTTATGTCAAAATTATAAAATAAGCTAATTTTAATTATTTTTAAACAATATCAAACTGACCCTTACGGTTATAAGTTTTTTTTTAATTATTATTAGCATGACACAACAATGAAATAGATTTCTTGCGAAAAACAGTTAGGGGTCGTTTGTTTTTTTGTCTGAAGACTGAACGGTCCTCAATTTTTCTAAAGACTGAATATGGACTGAAATCTGAACTTGAATGACATGTTTGTTTTTTTTTTTCTCACATCTGAATGTATTGTCAACACGTTTGTTTTTTAAAAGTAAAATTGTCTAAAAAAATAAGTAATTTTACATTTATACCCATGTTAAACAATTATACATATAATATGGAATAAAAACAATCAAAGAATAATAATTATATATGAACACATATGATCATGATCTTCTTCTTCGATCACAAACAAACTTAATTTTTACTAAAAAAAAAAAGAAAATGTTTTTTAAAAATAAAATGGGCAATAAGAAAACTCACACAAAACACTCTAAAAATATATATAAATACATCACCCTAATATCATAATAAAATATTGATATTAAACACCAATATGAGAAGTGATTAGGGTTATTTTTTATTTTTAAAGCTATTTAAAATAAGTAATATATTAAAATGAAGATTTCTATATCATATATAATTATGATGAAATTGGAAATGTGTTATATATGAGGGATAGCATCGGAAGAAAATATTTTGGATTGCATTTAATGCAATTCAGTGATTTACAATTAAGTGAAAAGTCGGGATTTTTTACTTTTTATTTTAAGTTGTTTTTTGGTATTTTTAAGTTGTTTAACACTTAAAAAACAAACAAAACAACTTAATAATTATGATTCAGACCTATTAAGTTTTAAGTGAAAAAAACAAACGACCCGACCCCTTATTGTCAATGATTCAAATCTCAGTCATCATTAATGGCAGCAAATACATTATCTTTGGAAATAACTACATCGGATACAAATCACGAATTTAACCCACCAAATTGAATACAAATCACAACAACATCATGATAATATTATCGTTGTTTATCATATATTCATATATAATAGTTTGAGAAGCTTTTAAAAATATATATAATAGTTTGAATAAATCACTGCCATCATTCCTTCAAGCCCAAGCCCACCAAAACCAGACTGTTTTCTAGCTCCTGTACCTGATCAGTTGGCCGTAAAACAATTTTTATAGATTAAAAATCTAACATTATTAGTGTATATATAGATTAATATAGCAACTAGAAAATATTACAGCACTATGAGTCCTCGTCTATAACCAAAAACCAAAAATACTGAATTTCTACGATTTCAAAACATTGCATTTAACTTTGTAAGTTATATAAAATATCCCTCTATACATGCTATGATATGTACGAACTGTGTGTCTTACAGATTTTTGACATAGAACGGATCATGGATATCAAAAGTTATATACATAGTCCAAATATCTATCTCATAGCCACAACATTCGATTGAAAATACCTGTAAAAAAAACAACTTTATTGATGTAGAAAATTAAAGGAAGAATTTGTTGGATCTTGGATTGAAAAACGATGTAATAAAGTGCAAGAAAGTTAAAGAAAGTGTGTCAAGATTTTTGAAATCAACGGATGGAAGCTTGAACTTTGATTTCACCATAGGCCATAGCAATTCGATTCCATTCATTCAGTTAACTTAGCTTCTTTTTTTCTTTCCAGTGACTCACTTTTGCAAAGTTTGTGAACCTTCAAGTCCCATGTACCAGTTCCAAAACTGTTTCATGGGTGAAAATCCTAACAGGTGCACCGAAGATTTTCTCATGACCAATCCTAACGTTTTAATGTAGGAATGCTAAAGGTACCCATACATTTTTAAGCACACCCCATTTTTTTTATATAAACTACGAATGCACTAAAAATATTTATTTATTTAAAACACAAATCTAAAAAAATCAATAGAAATAGGTCACCAGTAGGAGATTTTGTAACTCTTTTCATTTCTCCACATCTTGCATTTGCAACTCTCTTCGTTTTGATTTCTACACATCTTGTAGCTCCCTTTGTCTTCACCACCACATCTATCCACTATCTTCACTTCTCTTAATTTGTTTTTTCACTTTTCTCTTCTCTTCCCAAATTCCATTATTTGTTTGTTTTATTTTCTTAAGGTTATTATATTTTTGATTTAAGAGCTAATTAGATATGAGTTTGATGATGATGAAGTTGCGATTGTGTTGATAAACTTTTTTTTAAAAAATTATATGAAAATAACTATCTAAAAAATATCTGGGCCATTATATCAAAACGAAAATGAAACTACCACATGAAAAAGGGTATCGGATAGGGACTTAATTATATATTTTTTATTCTGAGAAAGGTATTTAAATTTGGAATCTCAAAATCTCTTGAAGGATTTGATTCTGGTAATTTTAAAAGAACATTATGATGTCAGGTGGACCGTCATCGAATTCTTTGTTAAGACTTAAGAGCAAAGAGCCAAAGAGTGAGAGAGCTGTATTTCTTTGACTTTTTTTTTTTATTTCAGAAAATTGTACGATAAACAAAACATACACCACATCCTTGATTAAATTAATCGGTAGGTTCCGTGAGGATGTTTCCCAAACATTCATTCCTTGAAGTTCACAATTAACAAGTCAACTAATAGTTTTAATCATGATACGGAAATTTATGTTTAAATTTCCAATGATTTGAAGATCAATTATTTAAATTTAAAAGATAATAATAAAAATCCTTAATGTTCTCTAGTGCGAGAATATTTAGGTTAATAATACATTGATTCTTGGCAATGTAAGAATTACGGACTTCCAGAATTTTGATAAAAGATTGGGCAAGTTTTGGATTAACATGGTTCAGTAAATTTTGTATTTGACTATAATTGGATTCTCGTTGTGACCTTTAAGACTTTATCTAGTTTCAAGTCTCAAAAATGAGGAAAGGGAATTGACGCTTCCTGTAGTTAAGACTATGGGGTCGTTTGTTTTTTTTATCTGAAAACTGATCGGATCGTGAATTTTTTTGAAGACCGAATAGGGACTGAAATCTGAACTTGAATGACATATTTGTTTTTTTTTCCCTCACATCTGAATGTATTGTCAACATGTTTGTTTTTTAAAAGTAAAATTGTCTGAAACTAAGTAATTTTACATTTATACCAATGTTAAACAATTATATATATATAATATGGAATTAAAACAATCCAAAAATAATAATTATATATGAACACATATAATCATGCTCTTCTTATTCGATTACAAATAAACTTTATTTTTACTAAGAATTTTTTTTTCAAAAAAATAAAAAGGACGGCAGGAAAACTCACACAAAACAATAAAAAAAATAATATATATATATATATATATACATACACATCACCATAATATCATAATAAAATATATAGATATTAAAACACCAATATGAGAAATGATTAGGGTTCTTTTTTATTTTCAAAGCTATTTAAAATAAGAAATATAATAAAATAAAGATTTCTATACCATACGATGAAATTGAAAATATGTTATATATGAGGGATAGTATCTTTATAAAAGATTTTGGATTGATTTAATGCAATTTAGTGATTTGCAATTAAATGAAAAGTCATGATTTTTTTACTTTTTATTTTAAGTTGTTTTTTGGCATTTTTAAGTTGTTTGACCACTTAAAAAATAAATAAAACAACTTAGTAATTATGATTCAAACTCATTAAGTTTAAAGTGGAAAAAACAAACGACCCCTAAGATTTGTACTCATTCTGCGGCTTCAACTATTGAGACATGCGTGCCTTATTATGTGTTTTAGGGCCGTTTGCGCTTTTGTTTTCGATTTTTTTTTCTTTTTCTTTTTAATTATTATTATTATTAATAATATAGCAATTAACAACCAATTTAAAAAAATATGCTGATATTGACATCCATAAAAATTATTAGTACACCTATATTTTATTAAAAATTTTAATTACAAAGAAGTTTAACAATAAGAACAAATTACTTTAATTAAAAATAAATCAAATACTATATACACTCATTAATTACACTCATATCTTCAACTATATTTCTTTATTAAAAAAAACTTATCTTTCACAAAAAAAAAAAAAAAACTTAGGATAAACCCTAATTTTTACGATAAACCACAATTAAACTCTAATTTTACTTCAAGTATCAAATTTTCTCATTATCACATGATTATCATATTGTTTTTGTCTTTCTTTTATGTATAATTATGAACTCTATCAATAAACAAAATATTTTTTTTAACGATAGATGTAGATATTAAGAAGATTGTCGTATATATCAATAAGTTTTTTTTTAAGATGGTTGTATAAATTAGAGAATTCCATATTGAAAATCTCTTGACCTCATATACGGTTCCATATATTCCCTTTTATGAGGCTCTCTACATTCAAGATATTTCCAAAGTAAATTTGATCATCATTAAAAGAGGATTTGATTCCAAAAATAATATGATTTTTTTTATAAATTGAGTGTGATAATAATTTAAGAGTGTTTATAAATAATATATATTAAAATGAATATATTTATTTCAATGAGGGTATTATTTGCATTAGGATGTGTGCTTGTAGTAATATTTATTTTTTAAATTTTAGATATGGGTGTACTTATAAAAATGAATGTACTAATAATTTTATGGGTGTCAATATCCGTACCTTAAAAAAAATTCTCTTAATGTATGCCTTTTAAGAAAAATTTTAATGTTAAACCCAATTGAAAACAAAATTTGTATTTATGTGGCTCATACTCAAAAAAAAAAAATGGAATCATGGAATTACATAGTACCTTCCATCCATCATATATAATTCTGCTCCTATGATAGTGTGATCCTATCCTAGGCCGGAATTGATACAAGAAAGCTTTGTATGAGCTCTTTTATCAGGTGTTTAAGCACTATTATTTATTTATATTTTGAATTAAAAATTATTTTTATTTAATTTGAAATGTTAATTTTTTTAACTATTACAATCTTTCGAGATTGGAAAATGGGTATTGCTGGAACCAATAACTATGACTATGGGTGCAACCGTGCAAGTGTAAGGGGCTTATCATCAAGACATCGGACTTGAACATGGAAACATGTACAGTAAAATCCATATAAAATAATATCATTGGGACTATAGAAAATTATTAATTTAGAGGGTATTTATTTATTGATAAATGAATAAGTTATTAATTTATCAATAAATGAATATTTATTAATTTAAAAAGAATTTTATGTTTTTACTAACATGTATATTATATATATTTTTATCGACAATCGTTCTTATTCTAGCATCTTGGAGGATTATAAGGTAGGAGCAATAAATCCCAAAAAAATTAACATATTGAATGCTATCAATTTTATTATTGTGGTTCGGAACATTGATGTAAAGACAACAATGCAAATTGTTTTTGACAATATTGCAAGATTCGTTAAAATGAAGATGTGGCTTCTGAACCACGAATTGGTGAAGATGAAGGCATCAATCGATTATGTGAAGTCATTTCTAGTCCACACTATAGAAATGTGATGGATGTTCATCACATTTTGAATTACTCTTGTGAAAATGATATATTGATGGAACTGTCTACTGATGAAGAGATTATTCAAAGGGTAATGAATATACATACCTGTTGGAACATTTTCAAATAAATTGAATTAAAATGGAAAGGACACAACTTTCCAGAAGTTATTGACAAAAAGTCACAACTATTCCAAATGGTTTATGTGTGTCTTATTGAGTGAAAAGGCACAACTTTATGTTTAAAGGTTACATCATTTCATGAATGGGTGCAAAGCAACAAAGGTTGCATTGTTTCACTAATGGGTGCAAACCACTCTATAAAATGCAAATTCCTACACCATTTGAGTAATACCAGAATTTGGCTAACTTTGATAGTTAGGCGAGTGATTTCTCCTATCCATTTTCTCTTTACAATAAACTCATATTCTCATATTGTTTTCTTGCATTAAACTAACCTATATTCTATTAGCTATGCAATGATAGAATCTCGTATTTTGGCAAACCTGCAAATGTCAAAGGTGTTCACGGTCTAATATCGTTAGTGCACAACGACGTTAGACACCGATGCTTCATTATATCTTGGAGGCATATTTGCATAACCCGGTGTAACACCCGATTGGTGGGGGTAAATAGTGTCTTAAGGAAAGCGTCAATAATGATGTGCCTTGAAGCATATCATTTCTACTTTTGTAGGTTGCAGTAATATTCTGTTCGATATAAATTATAGTTCGAAGCAGTTCTGATTCAATTCAACAACTCTCGATGTAAGGTACACATATTCTGAATTTAACTCTAACAATACCGATGATCATAATCCAGATGATTGTGGTGTTTTACCAAGAGATTCTCCAAAAGAGTCTTTCAACCGGTAGTAATATTAAATAACTACTTGCTACAAAATGAAAAAAAAATACAGCAAATACAGTGTATGATTTGCAAAAAATTAAGGATAAGATTGAGTTCGGTTTCGATACAAAGAAAAGACAAACAACTTTAGATACATATTTTAAAAAAGATTTGAATTGAGAAAATAGAAGTTGTTAATTTTTTTTATAAAGAAGTTGTTAAGTTAAAAGTTTTTTCTATGTTATTTCTTTTATATATTTAACCAATTATTAATTTATATATTCTTTGATCCTTAAATGATTTCAAAAAAAATATATTGTATTATATATTTAGTAAAGTTATTAATTTAGTACATAAGTTCAAGTCGGATCGAAAGATTATATTACTTTAGTGGGATTATTAATTTATTAATTTATCAAGGTGTACCGTAGAAAAATATTTTCGAATCAGCTAAAAAAAAGGACTGTTTTTGTACTGATTTTATAGAATTAACACTTCTCAAAATGTTCATAAAATTTCTCAAAATGTTCATAAAATTGAATGTAGTGATCAGTGTGAACGTAAGATGTAAACTCAATTAAGATCCAATATTTCCAATGTCATGGTTTCTGTTCACTGCAATTTGCAAAGCCTTTTTTTATCTGTTGACCATTTGAATCGAAGAGTTCTAGCCTTTTTTTTATTTGCAATTTCCAAGAAAAAAAGATCCCCATCATTGAGAAATTTCATGGTTCCTGCACTTGGTGGAAAAAAAATTTCACAAAAAACATTGCCTTTTCTCTTCTCGACCACCCATGTTGTTATATATCTCTGCAACTCAATTTGTTGCTTCTATGACTCATTTACTCTCACACCCACCTCCCAAAATGGACCGGCGAGTCTTCGAGACGATTCTCAGAGGCGATGTACCGGCATTTCTCGGTCTCGTTCGAGAAGATGGAGGCATAATCAACCAAACTGTTCCTGGTTCTTCAAACACGATCCTACACTTAACGGTACGTTTCGGGCACGTGGAGTTGGCGGCGGAGATATTGAAGCTGTGGCCGGAGATGGTGGCGGCGGAGAATGAGAGGATGGAGACTCCGTTGCACGAGGCCTGCAGAGAAGGGAGGCTGGAGATTGTTAAGCTGCTGGTGGAGACCGATCCTTGGGTTGTTTATAAAGTGAACAGAGACAACGAGAGCGTCCTCTTCGTGTCGTGTGAGAGAGGAAAGCTCGATGTTGTGAAGCAGCTTCTGAATTATCCATGGCTGCTGATGTTGGAAATGGATGGAGTCATTACTTCTCTTCATGTTGCAGCTTTGGCTGGACATACAGGTAAATTTTAGCTACAATTTGATCAATAGGGTCCTTTTCAGGGTGATCCTGGAACTTTTCGTGCTTAATCCCGATCAATTGGGGATCCCACACGAAAAATTTCAGGACATTCCTGACCTGGGAAGTTTCTTGATCGACATATACATGTATCTTGGATATGCATTTTGTTGTAGAAGTTGTGAAGAAAATTGTAGTGGCACACCAGGAATTGGCCTGAAAAATGGACTTGGTTGGTCAGGACGGTCCTGGAATTATTTGTGTGTAACCTCAATTGGTGCCGGTGTAAAATGCAGATTTTTTAATTTCAGGACTGTTTTGACTGGAGAAGTTTCTTTGACCAGTATAACATGTATCTTGAATGTGCATTTTTTTGTAGAAATTGTGAAGGAACTTATAGCAGCGCGCCAGGAATTTGCCTGGAAAAAGGACTTGGATGGGTACACACCATTGCATTTGTCTTGCAGCAAAGGCCACTTTGAGATAACCAGGGAGCTATTGAAATTGGACCCTGATTTGAGTTGCTTGCAAGACGAGGAAGGCAGGACTCCCCTGCATTGGGCTGCTATCAAAGGGCGGATAAACCTCATCGATGAGATGCTGTCTCTGAGCCTCGAGCCTGCCGAGATGGTAACCAAACATGGAGAGACAATTCTCCATCTTGGAGTGAAGAACAATCAATATGAGCTTGTCAAGTACCTGACGGAGAGACTAGATATCACAAGACTTGTTAACAAACCCGATAACGATGGCAACACCATCTTGCATCTAGCTACTTCTGGGAAGCTTACTACTGTAAGTAATTCTCTGCATATATTGTTGTCCAATTTCTGGAATTGTCAAATTTTATAGATTTTGAAGTACTAATATTTTTGAGTCTATTGTATATTTGGTTTGAGAAAAGATGGTCACCTACTTGTTGAAGCTTGGAGTCAATGTAAATGCAATTAACAGCAAAGGATACACAGCTCTTGATGTTGTGGAGGCTGATGCAAGTAATTCTGGTCCCCTGGTAATTTTACCTGCGTTGCAAGAAGCTGGAGCTAAGAGATGTGACCAATTGCCACCATTTTCGCAAGAATTACATCCCATAAATGATAACAACACTTGCATACGATCGTCTTCTTGGCCGAAAAGAGCACCGGAATCTCCATACCAACGCCACCGCAAACGCCAGCGTCAACGCAGAGAAAAGCAGATTGATCTCCAAACTGAGGGGCTACGCAATGCGCGCAAGACGATCATTATCGTGGCAGTCTTAATCGCTACTGTTACATTTGCTGCTGGAATAAATCCCCCTGGAGGATTCAATCAAGTTACTGGGAAAAGCTTGGTGGGTAAGAAGACTTCTTTTAAGGTGTTCATGGTGTGCAACATTGTGGCATTGTTCCTGTCTCTAGGCATAGTTATTTTCCTAGTCAGCATTATCCCTTTTCGGCGAAAAACCATGATGAAATTATTGATGGTGACACATAAAGTGATGTGGCTGTCCACTTCATTCCTGGCGGCAGCCTACATTGCTGCCATATGGACCATTATGCCACGAGGGAGGGGGATGGTTTGGGTGTTGGCGGCAGTGGTGGCGGTTGGTGGAGGCTGCACATTGGCCATATTTATCGGCTTGGGGATGTTGTTGGCTAGGCATTGGCTTAGAAAATTGGAATGGAGGAGAAAAAAGGGAAAAAACGAAAGCCCTCACAGTAGCATTAGCAGGGTTGAAGAGATGCAAATGGCGAAGAGAGGCAGTCGCGAATCTACGAGTAATTCAGACCTCGATAGCTCTGATAAAGGGGGTTACCACCTGTATTAATTAGACGGCGAAATTGGGTAGTCTCATTTCCATTCTCTCGATGGTCCTGTCTTGTTTATGTATAATTAATATGTTATTATTTCATTCTTAAGTCTGTAACATATAGCTTGTTAGCTAGTTCTGCTAACATGTTAGAATTCTAAAGGCAAAGTTGTAGCTAATGTTGATGTTTATATGTTATTAGCTTTCCATATTTTTCGTCAGATTGATTCAGTGGCATTATTTACACATCTATTTCGATTGTTTGATCATCTGTATTACTTCTACTACATGAGAAAAGTACTAAAATATATGTTCTTCAATTCTAAAATGTAAAAAGCTTTACTTGAAATTATGTTTTCGAAGTTTATAGTCACAACAACTTCGAATTCATTAATAACAGCAGAAGAAGCTGGAAAAAAAAATGAAAAATGGAAAATATTTATTGAAAATTTAACCATAAAAAACTGTAAAAAGAAAAAAAAAGCTGGAAAAAAAATAATCACAAAAACTCAAAAAGGTATGAAAAGTTTATTAGAAGGAAAGGATAATCGATTAAAGTTTACCAAACATTTTTTACTTATTTTTTTTGTTAAATTGATTATTTATAAAGTAAATTTACCAAACACCTATCAACTTATCTGGTAAGCTGATTATTTCTTAATTAAACCATAAGTTAATTATTTTTTAAACAAAATAATCTCAAAAATAGCTTTAATTAATCTCTACACATCTTATTGCTGTCTTTGTCTTCCCCGCCACATCTATCCGCTCTCTTCACTTTTCCTTGTTTTTTTACATCTTTGTTTGTTTTAAGAACTAATTAGATATGGGTTTGATGATGTTGAAGTTATGGATTAATGAGATGATTGTTGAAATTGTTCTGATGAAGATTTTATTTTTATTTTTTATTTTTTATTTTTGAAAATATATAATAAGAAAATAAATTGTTATTGATTAATAATAGAGTAATTCGCACGATCCACCCCCAGACTATACCTGAATTTGTAAGTTACCTCCTAATTTTTTTAGACACTAAACCCTTGAACTTTCGAAAATTGGCAAAATAGACGGAATGCTAACGCCATCCATTTTTCTGTTATAGAAATTGCACTAAGTACCCCTTATTATATACATAATTGCATCAAATCGGAAAAAATATAATAATGTGACATAAATACCTCTCTGGTCAAAATTTAAAAAATCAAAATTTAAAATTGAAATATTGGTTAAATAATAATAAAATCCTAAACTTTTTGATAAAGAAAATTAAATAAATAGATAAATGAAAAAATTAAATTGATTTAACAATTATTTAAATTATCTTTTTTTATTTAAATATCTCTAAATATAAAAACTCAAATGAATATTTAAATTATTAAATGAGAATTATCATTTAAACTATATTTTTTATTTAAATGTCTCTAAATATCACTTGTTCATTTACAATAACACGGTTATTAATAATGTCAAAAACAAAAATAAAAAATTAAATAATAATAATAATATAATAACAATAATACTACTAAAATACTAAAATAATAAAATAATAATAATGATATTAATAATAATAATAATTTAAATACCCTATACTTTTTTTTCGTCATTATCATTTAAATTATCTGTTTTATTTAAATATCCCTAAATATTACTTGTTTATTTACAAGAACATGGGTATTTAAATAAAAAAGATAATTTAAATAATAATTCACCTTAAATAATTTAAATATCCATTGTTATGAAAGTTCAGGGGTTTAATGGTAAACAAAAATTATAAGAAGTAATGTGCAAGGATACTTAAAGATATTTAAATAAAAAAATAATTAAATGATAATGGCTAAAAAAAGGTATAGGATATTTAAATTATTATTATCATCATCATCATTATTTTATTATTTTATTAGTATTATTATATTATTTTAGTATTATTATATTATTATTACTATTTAATTTTTTATTTTTGTTTTTAACATTATCAATACCCTTGTTATTGTAAATGAACAAGTGATATTAGGGATATTTAATAAAAAAAAAGTTTAAATGATAATTCCTATTAAATAATTTAAAAATTCATATGGGTTTTATATTTAGAGATATTTAAATAAAAAAAGATAATTTAAATAATTGTTAAATCAATTTAATTTTTTTATTTGTCTATTTATTTAATTTTCTTTATCAAAAAGTTAGAATTTTATTATTATTTAACCAATATTTAAATTTGATTTTAAAATTTTGGTCAAAGGGGTATTTATGTCATATTATTATATTTTTCCGTTTTGATGCAACTATGTATATAATAAGGGGTATTTAGTGCAATTTTTCGTGACAAAAATATGGATGGCTTTAACATTCTGTCTAGTTTTGTCAATTTTCGAAAGTTCTAAAGGTTTAGTGTCTTAAAAAAATTAGGGGGTAATATGTAAATTTGGGTATAATTCGAAAGGATCTGTGCCAATTTCTCTTAATAATGTGATGTCATGTGCTCCAGGGGCGTAGCTCAGCTTGTAGATATACGAATTTGAGGTTTGGATAAATAACTTCCAAATCAATAGCTTGAATCCTACAAATGGTAAAGAGTTTAAAAATATAACTGGTCTAGATAGTTTGATAAATACTGTAAAAAAAAATATGATATCAGGTGGACCGTCATAGATTTCTTTGTGATGAGCAAAGAGCTGATGTCAGCATTTGATTCTGTTATGGTAACTTAAGAAGAAAAAATACACAATAAACACACACCACATCCTTTAACTAAACTTAATTGGTCGGTTCCAGAAGGGAGGATGTTTCTTAGATATTCATTCCATGATGTTGACAAATGACAAGTCTACTAATGATAATGTTAATTACTTTTTAATCACATTATTAAACAACAAAAGTTTGTTAAAAAGTGTATTGATCAGTAGCAAATATAGCAACTAATGTCCAGCTGACCTTTTTTTTTAAAAAAATTTATATCACCAGAGGATACAGTGACTGACTCCAACATGAGAAATTAGATGATGAATGGCTAAAGACAAAATCTCATTTACTGTGCTGTGTAAAATTCGTCTTTTAAAAAAGATCAGGAGAATTTTTTTGTGGAAATCACGAGATTGCCTCTTGGAACAAGACAATGTCGGAATTATTAGAATTGTCGAAACCTGCTAAGATTAAAAAAATACATGTGCGGTTCGGATATCTACTCACAGTCACATAATGGGAGATAACTATTTCCATAACCTAGGAAGAAAACTCTTCATATATGTTTGTAAACTGTTTTGAACCTCTCACCACTTATGTAAAAGGGAGGTGCACTACCGGCTCTGCTAAGAGGTAACGTGAAGAGAAAAAATATTCTTAAAATCATCTGTTTTTGTACGGACTGTTTTTGTACGGACCTTACAGTTTTAACACTTCTCAAAATGTTGATAAAATTGCATGTTGTGATTAGTGTGAACGTAAAACTCAATTAGGATTCAAAATTCCAATTTCATGGTTTCTTGTTCACGTAGACACGTACTGCAATTTGCAATTTTTTTATCCGTTGACCATTTGAGTCGAAGAGATTCTAGTTTCTTTTTCGAAACGCGTGTGCAATCATAGAGAAATTTCATGGTTCCTGCACTTCGTGGAAAAAGAAATTCACAAAAAAAAAACAATGCCTTTTCTCTTCACTTTTTCTTCTCTTCTAGACCACCCATGTAATGTTGTTATATATCTCTGCAACTCAATTTGTTGCTTCTATGGCTCATTTACTCTCACACCCACCTCCCAAAATGGACCGGCGAGTCTTCGAGACGATTCTCAGAGGAGATGTACCGTCATTTCTCGCTCTTGTTCGAGAAGATGGAGGCATAATCAACCAAACTGTTCCAGGTTCTTCAAACACAATCCTACACTTAACGGTTCGTTTCGGGCACGTGGGGTTGGCAGCGGAGATATTGAAGCTGTGGCCGGAGATGGTGGTGGCGGAGAATGAGAAGATGGAGACTCCTTTGCATGAGGCCTGCAGAGAAGGGAGGCTGGAGATTGTAAGGCTGCTGGTGGAGACCTATCCTTGGGTTGTTTATAAAGTGAACAGAGACAATGAGAGCGTGCTCTTCGTGGCGTGTGAGAGAGGAAAGCTCGATGTTGTGAAGCAGCTTCTGAATTATCCGTGGCTGTTGATGTTGGAAATGGATGGAGTCACTACTTCTCTTCATGTTGCAGCTTTTGCTGGACATACAGGTAAATTCTAGTTATGATTTGATCAACAGGGTCATTTCATGGTCAGGTCGGTCCTGAAACTTTTCATGCGTAATCCTGATCAATTGGGGTTCCCACACGAAAAATTTCAGAAGTGTCCTGACCAAGGAAGTTTCTTTGATCAATATATACATGTATCTTGAATGTGCATTTTGTTGTAGAAATTGTGAAGGAACTTGTAGTGGCACGCCCTGAATTGGCCTGAAAAAAGGACTTTTATGGTTATTGTGTGTAACCACGATTGGCACCCGTGTAAAATGTAGATTTTTCTTTCATTTCAGAACCGTTTTGACAGTAGAAGTTTCTTTGATCACTATATACATGTATCTTGAATATGCATTTCATTGTAGAAATTGTGAAGGAACTTGTACCGGCATGCCGGGATTTCACCTGGAAAAAGGACTTGGATGGTCAGGACAGTCCTGGAATTATTCGTGTGCCAATCTGTAATCTCGATTGGCACTGGTATAAAATGCAGATTTTTTAATTTCAGGACTGTTTTGACCGGAGAAGTTTCTTTGATCAGTATATACATGTATCTTGAATGTGCATTTTTTTGTAGAAATTGTGAAGGAACTTATAGCTGCTCGCCAGGAATTTGCCCGGAAAAAGGACTTGGATGGGCACACACCTTTGCATTTGTCTTGCAGCAAAGGCCACTTTGAGATAACGAGGGAGCTTTTAAAATTGGATCCTGATTTGAGTTGCTTGCAAGACAAGGAAGGCAGGACTCCCCTGCATTTGGCTGCAATCAAAGGGCGGATAAACATCATCGAAGAGATGCTGTCACTGAGTCTCGAGCCTGCCGAGATGGTAACCAAACATGGAGAGACAATTCTGCATCTTGGAGTGAAGAACAATCAATATGAGCTTGTCAGGTACCTGACTGAGAGACTAGATATCACAAGACTTGTTAACAAGCCTGACAACGATGGCAACACTATCTTGCATCTAGCCACTTCTGGGAAGCTTACTACTGTAAGTAATTCTCTGCATATATTGTTGTCCAATTTCTGGAATTGTCAAATTTTAAAGCTTTATAATAAGTACTTATATTTTTGAGTCTCTTGTGTCTTTGGTTTGAGAAAAGATGGTCACCTACTTGTTGAAGCTTGGAGTGAATGTAAATGCAATTAACAGCAAAGGATACACAGCTCTTGATGTTGTGGAAACTGATGCGAGTAATTCTGGTGCTCTTGTGATTTTACCTGCATTGCAAGAAGCTGGAGCTAAGAGATGTGACCAATTGCCACCATTTTCGCAAGAATTACATCCCATAAATGATAACAACACTTGCATACGATCGTCTTCTTGGCCGAAAAGAGCACCGGAATCTCCATACCAACACCACCGCAAACGCCAGCGTCAACGCAGAGAAAAGCAGATTGATCTCCAAACTGAGGGGCTACGCAATGCGCGCAAGACGATCATTATCGTGGCAGTCTTAATAGCTACTGTTACATTTGCTGCTGGAATAAACCCCCCTGGAGGATTCAATCAAGTTACTGGGAAAAGCTTGGTGGGTAAGAAGACTTCTTTTAAGGTGTTCATGGTGTGCAACATTGTGGCATTGTTCCTGTCTCTAGGCATCGTTATTTTCCTAGTCAGCATTATTCCTTTTCGGCGAAAAACCATGATGAAATTATTGATGGTGACACATAAAGTGATGTGGCTGTCCACTTCATTCCTGGCGGCAGCCTACATTGCCGCCATATGGACCATTATGCCACGAGGGAGGGGGATGGTTTGGGTGTTGGCGGCAGTGGTGGCGGTTGGTGGAGGCTGCACATTGGCCATATTTATCGGCTTGGGGATGTTGTTGGCTAGGCATTGGCTTAGAAAATTGGATTGGAGGAGAAAAAAGGGAAAAACCGAAAGCCCCCATAGTAGCATTAGCAGGGTTGAAGAGATGCAAATGGCGAAGAGAGGCAGTCGCGAATCTTCGAGTAATTCAGACCTTGATAGCTCTGATAAAGGGGGTTACCACCTGTATTAGATTTACATAGATACGAATAATGGCATCACTGATTTCCATTCTCTTGATGGTTCTTTCTTGCTTATGTATAATATGTTATTATTTCATTCTTAGTCTGTAACATAGCTTGTTAGCTATAGGTCTGCAGCATGACTTATACCAGTTATCAATAACATTCTAGTATTGTAAGGGCAGAGTTGTAGCTTAATGTTGATGCTTATATGTTATTTGCTTTCCATATTTTTTGTCAGATCGATTCAGTGGCATTATTTACACAGCTATTTAGAGTGTTTGATCAGAAGAAATGCATACTTGAAGGATGATAAATCATAGTGTATTACTTTTACTACATGAGATAAAAGTACTAAAATATATGTTCTTCAATTCTAAAATGTACAAAGCTTTGCTTCAAAATATGTCTTCAAATTCATTAATAACAGATTAACAGCAGAAGTTCACAAACCCCTTTAGTTATTATCACACATTTAAAGATTGTCTATCTGTCTCTGATTGTTGTGAGTTTCTTTCTTGACCGACAAACCATTGAACTGTTCTCCGAACTATTGGCAACCAAAGCCTTCTTTTCCTCTCTTCTTCTCCACCATTGAGTCCAAGTGCAGCTTCTTTAATTTTATGTCTTATACTGAAATCTCTGAACCTTGAAAAGTTGGTGATCTCAGACTTGGATCTTTTCTCTAAAGCATTCGAAGAATTTGCCTCGTTATAGGAAGTAGAACAAAAGCTCGAAGATGAAACTGAATGACTTCTGTGAATTCCACTGAATTTGGACTCATACAACCTCTTCTTCTCTATATCCTCCTTAATCTTCACCAGATTGTCATTGATGGAAAAACCAGTATGGAATCTTCCACTAGTTGAATTCGAACGAGAGAATCTGTTGCTTGACATCAGACCGAGCATCTCAGAGTTCAAGAACAATAAGTCTGAAGAATTCACATCACTCCACCGGTTCTTGATAACAACATCAGAGACAATGATCTTGTGCTTGAATTTGTGAAAGAGTTTTCGGTCAGCAGTACTACCATTACCTTCTTGAATCAGCAACTCTTTTTCGATCGTTGGAAAGTTGCTTCCAATGTTAAACCTCGATGAGCTTGGACGGTCTTGCTGTCTTTGGACAACGAGCTCAAGATTCGGATCCTCTGTCAGGTTTGAAGGATTTCCCAAGAATCTCAAACTGTTTGAATGCGTGAAGCTTCCAAGGTCTTCAATGTTGAACTTGTACCTGCATAGAGGACAACTAGAGTGTCTTTCAAGCCACTTATCAATGCAGTTTATGTGAAATGCATGCCTGCACTTGGGCAACAATCGAAGAATCTCAGTTTCTTCGAATCTTGATATGCATACAGCACACTCCAGGCCTTCTTTCGATCCCTTAAGTGAAGCAAACCTGAAAAATGGCAGCGATTCAATCGCTGCTCTATCAACTCCTGAAAATCTAGACGTTGATCGAATAAGTTCTTGAAAGTTTTGGTTATGGACATTTTGTTCCATAATATCAAACAGGTTTACATGACAGAATTTTGCATAGGCAAGTAACAGAAAAACTATTGAAAACGAGATTGAGAGGACCCCGATAACCACTGCAAGGTTTGGGTGGAGCGGATGGAGGATATCCTTACCAGAGTTTGATTTGTCTTGAGCTTTGACATGGAAGAATAAGCAAAGAAATATGATTAGCACACTTGACTGACTCATGCCTAAATGTCCAAGCTTGATGTCTGAAATGAAAATTCTGTCAAATTTCGATATGCTTCTTCTCCAATGAAGATTCTGCCTAGAAACTTTCGTGTGAATGGAATCGAATGGCTCTATGCTCATAAGATGCAGTATTTCAGAAGGGTTTGTTCTCATTTAATGTTATTTTTTTAAGTCTAATGGGTCCCCGGAAAGGATCTTTTAGACTTGTTTGTAGCAATGTCTTCTGATTGATCCAATTTGATGTACTATTGTAACCTCCAATCTCTTGTTTGGTTTTCTTATCAGAAAGCTTATTAAAATAGATATTTTGTCCTATAAGATTGGAAGATTCTTTCAAGTCTTGATGCTTTGTTTTGTGGATTTAAGTCAACGAAAAATGTATATTTTTTTTCAAAGGAAAGCTCCACAATGATTCTTAAAACTCCCATGAATGCCAATAGTTAAATTTTGCAGGCCAAATCACATTTTTCTTTTAATGAAATTGAGAGCTTTTATGTGTCTGTACATACACTCTGGTGTGTACTTCTAAATTTCAACATTAATATCCGAACGTCTGGGCGTGAGAAAGACTCTATTTATTATATACAAGCACAGGATTTCTGCTTAGCAGGTTGTGTTTGATCTTGCAAAGTTGCACTGGCATCCTAAAACTCATCTATCAAGAATATACAGTGCATCTGAGTTAATCGAATCGAATCCATTAGATTGTGATTCTGGTGAATTTGATGCTCTATTTGGCAGGTTCAGTTAAATATTTAGAAATTAGAACACAAATGAAAATTCATTTATCTTCTACAGGACCAACTTACGCTCACTAACCACAATGGTTGACTGATATGCTGACAGGAACTTCAGCTTTCATTTGTAGTTACCAAGAATGCATTAGATGATCCCAAAGGCATAAAGACAACCCAACTTGGATGGCTGACTATCTAAATATGCATACGTCCTCACGATAATATAAAATCAATATTAGCATAAGAATTTGGCCTCAATCTGCTGGATTGAATATTGATTTCTTATATATATTGAATAGAATTCAATCAGTATCTCATAATATTTAGACTGAGTTGTGGTTGTTGGTGTGTTATTTTACTATTATTTGGACCCTTACGTTAAGTACAATTGTTAAGTGTATAGCTCCAATGGATATTTAACATGTATCATAGCTAATTTTACATATTGAATTTGTACTTTTCTGAATCTGTCTGGATTTTACTTACAAGCTTAAGCTTTTGGAGTTCTGTTTGTGGTTCCAGAAGCAACTATACATTCAGTTTTTGTAAAATTCATAACAATCCGTACACTCGGTTTATTCAGATAATTAAATTGAGACAACAATAGCCAAATTATATATGCTTATGAATTTGGGCATCACAAGCTAACATTACTAAGGATGGCTGGGAATTGGCACAAAAGTTCCATGGAAACCATATGGAACCCTCTGTGGCAGTGCAATTTTGGCAACTGGTTCACTTTCCATCTTCTTTGCATCAATTATATGAACCTGCAACCAAAGATTTTCATGTCCTAAATTAGACTTCCTAGTAACACAATTCGGTTAGATAGATATACAATTCTGAAATATCTTTGCTTCAGAGCTGTATATGTACACTTACTTGACTGACATTAGTCTCCTCATTGTGGACAAAAGAGACAAGCCACCCATCGTCTTCCTCGGAACCTCCAGGTTTACCTGCAAAGACAGTTCCACTGCAGAAAATGTTTTCTGCAAACTTATGGTACCCCACTTCTATTACCTGATTATTTTCTCCACCATTCTTGTTTCATAGAGAAATCATTATTAGGCACTCATAAATCGTGTAACTCTAGATAAGATTTTACAACGAAACAAGATCAAGATGCATGTTTTTATTACCTCTAATGGCTCAGGCTGGTGTGGTTCATCAAGGTAAAGCTTCGCTAGGCCTCCATATTTAACATTGCCTAATAAGAAGTAAAATGTCTATTATAAATCAAATTTGACATTGAAGTACCAAAAGGAACAATTTTTGAGGATGGAAAGTTAATAACTATACCAGCACTAGAGCTTGCAACAGAATCTACTACTTGAGTGTAGCCATACTTGTGTTTTAGACCAGTAAATTTCTCATTGATCATGGGAAAGTCCATAGACAATTCATTTCCAGAAAGATTTCTCTCTTTAACCTCTCCGGTTACTATGTTTAATCTCCATTCATACACGCGAGTGAAAAGATACCCCTCCCGTATCGAACTGTCAGGATTTTCTTCAGTAGGTTGTGTAAACTTGAATCCTCTTGAGAACCACTCAAACTTGTCTTGACCCCAATCAGGGCCTGGTATGATGGCTTCGCAGGACCTGCATCCCCTCACTACAACCTGTTCTCTTATTGCAGGGAACAACAAACTTTGATCAATATCAATTTCTGTCAAAAACCACAGGAAATAGTTTGTGTAAAAGGGCACTGTGATGGTATTATACTGACCTCATTGTCATCCTCAAAGCAGTTGAGCAGGTGAAATGTGCAATGAGGTTGTACCTCAAACCATTGCACTGAATCTGCATCACCATAACGCGGCATCACCCCTATTTTTGCATAGCCATCCTTTTGGAACTTAAGAAATCTGCATGTTTCAACATGGACCAACTCAATGAATTTGATGTTATTTTCCCATGATAAATAGATTACTTTAAAAAGAAGTATTTAAACTCAAGAACTCTACTTACGGTCCACCCATGAGAACTCTCTTTATGTCATATGTAAGCGGATAATCCATAATTATATTGTACCTGGTCAGAAAAGAAAACTAGAATATGTGAATTACACAGATCACAGAAGAATGGTCTAAAATAGTACTGGTACTTGTTCAAGCCAGGTTTGGAGATTGAAGTAGTAATTTGAATCTAATGATAATAAGAAGACTTGATGTGCAGTTAAAAAAAAAAAAAAAAACAAGTACATAACTTAAACTTACTTCTCAGTGACTCCAATATCATGGCTGAAAACAGACCTTTTGAACTTGAGATCAACCTTATGAGATAATTTCTTCCCATCAGCTGAAATGGCAATTCAATAAGATCCTTCAAATTCATCAAGTTTAAAGTGTACAACACCAAAAATATATATATATATATATAGAAGCAACATAATTAAGTACCAGAGACAACTCCCACTACATAGTATGGTTCTACTGCATCGAACCCCATTATAACTAGCTCCCCTGACTCTGGAGCTTTCCTGTATCACATGAACATGCTATTAATTTTCTCTGGATAACTTAGATGTACAATATAAGACGTATTTATAATATATAAAAGAATCAAATCACGAACTAAATCTACCGTAAAGAAAATAGACCATACCAGAACTAGACTGTATAGGAAATATACCATACCATATTAAATCATATCATATTTGATATGGTAACTGGTAGTATTTGTATCCGAAGAAGAAGAAGAAAAATAAACAAACCTTCGGATGGCCAGTGAAAGGTCGATTCCAAGCCCCATTGACATTCCATTTATCATAGGTTTCTAAGGTAGAAATGTCAACCTCTTGAGGAAGGTGGTTCTCTGAAATGGCATACATCTTTCCAGAATGCTCAAAAACGTTAGTGTTAGCTATATGTCCATTCGCTTCCCCGAAACGAACCTGGAAATTTTTTAATGTGATATCATTAGCCTATAATGATCATGATACAACATTTATTAATTTAATTAAATCATTCAAATTATGTTAATTATCTTAGACATTACAAGATTTAGAAGAGCTCCTGCTATTATAGATGAAAAATCTCCCTCTACCACAGGAAGGAAAGTGGGTCTGTTTCTTTGTTTTTGTAGCTTGAATGTTTTGCTCTCAACATATCTATTGTTGTAAGAAACATTCCATTGTCCAAATGCATTCTTTTTAAAATATAATGCATGAATCATTCCTTCTCCCTCCACCCAAACTTGGCTTGATCTTCCAAATATTGAATTTGTTGATTTCAGATTTCCAAGTTGAGGATTGGCTCCTGCACATATCATATGAAACACCTACCTTAGATCACTACCCTTCTCCAAAACATTAATTTAAATCAAGGACACAAATCTCGCACCTGGTATTTTTCAACAAAATGTAATTTCGTTATGTGTTAAAGGTAATAATAAAATAAATAAAATGTGCTGCGGTTTTGTATCAAGAAAATTATCTATAACCAAATTAATCTAATTTTCTTTGCAATTTTTATTTCAATTATATAATCAAGATTGTGTGTGAGTAATTACATAATCATAGACAAGATGAGATACTCTCAGTTATAAGCACCTCTTTTTATATACAATAGGTTATGAGTTCGAGTCATGCACCCTCCCCAATCCTAAAATATTGTAATAGTTCAAATAATAATAATATTTAAATTAACCTAACAAAAAACATTAATAAAAATAGTTGCAAACTCTCAACCTAATGAGCAGTTATCAGATACAGAATTTCACGTATGAGAATGGGATTGTCAATTACTACTGGTAGCTATTAAATTGCTACCAGTGGTAATTCAATAGCCACATATAGCTGTTGGATTGCTATCAATAACAATCGACGATCCCGTGCAGAAATTCAATAATTGATACCGTCCTAATAGTTCAATATTTACTTAGTTTGTTTAAAACTTCTAGTGAAATCTAAATAAATAATAATAAGTATATATAATGCACACACTAGATGAGGTAATAATGAATGAAATAATAGGAAATTAAAATCGAAAGTGAATTGATTTTGTTTTTGTTTTCATTGTTAATAGAATTATGAAAATTATTAATTCATTTATATTATTAAAATAATAGGAATGTCCAGGTGAATATTATTACATACATTATATGCATCATAGTTTAAGTATAACTTAAAAATTGCACTTTTAAATGATTATCGCATAAACCAGTACGGAAAAAAAAAATCAAATCGGTCCTAGCTAGAAAATTATTAAAAATATATTTAAGCTTGTTATAATCACCATTTCTAAGGTAAACACCCTCAGGAAAATCAGCAGGAATTTGCCCTTCAATGCAAGCAACCTCAACCAGTCCCCCAATCTCTTCAACTGGTGCAAAGTTTTTCTGCAATATACATGCCATTATATATTATGGCAAAAATCTTTATAATAATTATCCAAATAAAAGATATACATATTTATATATATATATATATATATATATATACCTGAGATGAGAGATATGGTATATCCTGAAATTGGAAGACTGAATCCACAAATGCATCAAACATTCTAGCAGAAGTGTTTTTGATGGCTCTAGAAACATCTATTTTCATCGGAATCTGTTGCAACTCTTCCAAGAAAGGCTGATCATCATCACAAACATTTAAAAATTAACTCAATATTATTAGTGCAAGGCCTCATCCACCCACCAAAATATTTCTACTATATTCCATTTACACGATGACATTTTGTTTATATCTTAACAACAAATGACATTAATCAAACAACTAAATATTTATATATTGAAGCCAAACTAAAATAAAATCATGAAGATGCAACTTCTCATGGTATGGTAATTATTAAGAAAAGTAGAATATCAATATTATTGTATGTACGTACCTTTACGGTGGAAGAAAGTGAGAAAGTCACCACCTTCGGTCGTGAGGCATACCTTTTTTAGTTAAATTTCATTGTTTAGTTCCTGAAAATGCCGTTTTTGCCGTTTTAGGAAAGTTCCGTTTTTGCCATATTTTTAGTTTTCCAAGTCCGAATCGACTTCCGTCAATTCCGGCTTGCTTAGGATTATTAATAGTATTAGTTTTTGCATTAATCTCAATTTTTCATTTTTTAGTAATTTTTCGTATTTAGGGTCGTTTTCTTGTTCTGTAAGGAATACGATTAGGGTTAGGATTTGTTTGCTTTAAATAATCATGTAAGCCGAAAGGCTAGACAATTTTTGATTTATAAAATTTAGAGTTTCTCTAATTATCTCCCAATTTCGGTATTCCTTGTGAATCAACGAACTTGAAGCCTAATAATCCGGTATTCGTACGCGAATCAACGGAGCGTTAGTAGGTTGTTTTCAATTTGTTTCTTGCAGGTTTTTCTCGATAGAGCTTCCGCTACATCAGTTTGGTATCAGAGCTTGGTTCGTTCTGGACGACATCATCATGCCGCCAAGAAGACGTCCAAACCAGATTTTAGTAAAAGAAGCTATCGAACGTGACCGCATGGCACAATTGGAGCGACAGGTTGAGCAATTAACGGAGCAGCTTGCGACGATGAGGGCCAACCAAAACCCTTTTCAGAACTTAAATCCTGAGACGGGGGGTGACAGTGACGGAGGGGAAGAGATCCTGCAACCACAACGCAGACAAAGAGGGCCAGAAGCTGAAGACATCAGGCGTTGGGAGTCAGGGATGCGGACAGAGGTTCCAGAATTCCATGGAAGTATGCAGCCAGAAGAATTCCTCGAGTGGATCGGGATTGTTAAAGAAATCCTAGAATTCAAGAGAGTTCCGGAGACAGAATGTGGCGTTGGTGTCCACCAGATTTCGGGGTCGAGCAGCAGCATGGTGGCAGCAACTCAAACTCACTAGGAATCGTTCCGGAAAGCCCAAGATTTCTGATTGGGAGAAGATGAAACGAAAGCTGCGTGCTGAGTTTTTACCTCAAAATTTTGAGAAGTTGATGTACCAGAGATTGCAGAATTTGCTTCAGGGTTTGAGATCTGTTGATGAATACACCACAGAGTTCTATCAACTGTTGGTGCGAAACGAGATTCAAGAGACACAGGATTAGTTGGTGTCGCGCTACTGTGGCGGACTGCGAACGTAAATCCTTGATATGATTAATCTCTTTGATCCAGTAACGGTGACAGAGGCACATCAAAAGGCTTTACAACTGGAGAAAACGTTGTCTCGAAAACCTAACAGTGGTCCATTTTTGAGTTTCGGAGGAGGTCTTAACAGTCGAAACAGGACAAGTGGAAGCATTGGTAGTGGCGATAATATAGGGAACCGTTCAAGTGCTAGTGGCAGTTTAAATTCTGGACAACGAAACCTGACAAATAACGTTCAACCTTCTAGAACCACGGGCGGATTTCGATGTTTTGGATGTGGAGAAACGGGACACAGATTATCTGAATGTCAGAGACCAGCAAAGAAGGTTTTGTTTATTGATCCTGCAGAATTTAATGAGGAAGATGCGGAAATAAGTGAAGATCCGCAATTAGATGTCGAGGAAGTGGCCAGTGAAGAACTAGTAGACGGCGACACAGGAACAATGTTAATGGTGTGACGCACTTGTTTGGCACCGAGGAATGAAGAGGGGGATTGGCTTCGAAATAATATATTTCAGTCTACTTGTACTATTCTGGGTAAGGTGTGCCGATTCGTCATAGATTGGGGAAGTTGTGAGAATATCGTGTCAGCCGAAGCGGTGCGAAAATTAGGGGTGAAGACAGAAAAACATCCAAAACCGTATAGGTTAGCTTGGCTACAAAAGGGAGGAGAGATAACCGTGTCACAGCGGGCGTTGATCTCGTTTTCTATGGGGTCTCACTATAAAGATCAATTGTGGTGTGATGTGGTGCATATGGACGCGTTTCACCTGTTGTTAGGGAGACCGTGGCAATATGACAGAAAAGTTTATCATGATGGGTTTAAAAATACTTATTCGTTTGTTTTTCATGATACTAAGATTGTGTTACTGCCAAGCAAACCTTCTGAAAAACCGAAGTTGCCTGGAGACAATATTAACCTGCTGTCCTATGCAAAATTTGAGTTGGAGGTGAAGGACTCGGAAACGGTGTTCGTATTGGTGGGAAAAGAAACAAGTGCTGAATTGAAGGTTCCCGAAGCTGCAGCTCCTCTGATTTCGGAATTTCCTGATGTGTTTCCAGAAGAATTACCAGAAGGACTTCCGCCCCTACGTGATATTCAACATCATATCGATCTAGAGCCAGGGGCTATGTTACCAAACAAGCCACATTATCGTATGAGTCCTACTGAGCATGAAGAATTACGGAGGCAGGTTGAGGTGCTACATTCAAAGGGTTATATTCGTGAGAGTCTTAGCCCGTGTGCTGTACCCGCCCTTCTAATTCCAAAAAAAGATGGAACTTGGAGGATATGTGTAGATAGCCGCGCAATTAACAAGATCACTGTGAGGTATCGTTTTCCATTTCGAGACTAGATGATTTGTTAGATCAACTGAGTGGGGCTAAAGTGTTTACCAAACTGGACCTGAAGAGTGGTTACCATCAGATTCGTAATCGACCTGGGGACGAATGGAAGACGGCGTTTAAAACGCGAGAGGGTTTATATGAGTGGCTAGTCATGCCTTTTGGGTTGTCAAACGCGCCCAGCACCTTCATGAGAGTAATGAACCAAGCCCTTCGACCATTTATTGGTAAGTTTATCAGTTGTATATTTCGATGATATCTTGATTTACAGTGCAAACCCCGAGCTACATATTCAGCACATTTGAGAAGTGTTGTGTGTTCTATGCAAGGAAAGATTTGTTGCGGCAGCAAAAAAATGTGTTTTTATGACCCCAAAAGTGTTGTTTTTGGATTATATTATTTCTGGAGAGGGATTGCAGGTGGATGTGTCCAAAATTGAGGCAGTGAGGCAGTGGCCCCAACCGAAAACAATTACTGAGGTTCGCAGTTTTCATGGGTTGGCATCATTCTATCGCCGGTTCATTCCGCACTTCAGTAGCATTATGGCTCCTGTCACTGAATGTATGAAGGGAGTCAAGTTTCAGTGGACATCCGAGGCTGAAGAAGGTTTTCAGAGAATAAAAGAGCAATTGACAACAGCCCCAATTCTAGTCTTACCAGATTTTTCTCAACCCTTTGAGTTGCATAGTGACGCCTCCAAAGTGGGCATCGGAGCTGTTTTGAGTCAAGCTGGAAAACCGGTGGCATATTTTAGTGAGAAACTGACTGGGTCTCGAGTTCGTTACAGTACGTACGATATAGAATTCTATGATGTGGTCCAAGCGGTGAAACACTGGCGACATTATTTATTCCACCGTGAATTCATTATGTACACTGATCATGATTCGTTGAGGCATCTCCATAGCCAAGATAAGATTTCTGCCCGACATGCTTCATGGTCCGCCTACCTACAACAGTTCACGTTTGTTCTAAAGCATAAGGCAGGTGTTACAAACCGAGTGGCCGATGCTCTGAGTCGAAGAGCCAATTTGTTGTCAACAATGACTGTCCAGGTTCCAGGTTTTGATTCCTTTCGTGAATGATTTGATTCTGACCCGTATTTTTCTAAGGTGATGGCTACTGTTCGAGCGGGGGAAAATTTTGAATTTTTGTTGGTGGATGGTTTTCTATTTCGGGGAAATCAACTTTGTGTTCCCGATTGTAGTTTGCGTCTGCAAATTATTAAAGAATTACATGGTGAGGGCCATGTGGGCAGGGATCGTACTCTTCAGTTAGTCAAGGCGTCCTATTTTTGGCCAACAATCCGTAAGGAAGTAGAAAGATATGTCGAAAGATGTCGGATCTGTCAATTATCCAAGGGGAAAGCAACTAACGCAGGTCTGTACATGCCATTACCCATTTCTACTCAACCATGGACAGATTTGAGTATGAATTTTGTTTTGGGACTGCCAAGAACTCAGCGGGGTTTTGATTCCATCTATGTAGTAGTTGATCGATTTTCCAAGATGGTTCACTTTATTCCGTGCACAAAAACTACTGATGCTGTAAAAGTTGCCCAATTATTCTTTCGGGAGGTATATCGTCTTCATGGACTACCTACATCAATCGTTTCTGATCGGGACACTCGATTCCTCAATCACTTCTGGCGGAGTCTTTGGAAGATGGTCAATACAAGGTTGGATTTTAGTAGTGCATATCATCCACAAACGGATGGGCAGACTGAGGTTGTGAACCGAGCTCTGGGAGATTTGTTAAGATGTCTGGTAGGGGATAACGTTCGGTCATGGGATCAGAAACTTAGCCAAGCTGAATTTGCCTACAACCATGCTATCAACAGGAGTTCTGGTTTCAGTCCTTTTCAGGTTGTTTACTCATTGATTCCTCGCAGCCCACTAGATTTGTTGTCTCTGCCTAGCAAGACTAGGATTCATGGCAAAACTGAAGATTTTGTTCAAGTGTTACAGGAGGTTCATCAGCAGGTGCAAGAAAATTTGTTACAGTCAGCAGGGAAGTACAAGCTGGCTGCTGACAAAAAGCGGCGTCATTTGGAGTTTGATGTAGGCGAATTTGTTTGGACGGTCCTTACAAAGGACAGGTTTGATGTGGGGGAATATAATAAACTTGCTGCTAAGAAGATAGGACCACTCGAAATTTTAGAGAAGATTAATCCGAATGCTTATCGCCTCAAGCTTCCCAGCCACATTCGTACTCATGTTGTGTTTAATATCAAGCATTTGATTCCTTTTCATGGCGACTCTTCTGATGATGATGCTGCCGGAAATTACGAATTTTCTCCAACCTGGGGAGTATGATGCAGCAGCATTAGATTACATGGCATTGCAATATATGGAGGGGGTTGGATAGGAAAAAGACCAAGAAAAAAAGACATTTCATTCCTACTAGTCCGGGCGACAGAGTCGGAATGATGTGAATTTTTCACAGTTGATGCGTTTCGGCGAGATCTTCAGAAGTCACCACCTTTGGTCGTGAGGCATACCCTTTTTTAGTTAAATTCCATTGTTTAGTTCCTGAAAAGGCCGTTTTAGGAAAGTTCCGTTTTTGCCATATTTTTAGTTTTCCAAGTCCGAATCGACTTCCTGTCAATTCCGGTTTGCTTAGGATTATTAATATTATTAGTTTTTGCATTAATCTCAATTTTTCCTTTTTTAGTAATTTTTCGTATTTAGGGTCGTTTTCTTGTTCTGTAAGGAATACGATTAGGGTTAGGATTTGTTTGCTTTAAATAATCATGTAAGCCGAAATGCTAGACAGTTTTTGATTTATAAAATTTAGAGTTTCTCTAATTATCTCCCAATTTCGGTATTCCTTGTGAATCAACGAACTTGAAGCCTAATAATCCGGTATTCGTACGCGAATCAACGGAGCGTTAGTAGGTTGTTTTCAATTTGTTTCTTGCAGGTTTTTCTCGACAGAGCTTCCGCTACATCAGTTTATTTGCAAAGCAAATGATGAAGAAACAGCCATTTTATCAGTTATCTCCAATCTTTACAGGAAAAAAGGTGGCTCGCTCATATCTACTTATAATACTTCAATAACACTAGAACTATTGATTCTAGTGTAGCTAGTTACTATTACATAATTCAAAATAAAAAATAAAAATTGAACATTGAGTTTAGTGTCGCCCCTTAACATAATTCATAATTAAATATATATATATTTTTAAATAAACTAACATCAAGTTGATGGATGCATGCAACTTCTTAATGAAAAGACAGAAGTCACAACCGACAATGATTTGGCCAATCAATGAATAAAACCTTGCTCAAAAATTATAAAATAAAATATACTAGTTTGATTTGTAAAAGCATCTTTAATTTCTTGTCTTCATATATTACGGTATCAAACTATCGATCAACAAACTTTGATAGCCAATTGAATGACAATATTCCTTTCAATGCAGTCTTGTATTCAACGAAGGCTCATTTTTTTAATGCGGTCTCGAGGAGTGATCAGTGATAATGAGTTAAATGTCAATTTACACTAATTATCACATGTTAAAAATTCTTGAGACCACGGTAAAAACAGGTCTGGTTCAAACTAGAAAATTATTATTAGGGTAATGTTAGACATCATAACCACTATCACAACTTTTAATCACAACACATTTGGGTGTCAATTAGTAAATAGATACATATTACTAATAATTTATCTCACTTACTCATTTATCCACTCATTAATTGACACATCAGCTATCACATGGGTTATGATTTCTACTACATGCGTTATGATTGAAAAATTATTCTAATGGTTTTAATTTCTAGCATTACTCTTAATATTATTATTTTATTATTATTATTATTATTATTATATGGACGAGAAAAAAGTAAAGTTTTGCAGGAAGCAAGTCGATTTAATTATTTTACAATTATCAAATTTGAGTAGTAATTAAACTAAGGGTAGTGTTAATTTGTACCCGTTAGCCTGTGTCCGGGCACAAGGTTAACAACCGGTAATAGATTAACACTACCCTTAAATTAATTGAAATTGGATTTTGCCCTAATAGATTAGATTATAGTAAATATTTTCCTCTTTTAGTATATTTCTAGTTGTTAGCTTATATCCGGGCACGGTTAACAACCGGTCACAGATTATCAATACCCTTAAATTAATTGGAATTGGATTTTGCTCTGATGGATCAGATTAATTGGAAATGGGAAAGTTTAGCTTCACATCACCATATGGTTGGTTGACCATTGCAGACTAGCTACAACTTCATGAACTAGCTACAAAAAGTTTTGAGTTGAAAGAGATATGTCATCAACTTTATTAGACCGTCACAATGTGTTGAAGCAACAACTACTGTACATTCTGTTTTCGTTTCCGGTTGTTGAAGAAAGACAACCCATTAATTCACAAAAGAGAAGAAACCTATAAGAATTATTACAACATCAAATGTGTGTGTGTATATATATATATATATATATATATATATATATGACACTCAGTTTCACCGAATAACTGAAATGACACAACATTTTCTTCTTTACTAAGGATGAGTGGGAATTGGCACAAAAATTCCATGGAAACCATATGGCACTCTCTGTGGCAGTGCAATTTTGGCAACTGGTTCACTTTCCATCTTCTTTGCATCAATTATATGAACCTGCAACCAAAGATTTTCATGTCCTAAATTAGACTTCCTAGTAACATAATTCAGTTAGATAGATATACAATTCTGAAATATCTTTGCTTCAGAGCTGTATATATACACTTACTTGACTGACATTAGTCTCCTCATTGTGGACAAAAGAGACAAGCCACCCATCGTCTTCCTCAGAACCTCCAGGTTTAGCTGCAAACACAGTTCCACTGCAGAAAATGTTTTCTGCAAACTTATGGTACCCCACTTCTATTACCTGATTATTTTCTCCACCATTCTTGTTTCATATTGAGTAATTCGTATTAGGCATGTACTGATGTACGTAACGTGTAACTCTAGATAAGATTTTATGACAAAACAAGATCAAGATGCATATTTTTATTACCTCTAATGGCTCAGGCCGGTGTAATTCATCTAGGTATAGCTTAGCTAGGCCTCCATATTTAGCATAGCCTAATAAGAAGTAAAATGTCCATTTGAAATAAAATTTGACATTGAAATATCAAAGAACAACTTTTAAGGTTGGAAAGTTATTGTACCAGCACTAGAGCTTGCAACAGAATCTACTACTTGAGTGTAGCCATACTTGTGTTTTAGACCGGTATGTTTCTCATTGATCATGGGAAAGTCCATAGACGATTCATTTCCGGAAAGATTTCTCTCTTTAACCTCTCCGGTTACTATGTTTAATCTCCATTCATACACGCGAGTGAAAAGATACCCCTCCTGTATCGAACTGTCAGGATTTTCTTCAGTAGGTTGTGGAAACTTGAATCCTCTAGAGAACCACTCAAACTTGTCTTGACCGCGATCAGGGCCTGGTATGATAGCTTGGCAGGACCTGCATCCCCTCACTACAACCTGTAAACTTATTCCAGAGAAAATCGAACTTTCGAATCAGTACCGATTTATGAGTTATTTGTTGAAAGGTTTGTGTAAAACTAAAAGGGCACTGTGAAAGTATTATACTGACCTCATTGTCATCCTCAAAGCAGTTGAGAAGGTGAAGTGTGCAATGAGATTCAACCTCAAACCACTGCACTGAATCTGCATCACCATAACGCGGCATCACTCCTATTCTTGCATGGCCTCCCTTTTGGTACTTCATGAATCTGTATATAATTCAATGAATTTCAGGCTATTTTCCAGTAACAGAACTATCCAACCTCAAGAATTGTACTTACGATCCACCAGTGAGAAGTCTCTTTACGTCAATTGTAAGCGGATAATCCATAATTATATTGTACCTGATAAGGAAAGAAGAACTAAATCTCAACAAAAGGTTCAAAGGAACTTCATTAGAGGATCAGATTATAATTCTGACATGTACACATTTCATAAAAACTAAACATTAAACGTATAACAAGGCAGTTAAAGCAAGGTTTGGAGATTGAAGTACTAAAATGTATTTATTGAGAAAGAACAAGTACATAACTTAAACTTACTTCTCTGTAACTCCAATTTCATGGCTTAAACAACACCTATTGAACTTGAGATCAACCTTATGAGATAATTTCTTCCCATCAGCTGAAATGGCAATTCAATTAGATTGTTTTGAAGAAATTTGTGTATAACACGAAACGAAATAGAAAAACCAACCAACAAAAGTACCAGTGACAATTCCCACTACATAGTACGGTTTTACTGCATCAAACCCCATTATAACTAGCTCTCCTGACTCTGGTGCTCTCTGTATCACATGGAAATGTTATTGGTATCAAAGTTGACAAGGCAAATCAGTGCTGTTCTGGTGATATCTAAAGAAGAAAAAGAGAAAAAATAAACCTTTGGATGGCTAGTGAAAGGTCGATTCCAGGCCCCGTTGACATTCCATTCTTCATAGGTTTCTAAGGTAGAAATGTCAATCTCTTGAGGCAAGTAATTCTCTGCAATGGCATAGAACTTTCCTGAATGTTCAAATACGGTTGTGTTTGATGCATATCCATTCGCTGCCCCAAAACGAACCTGGAAAATCGTAACGAATCCTTAGCTAATGTATATACATACACTGTGACAACTTTGTTCAGATTAATGTTTTAGCATACCATATTTAGAAGAGTTCCAGCTGCTACAGCTATAGAATCTCCCTCTACCGCAGGAAGAAAAATGGGTTGATTTCTTTGTTTTTGTAGCTTGAATGTTTCGGTCTCAACATATCTGTTATTGTAAGAGACAGCCCACTGTCCACAAGCATTCTTCTTCAAATATAACGCATGAATCATTCCTTCTCCTTCCACCCAAATTTGACTCGATCTTCCAAACATCGAAACTGTTGATTGCAGACTTCCGAATTGAGGATTTGAACCTGCATGTTATATATGATATGAAATGATATGATATGGAACAGCCGGCTAGCTTGACTTAATCTTAGACTAATGTAACATAAAATTGAAGGAAGATATAACATAAACACCATTTCTGAGATAAACACCCTCAGGAAAATCAGCAGGAATTTGCCCTTCAATGCAAGTAACCTCAACTAGTCCTCCAATCTCTTCAACAGGTGCAAAGTTTTTCTGTTATGTGCCATTATATATTATAACAAGCACAGAGCAGCAATAACATCAAGTACTTAGCTTGTCAATGATGTACCTGAGATGGGAGATACGGTATATCGGCAAAATGGAAGATCGAATCCACAAATGCATCCAAAAATCTAGCAGAAGTGTTTCTGATTGCAGCAGAAACATCTATTTTCATAGGATTATGTTGCAACTCTTCAAGGAAAGGCTGGTCACAAGTCACAACATGTAAAATCAAATCATTGTTTTAATGTTTCTATTTCTATGGAAAATCAGATATATCTTTTAGTAGTAGCATTGTTTTAAAACATTGCATTACACCAACTACTGATGTCATATATCTTATATAATTAGTTATCTGTACCGCATGACATGATATCATTAGACACGCTTATATGAACGTTTTTCTCTTATTAAATAGGCCAAACGAAATAATACCAAGATGCAACTTCTCAAAGCTAAATAAGAAAAGTAGAATGTACCTTTACAGTGGAGGAAAGTGAGGTTTTCAAGTGTTTCAATCCATGAGAGACCAAATGCATATGAACAGACCCGTTTATTTGCAAAGCAAAGGAAGAAACAGCCATTTTATTAATTTCTTTTCTTTCTTCAACCTTTTATGAGTCTAATTAATACCAACATAAAGAGGAGAAAAGTGGCTCCCGGCTTCTTTTTGGAAGTTGTGATTGGTTTTGCAAACTTAATTGTTTAACAATTAATTGTTAATGAAAAACTGAATAGACAAAACCAAACTTGGCCAATTAAAAGGCAAGAAAACAGCTCACGATTGGATATTCCTACTTTTGATGAATAAAATTTTCTCCATGTAAAGACAATAAAATAAATATATCCGTATAGGACAGTGTTAACATGTGTTTTAAGGGCACAATGTTTTAAGAACACATGTTAACATAATAAATAATTTCTTTTTATAGTAATTATACAGTCACTCACAAGTTAACACTACCCCCATATATATAGGGCTCAAAAAATAAATAGCACTATTTGGGGTGGGTGTTGTGCAAATATCACCACATTACTAATTCATGTTTAAAAGGCACCAATATAGGTGTCCAGACAAAAATACCCCTTCCAAGTGAGTTTTTGTCGTTTTCAAACCTAGTGAGAAAAACCAGAGAGAGAAAACATCTCTTGGAAAAAGAACCGGCGTTGGAAGATCAGTGATTTTCCGTCTGAAAAAGACGTCGAAGTAACCGGCGGTAGGACAACAGTGTTTATCGGGTGTTCAGACGAGAGCATCTTCAATCGACGGTAAGTTGAGTCAGATTATGTTATTGATTTTGTTTTTAATAAGTTCATGTTTGATGTTGGTTGTTGATTAAACTTGTAGATTATGTTTGTTTGTTGATCTGAGAATGGTTGTGGGTTAGGTTAGGGTTTGTAAATCCGTTGAAGATCTGGGTTCCAGAGGTTTTTCAAGGTTTTCCGAGCTTTTGAAGAGGTTTTTCCGAGCTTTTTAAAACGTTTTCCGAGCTTTTTCTGGGTTTTCGAGCTTTTTCAAACTGGTTCCGAGCTATTTGAAAATGCCCGAGCTTTTTGAAACTGTTCTCGAGCTATTTTAAAATGTGGCCGAGCTTTTTAAAACAATTTCCGAGCTTTTTGAAACAGTGCCGGAGATTTTTTAAACAGCCCGAGCTTTTTGAAACAGTTTTTGAGCTTTTTGAAACAGTTTCCGAGCTTTTTGAAACTGAGTCCGAGCTTTTTCAAACAGTTGCCGAGCTTTTTTAGACAGTCCGAGCTTGTTAAAACTGAGTCCGAGCTTTTTAAACAGTCCGAGCATTTTCAACACGTGTCCGAGCTTTTTGAAACAGTTTCCGAGCTTTTTGAAACATTTTCCGAGCTTTTTTAAACTGAGTCCGAGCTTTTTGAACAGTCCGAGCATTTTCAACATGTGTCCGAGCTTTTTGAAACAGTTTCTGAGCTTTTTGAAACATTTTTCGAGCTTTTTTAAACTGAGTCCGAGCTTGTTTAAACCGAGTCCGAGCTTTTTTAAACTGAGTCCGAGCTTGTTTAAACCGAGTCCGAGCTTTTTTAAACTGAGTCCGAGCTTGTTAAAACCGAGTCCGAGCTTTTTAAACAGTCCGAGCATTTTCAACACGTGTCCGAGCTTTTTGAAACAGTTTCCGAGCTTTTTGAAACATTTTCCGAGCTTTTTCAACAGTCCGAGCTTTTTCAAACTGGTCCCGAGCTTTTTCAAATTGTGCCGGAGCTTTTTCAAACTGTGCCCGAGCTTTTTTTATATGAGTCCGAGCATTTTCCAACTGTGTCCGAGCTTTTTTCACACTGTCCGAGCGTTTTCAATATGAGTCCGAGCTTTTTGAAACTGCTTCTCTGCTATTTTATATTATTATGTCCTAGCCTTTTACAGTTTACTGATGCATTCTTTCTATGAAAATGCAGATGAGTAGTGAACTAAAGGATTTGCTTAAAACTCCAGAGGATGAATGGTACGAAGGAAAAATCACTCGGCATGACCATTTCAGCGACCTTAAAGATATCGACGTCGCACTAGACAGTGTACCAGAACAATTCAAGGTCGAAGACCGACGTCGGTATACAGAGTCTTGTTTTGGTCATTTCCTTAGGATGGATCGGGGGATGAAGTTTTCGGGTAGCGTAGTCCATCGACTGCTATTGCGCGAGCTACATCACGATGGGCCGCAGGATGAGATGAGATTTATGTTAGGTACTCGTTCAGTCCGGTTCTCCAAGGTTGAATTCTGTCTGATCACCGGATTGAAGTTTGGAGTGATTCCCGACACGACGAGGTATGAGATGGCTCAGAACGGGATACAACAACGGTATTTCAATGGTGCAGCTGATGTGGATTATGAACAGCTGAAAGCTGTTCTACGGATCGGTGTATTTGAGGAGCAGTACGATGCTGTGAAGCTGTGCCTCCTTTATATGCTAAACTGGATATTGATGGGGTTGGACGAGAGACAGAAAGTTCCATTATGGCAGATCCGGCTAGTCGAGGACTTGGACGCTTTTGATGCATTCCCGTGGGGTGCCCACGTGTATAGGCAGTCCATTATTGGATTCAAGAATGCCTTAAACGGTCGACGTGTGCGGTATGAGAGACGACAGCAGGAAAAGGGCGTTGACGTTCACACGGTGGAGACGTACAACATTTACGGTCTAGCTCACGCACTGTTGGTGAGAATTTAGAATTTGTATCGTTTGAAAACCTGAAATTGTTTTTCCATGCGTTACGGAATAAATGATTGGATTCTGAATAACTTGTTCTTTTACATAGGTATTTGCGTATGAGGTTATCCCCGAGCTTGGGACCTGATTTGGGACTCGTAGGGAGATTGAGTTGTCCCCCCGTATTCTGAAATGGCAGTTGCAAACTCAACCAAGGTCGGACAAGCTGGACAAAAAAAATTTCTTAGCCAGGGTAAGGATCTATTGTGTTAAAGTGTTTACATATTACGAGCTTTCAAATAGAATGGTCTAACCACGATTTCAGATGTTTGCGAGGACTGCACTGGTGCCGACAGCAGCTGAGAGGGTTGCACGGTACTACGAGGGCATAAATGAGGGAGGCAGTCTATATATGGCTGCCGATGGACACGACGGCTCGGTACCGGATCCCTTACATCATACGACTGCCGGACCCAGTCATACGGAGGGTTCCGACCATGAGTTTGGCGGTGGGAGTCCCCTCAGGCACAGGCCGGATACGGAGGGTTCGGACCCGGAGTTTGTCGCTGGGAGTCCTCTTAGGCGCAGACAGGTTCGCTTTGCGATGCCCAGTGGAGTACATTCACGAGAAGACGTTGGAGGGCATCGCCAGGTATGTAAAAAATGGTGTAATGCATTATTTATGTTGAAACAAGTGTTGGGTCTTAGTACTGACAATAATGATTTTGTTTCAGGATCGTTTGGAACAAAAAATCCAAGATGTGATGGATGCAGTCGCTGCGTTACAGGAGGATATCCGGAAGAGTGATCGGGAACGAGATAGGTAGCATAGGGAGGTGATGGACTTTCTCCGGGGGCGGTGGGGTTCGACATCACAGTCTGGCAGGGATGGTCCACCCTCCCATGATCAAGACTCTCCCCGTACAGACAGAGACGGAGGGACAGACCCAGCCACCGGACCTACGACGGAGGCTGATGGACCTCAGACACAGGGTCCAACAGCTGGAGATACAGTACGAGACCAGCATATGCAAGTCCCTGGTGGCACGGATACAGGAGTATTTGGGGAGACAGTTACCCAGGCGATATTAGAGTATCCGCTGCTTATGGAGGTACAGGATGTGGATCCTCCTGTTTATATCCAGGACCACACAGCGGACCCGTTCAGTCCACTGGGTCAGAGTCCCTCCTCCCATACAGTCCACACTCCTGACCTGACCAGGCGATCCATAGGGAGCACCCCTGCGGTCCATCCGACACCGCTCTCCTCTACTCGATCCCGTCACACCTCACCCCCTAGTGACACTGCCGGTCCATCCCGACACAACCCATCCCACCGGAGCCCTCGACGTGATCCACGGGGACAGAGTTCCTCCTCCCAACACCCCCCAGTCCACAGTCAGCATAGGCAGCAGCGGATGCGCAAACGAGGCTGGCAGTTGATGAGCCCATACACTGACCCCTGTCGGTCGAAGAGGCCAAGGACACTGCCCATGTCATCAGCACATACATTCAGGCCCTCTGAATTGGTAGACGCTGACCAGCTTGCGGCTTACAAAGCCTACAAGAGGAACGTGACGGGGGAATTGTAAGTATTAAAATATTGTGAATTTATTTTGAAACACCTAAGTTAAATTAGTTGTTTTCCTAAATAATTGAAAATTACACAGACGTGATGTGGATCTGATGACCCCCGTGCCTGTGACTTGGTTCCACCGGTTGCAAACCAACTTTATGGAGTTGGAGGACACGGTACTTTCCTTACTTTGATTGTCTTTTAAGTTTGTTTAACTTATGGAAGAATACTAACAATGTATAATGTTTATATTGTCAGCATATTGACGCGTACCTGCATATTTTACGGAAGCATCAACGAGCATTCCCCACTGTCTACATTCAGAGGATGAACCTACTAGATTCTCAGTTCTATGTAAGTGTTTCAAATGTACTGTTTTCACACGTCTGTTTGTTGTGTTTCATCCTGTTTCTAACAGTTTCAGTTCGTTGTCTATTTTCAGTCAATGCTGGAGTTTCAGTGGCGGAGAATCATGCCTCGCGATGCTGTGGGCAAAGCCCCTAAAAAAGTGGTCTGTGTTGAAGTACAGGTGGTCCCCTGAAGATCTGATGACGGTACGTGGATTGCTCCCGGTAGGGAACCGACCATGGCACGAGGTTGACGCGGTGAGCAAAATACAGTTATGGTTTCAATGTGTTTAATTAAAAATTCTTATTTTGACCATAACAATATCTTGAACACTTGGTACAGGTCCTTATTCCGTGCAACATTGGTGGCCAGCATTGGCTCGTGGCCAGCGTTGACCTTACTGTCGGGAAGATCCACCTGCTAAACCCGTTCAGACAGGAAGTCCCCCTACAGATCAGGAAAGAGCAGGTCGCTCCATTGCGGTGGTTTCTACCCTCGATGTTGCATCAGGTGGGGTTTCACGATGCCAGACCAACGGGCGAGGCGAAGTATGAGAAGCGGAATAGGCCCTTTGGGGTAAGCATGGTATCTACAACACATGTGCCCCAACAGACTAGAGGGTATGACTGTACAAACATCATTTAAACTTTAAGTTTGTTTTATTCAACTTCTATTGTAACGGTTGTTCATGTGCTGAGTCGCAGGGGTAACTGTGGTGCTCATACCTTGAGATTGATGGAGTACGTACTGGCAAACAGGATGACGTTCGACTGGTCAGAAGAAGATATGTGCACCATACGGGAGAAGATGTCTGTGGAGATTTTTTGTAACTCCAAGCCACATTAGATGTTGTAGTTGTCGATGTACAAAGCATTATAGTAATGAACTTTCAAATTATAAATTTTTTGTTTAAAATTTAAAGTGTTTTCATTTACAAGTACAACACACGCATTTCATATCATATAATAACACAAGTAATAATTAACACCCCAACTTAATTAAACAATAAGTATGAACGGCTCGGTTCACTCCTCGGCAGATTCCTTGTGTGGGCACGTCTGTTTGTTATATCCAACTTGATGACATACGCTACACTTACGACGGTATTCCTCGGGAACAATTCTGCTCGGACCTTCATTAATCAAGGGCGGATTAGAACACCTCCTGCTATTATGACCTGATTGTCCACATCTTCTACACTATTGGGTGGTTGTCCTCTCGGAAGACGATGCATGTCGACCCTCCATCGGGCGACCTGATTGTCTCTTGGTCTTTGGATTTAAAACCACCCACTCAGCGATGTCGGACGGCACTACGCATGAAGAAGGATGGCCAACAGGCATAATAGGAACTGAGTATGCATCAATAAGTGTCTGTCTCTTGTAGTAGTCCGAACACAGCGATGTGAAATCCAAGTTCCGCTCCCTGCAAAACCAATGAAAAAAGTGACAATCACGCTTGCTTAATATAGGGTATAATTGCATACTGTTAATGTACCTTGCCGCTGCGAGTGCGTGAGAACACGGAAAATGATCCATTTGGAATTTGTTGCATGTGCATGTCTTCCGGGCTAAGTCAACAGTCCACTGTTTTTCGGACCGTTTGACAGAGAAAATGTTCCAGTCTACTGGATTGAAGGTCATATAACCGCACTTCTCGACCCGTTGTAGCATCACAAGATGTGATGCGTCGGTCAACTGATGACGCATGGACTGTGCAGCTCGATGTCGATCGTGAAACCAACGCTGTAACATATTCCTAATGAACTCTGCCAATGTCAACATAGGGAGTTGTCGTGCGAATTTAAGGCATGAGTTTATGCACTCTGCAACATTTGTTGTCATCACCCTGAACCTTCGTTGGGGACAGTGTACACGAGACCATTTGTGTGGACCGGCAGATTCAACATAATCGAAAGCATTCTTGTGCAGGTTACGTAACTCACCCATGTACCGGTTATATTTGAATTCAGTGTACGCTCTAGCGGCTTTGCCCATTAAGCTGGCAACATCTTTTCTGTGAAATCGCTTCTTCACATTTTCAGCAAAGTGCCAACAACATATGGTATGGGTTGCATAAGGGAACACTTTAGAAATCCCTGCTTCAATGCTTGCATGTCGATCGGAAATAAAAACCAGATCATCTATATGACCAAGGGCACCCTTCAAGCAATCCAAAAACCATTCCCATGAAAGGTTGTTTTCGGAGTCGCCGTACCCAAAAGCAATTGGATACACCTGTTCGTTTCCATCTTTGGCAGTTGCAACAAACATTGTACCCCCGAATCTTCCCTTCAAATGGGTACCATCAACTGCAATAACCGGACGCATGCACCTCTGAAAACCTCTAACTGAGGCCCCTAATGACATGAAAAAGTAAAGGAATTTACCGTCGTCAGCGCACTGTAAGTCAGTGATTGTGCCGGGATTTTGTTGTTCCAGCACGTAACCAAAAGACGGCAGTAGTTGGAAGGTTTCTTCATGTGTCCCATAGGTCAGTGACAATGCATAATGCAAGGCTTGATATGCCTTACTGTACATGATTTGGATGCCATACATTGTTTTCATATCGGCGATTATATCCTTGGGACGCATGAGACGACCATCTTGTTGTTGAAGTCTAGGTGCAACCACTTCTCCAATTATAACTGCACTAGCTTGTCGGTGGCGACGGTGAATCTCCTCCAATGGACAACTGTGTTCATTGACAAAACTTCTTACTTGGAAGTACGTCCCTTCATCTCTTCTCACCGCTCTTAATTTCATGTACAGTTGTCAATCAAACAAACAAGATGTAATGTTGTCTTATTGGACCTTTTCACCTTCCATTCGAAGCTTCGCCGCATTGCAAAAAGGCCAACTAGTCTCTTCAGATCCTTTTTTGTCGGAAAGAACTGACCTTTATAAATCATGCATGTAGGTTCTTCTGCTACCAAGGTTGTGCTTCTACCAATCCCAAACGAGTATGAATCTGCTCCGGGAATAACCCACGTTGTGGTATTATCAGAATCATCTGTAGATACATTATGCCGGACCTCGGAAGTACCAGGCATATCTGCTCCAGTGCAACTAACTCCTTCTACACGTCTTTCACGTCTTTGAATTTGGACATGATCTTCATCAGTGTTCTCTACATGATCTACCAGATCAATATTTGCCTCATTATCCACCTCCTGGTTAGGCCCAAGGTTCGGTTCAGTGTTCTCCTCATTGTACATCTCATTGTATTGCTCATTGTACCGCTCATCATTCATCTCAAATCGACAACCAAACACATCGTCGAATTGAGGTTCACAAACATCTGCATGGTCGACCACTACCGGTTGGACAGCACATATGTTTTCCCCACCTTCAGTGGCACTCCTTTGTGTGAACACTTGGTTGCTACCGCTAGCGGATCCAAATGGTTGGGTATTTTCAGGAGCAGGAATATCATTCCGTATCACATCTCCAGTTGCCCTCTCAATTAGACTAACACATACTTAAGGGATCACCTGATCTTCCCCTAGCATAAACTGAACATCATCGTCATTTCTTACAAATGTGCGACATGTAGCGCCAGGAACTATTGATATTGACTGTAGATCAACATTGTATTTGTTTACATCATACTTCACAACGGTATGCACGATCGACACCAATTCTTCGTAACTCATATTCTTTGACACATACATTCCTTGGTTGTCGGATCCAACAAACCTCTGACTTCCGTCGGGTAACTGCTCCCATCGACCGTTGTAAGATATTACTATTCTCACCCGATTCATTCTCCTGTAACATTCATCACCACAAACCATTATGACAAACATAAAAGCTATGGAAAAGGCTCAGAGCCTTTTAAAATAGTTTCCGAGGTTTTTACTATGATCTCCGAGCTTTTAATAAAGGTTCCAACCTTTTTTCCAAAGATCCCAAAAGAGCCGAGCTTTTTTACAAAGTACAGAGCTTTTTTACAAAGTCCGAGCTTTTTTACAAATTCCCGAGCTTTTTTACGAATTCCCGAGCTTTTTTACAGAATTCCCGAGCTTTTTTACAGAATTCCCGAGCTTTTTCACAGAAGTCCCGAGCTTTTTTACAGAAGTCCCGAGCTTTTTACAGAAGTCCCGAGCTTTTTTACAAAAGTCCCGAGCTTTTTTACAAAAGTCCCGAGCTTTTTTACAAAAGTCTCGAGCTTTTTCACAAAAGTCCCGAGCTCTTTCACAAAAGTCCCGAGCTCTTTCACAAAGTCCCGAGCTTTTTTACAAAAGTCCCGAGCTTTTTCACAAAAGTCCCGAACGTTTTTACAAAGTCCCGAGCTTGTTTTCTAAAAGCTCGAGCTGTTTTACAAAGTCTCGAGCTTTTTTCAAGTCTCCGAGCTTGTTTTCTAAAGGCTCGAGCCTTTTGTCCAAAGGCTCGAGCTTTTTCAAACAGGCTCCGAGTTTTTTCAAACAGTGTCCGAGCTTTTTAAAACAGGCTCCGAGCATTTTCAAACAGGCTCCAAGCTTTTTATTAACAGGTTCGGAGATTCAAATTTCACAGATTCAATATTCACAAAACCAGTTTCATGTTTACAAAAGGAACGTTTTTAAAAAATGAAAGATCAAAAACAGTATTTCAGACAAACATATTACCTTGTTGTGCTTACTGAAGAACGTTGAGTAGAGTAGTTTTGAAATTTATTGTAGAGAGAGAAAGAGAGGAGTTCCTGCCTTCAGCTTTTCAAGTGTGGAGATGGAAGTACAGAGACAATTAAAAATTGATTATTTAAGGGCAATTTTGGTAGTTCACCAAAATAGGTGTCTTTTAAACATAAGTTATTAAACCGGTGACGTTGGTGCAACAACGAGACAAAAAGGTGACATTTCTCACCATTTTCCACTATATATATATATATATATATATATATATATATATATATATATATATTAGTTTTGACTTTATAGTAAAAGCTTTATCAGATAAGAAAAAAGGTATCTACAAGCTTCTTGCAATCGATGAAAAGACAAAATCTCTTTGGATGCAATCTTCGTTTTCAAACAAAGTCCAATAGAATTCATGATTCACGTGATCCTGATAAACAATATTTTCCTTGTTAAATACGAGAAAAACTTGACTTCAATGACCTTTATCTAATGATTCTTGTCATCATATGATATATGAATAATCTAGCATATTCGTTTTTTTAAGTTTAATTTGAAAATTTTCATTTTCCATAAAACGAGAAATACCAACTTATTGAAACTTTTCTCTTCTGTCATGGATCACACCATACATTTTAATCAACCTCCATTTTTATACATTTCTTATATATATTTACGGAAATTGCTACAATATAGACATGGTGATTTCATAAGTACTATCTAACTTTATATGCGAATCATTACATTTCGTTTTTATTTGTCTGTATCAATGTAATCCAGTGGTTACCAACTATCTCGATAACATTATGGCGTTATTATGGCAAAACGCATCATCTTAACATCACAATGCTCCGAAAATATGCAATGGGATAGGCATGAAAGCTCCATGGAAACCATATGGGACTCTGCATGGCAATGTAATTTTGGCAATTGGCTCACTGGAGAACTTCTTTGTGTCAATTATATAAACCTGCAATGAATCAAAATACTAATATTAAAACCATTTTACATTATCATAAATCAGCTCTCAACAGGATTTTTTTTACCACTCACTTGAGATGTGTTAGTATTTTCATTGTGAACAAAAGTGATTATCCAACCATCATCTTCTTCAAGACCTCTTCCTTTAGAGACAAAGGCAGCTCCAGTGCAGAAAACACCTTCCTCAAACTTGTGATATTCCACCTTTACCAGTTCTTCAGATTGCACCTCTCTCTGATTCATAGAACCATTGTTGGTGAAGTCACACATCAAGAAAAGAAACAGATGAAAAAAAACATGCGGGATCCCGATTGGCACCGCCACAAAATGCATTTTTTTTTTCATTTTACATCGGTGCCAATTGGGATCCTGTACGAAAAAATGTGTGAAGATTCTTAATAATTTTCGGGTAAAAGAATATGCGGGAACTTATTTACCATCGAAATCTCTGTATTTGGCTCTTCAAAGTATAGCTTGGCTAGACCTCCATATTTTGGCAAGCCTGACATATTCAATTGAGAACCATAAGCATTTTTATGAAAAAGGGTTGCAATCATTTTAATCTGAAGTTTCTGATTCTGTAATTACCTGAAGCAGAACTTGCATTGGAATCAACAATCTGTGTGTAGCCGTATTTATTTTTAAGACCTGTGTAGTCTCCATTGATCATAGGAAAATCCATCGAGAACTCTGTCCCGGTGAGATTTCTCTCTTTACCCTCTCCAGTTTGCATATTCAGTCTCCATTCATAAGCGCGACTAAATAATAATTTCTCATTTGTTCTGGCATCAAAACTTTCTTCAACTGATTCTATATGCTTAAATTTTCTTGAAAACCACTCAAATTTATCTAATCCCAAATCGGGTCCTGGTATGATTGATTCAAGAGCTCTACAACCCCACACCACCACCTGCATGTTCACAAACATTATTTTTTACAAAATGTGCACAAGTCAGAAGATCATTTCTTTTATCAGTCTCCCAAATATAATAGTGAAATTCTAGGCAAAAATATTTAAGGTAAATGTTTCTGCAACACACCTCATCACCGTCCTCGAAACAATTGAGAATGTGTAATGTACAATTTGGTTCAACATCAAACCACTTTATTGAATCTGCATCGCCATAGCGAGGCATTATGCCAATCCTTGCATATCCTTCGTTTTCGTACTTTATTAATCTGCATGATAAAATTGGTTAAACAAGTGAATTTAAAAAGTCTTTTTGAGTGTAGTCATGAAAAGAAACCGATTCTTTGTGAATATGCACTCACGGGCCTCCACGAACAAGTCTTTTTATGTCTATAGACAGCGGATAATCCAAGAACACATTGTACCTAGAAAACCAATAGTGTCCATGAGAATTGATGGAAGTTTTGAGTCTGAAATTACAAGGAAGCTAGTAGATATTTCCAAACTTTAAAGAAGGAGAGAAGATCACTAAATACCTCTGTGTAACACCTATTTCATGGCAAAGGGAGCATCTGTTGAGTTTGAGATCCACTTTGTGAAATAATTTATTTCCATCAGCTGAAATAAAGATATTCATAAAACACATTAAGCTATTTTTCGGTGTATTGTGTAACTTTTTGTTCTAAATGCTGTTTTTCAAATGAAGAGCATACCGGAAATTACTCCCACTTCAACAAAAGGTCTAGTTGCATCCACCCCCATTATAACCAGCTCTCCTGTACCTGGAGCTTTCTGTTGCACAGATTAAGGAGAAACGAATTTAGCAGGTCACATAAACTAGATTCATGACAGGTTCTGTGTAGTGTTTACGAAGAATAACCTTGGGATGACTGGTAAAAGGTCGATTCCAGGTTCCGTTAACATCCCAGTTTCCTAAAGTTTCTAGTGTGAAGATGTTGATCTCTTGTGGCATGTGATTTTCTGCGACTGAGTAGAACTTCCCCGAATGCTCAAAAACATTGGTGTTGCTATTGTATTTGTTTATTTTGCCAAATCTCAACTGAGAAAATGAAACAAGGAATTAGATATATGTGAGAATTAGATTTTTAAATTGGGATGAGGCTATTCGATTCTAAGAAACGTTGTTGAATTAAAATCCTCACCAAATTCAGAAAATAAGCTGACAAAATGGCCGGCGAATCCCCTTCTATTGCAGGAAGAAAAGATGGCCTATTTCTTTGTTTTTCTAACTTGAATGTCTCTGTCTCCACATGTCTGTTATTATAAACAACAGTCCATCTCCCATCAATGCCTTTTTTAAAATACAAAGCATGAAGCATTCCTTCTCCTTCTACCCAAATATGACTTGACCTCCCAAACAAAGATTTTGTTGACTTAAATCCTCCAAAAAGAGGGTTTGGTCCTGCAGTTACATCAATACCCACCAATTAAACAACATTTGTACAAAAATTGGTAATTTTATCTCATATAACTAAATTCTCAATTGTTCATCAACAGGCATGTTATCACTTATAACCAATCATTCTACAAATAGGAAAGAGCAAAGAAGAAGAACAAGTCAAGTAAACATGTGCATTAAAAAATAATAGAGGATTAGTCCTTTGCCTTTGTCATGCACAACATTATATTCTTCCAAATTTTTTATTCTTATGAGAGGTGTCCATTGAGAAAAAAGATTCCTCTAAAGCATATTCACCTTTTGACTTGTATTGATCTATTTCAACATATGATTCAAAATTGTTGCTGATATAATAATGATTTACTATTTCCTGATGATACATGTCATTCACACACTTCATTGACTCTTTTCAGCCTAGGAAGAGGCAAATGGAGTATGCTCACTAGCTTCCTTGTGGACCAACACCCCTGTTGGTTGTTGCCAATCAGATTTTTTTTACCAATAAGCTTTCAGTTTTCTCTTCTTAACCTATATGTTTATTCAAGTTGTCTTAATCTATACAAGATTTATAACTATGTAACCACAAACAGAATATTTAATGTCTTGATAGCCACAAATTACTCAATAAACAAACAGAATGTTTTATCTATGTTTGATGTTTACGTCTCTAGAAAATTTCAAGTGCAGACCAATTTTATAAAATCCAAACTCGGATTGTTCTACGCTAGAATAACTGTTGTTTTGCACTAAACAACAAAAAAGGACAAACAATTCTCATATCTTATCGGTTAGATCCATCTAACGAGTAAGAGTTCTGATCTGGATTTTAACAGAATTCGAACGTCCACAGCCTAATAATTTCTGATTATATCTTTTTGACTTGTTCAATACTTCATTGAAAGTGCCCCCAAGAACATAGTAATTGTCACAAAGTTTGTTCTCATCAATGGCTTTTCTTGCCGTTTGACATCCAATTAGAAGTAGAAAACAATCATATCAAGTATCAACAATCAACATAGAGTGTGACTAGTAAATTTTATATGCAATTGCATTAACATCATAGCATGAAGTAACAAGGCTTAAGAACTAACCATTTCTTATATAAACACCTTCAGGAAAGTCATCCGGAATTTCTCCTTCAATGCTTTTGATAAGAACAGCTGCTCTCAACTCATCAACTGGAGCAAAGTTACTCTGCAGGTACTAGAAATACAATTAGCATATGATCAATTAACGATATACGTTGTTGCATATGTACATGTAGAGACCCTCAATGGTACCTGAATTGGAAGCAAGGGCTGGTCTATGAATTCGAAAACATGATCAACAAATGCATCCAGAAACCTCACAGAAGTGTTCTTAATGGTTTTTGAAACATCAATTCGCGAAGAAAGTTGCTGCAACTCTCCCAGGAATGGCTGCTCATCATATCCATGTGAAATGTAAGTATTACATCAATCGTGCTATTAGTTACATTGAAAAATGTTTGAACTACCATTTCAGGAATGGCTGCTTGAAATTATTTGAAGTTACATGAATAGAGATAGAGCTTACTTTGACAGAAGATGATAGAGTCTTGAAGACATGAAAGTGGTGCGAGATTGAGGATTTCTGCTGACAGCAATTCACTTGAAATGCCAAATATGAAGATGCCATGATCTCTTTCAAGAGTTAACAGGGCGTGTCCTGATGCCAAGACTTCACATACAATGTTGTTCAAGTATCAAGGCAGAGCAGCCTCTTATCTCAGCTTCAAAGTTGACAATTGATAAGAAAGACGAGTTTTAAATATTACATATTTTACAAGTGGAAAGCACAAAGATTGTTGGATGATAGAGGCCAAAAGAAGATACAACATTTTAGGAATTATTTGATCATATTTATCCCAAGCACCATTGCATAGTTGTTTTCACATAGGTGTAGATGATGATGTCTCTGTACCATGTCAGCCTCGAGAGCCATTTGAAAATGCCTGCTTGACAATTATAAAAATCCAAATTGGCCAGATTAGTCATGAGACTGACCAAAAGCAATAAGAAATCAGCCCATGACACACACAGCAGAGAAGCGTGACACTTCAATCATCCACCTGTTAATAGTTTACTCGTAAATTATTGCAATCAGTGTCCTTAACATGGTTTTGGTTTGGTTAATTAACATAATCCATAAAAAAAATAAGAAAATAGAAAGTAAAATGCTTTTGGTTCAGCAACAACCAGGGGAAAATGAACCTATAACAATATTTTGAAAGTATAAATACAATTTCAACAAGCAGGGTATGATTCTGGGATCAGAATCCCAAGATAAGGTATACAATATGTTTCAATAAAAAAATTTCTGTGAAAGTGAAATATCTCGGTTCAGGTACATTGTTGTGAAACAGTACTAGCATTACTGCCAATTACAGGATACAAAAAAAAAAAAAAAATGGAACCAGTTAATCCCGATCAGTTGAGACTTAAGTCACCCTGCTTTTGATGAGTTGCCTGAGAATTGTGATTGCAAACTCCTCCTCAGAAAATCAGACAACTTTGCACTTGCAGCACGCCCTCTTTCTAGACAGAGAAAATAATCGTCCACTACACCACATGATTATACAAGAACCAAATTATAATAAGATCCACGTATCAGAAAATTCTAGGTGCTAACATACACAGTTACAATAAAAATTATTAAGAGCAGATAGAAACTACTCCCAAGTCCCATCTAGAAATTTACATTTAACATAAGCTTCAATCTGCTTCATTAGGGAAGTGAAGAACAAAATATACTTGAAAGAAAAGAGATGCCAAACAACCTTGCAGATCCCATACAGTCTATACCACTCTAGTCCGACTCATGAAAGACTTCAATGCAGGTTACATCATAATGAAGACAGCATAGAGAAAATGCATCCACTGGAGGGATTTATTTAAAACTTAACTACCTTAATTATTTGGCCAAATACAACAGACTTTCAGGGTGTTCTCATTAAAGGCTTCAGTGTGACCATAACTTGATTTGATAGTTAATGAAAGCATAGTGTGAGTTCAAGTTAACTTAATTTCTGAGATCTCTTAGAGAGTTACAGTTATGTAACAGATCTTCAGATTGAATCCAACTCACATCAACATTTAGGAGAGAGGAGAAGGAAAGGTAGTATAACTGAAGTCTCTTGGCCATGGCATTCTGATAGGTGGATATTAAGGATTGAAAAGGGTAACATGTTATGTGATGATTACTTGAGTACTTTCATATTCAATTTTCAACAATCATACATATTTCTACATTGCCATCGGCGGTACAAGGGGCAGAGGTACAATTATCAGAGAGATGACATATATAGAATAATAGAATTGACATACCTGACATTGCACCATGGGTAATGGATGTAATGATCCCATGTTCCACGGGTTCACCTTTTGCAGGTGATGATACTTCCGGAAGTACCGAAAGAATTGAGTTTGGAAAGACTAAATAAGCGAATGCCTTCATTTTCTGCCATTAAACCATATAAGAATGTCAACTGATAGGAATTTACATAGAAATGGAAAGCATCCAATTACACTATTTTCAAATTGTCTGTGACTTTAAACTTTACAGTCCAGAAAGAGAGGGTACATTTATTATCACCGAAAATCTTAAGAGCAAGAGAAAGATACGAGACTTGAAATTACTACAATATATTTATATGTCTATATGAGTAAGGCCCTATAGTTGTGTAAAAAGAGGGTTTCTTATCTTACTTTTTTTCTTCATTTTTTTTTTCATGTCCTCTGTGACTGTAATCTAAAACCTTTCCCATTTCAGTTTACATAACCCCAGTCGAACACACAGGAGATATTAGAAAGTTCAAATTTAAGCAAGGAAATTTATAGCAACCTGCTCTTCTAACTTTGTGGGGTCCAGTAGAACATATCCAGTTTCCGCCACGCAACAACATATAGCAACTGCATAATCCAGCATAAAAGAGTCAGCAGTCGTCAATCAAGTACAGAGATACTAAACATGAACCTAAATCTTTGTAATGAAATACCGGCAAGATGCTTCATAGGAATTCCGGCATCTACAAGGGCAGCACAGGCTGCATTTATGGCACATGGTAGAAGCTATAAAAGGTTCAGTCAAGAAATGGTATCATTTGAAATATAAAATAGAAGATAAAGTCATTGTCGTGGAATTTATAGGGAGGCTTCTAAATGCTGCATATGGAACAAAATGCATAATCATTAAGGATACAGCACCATCATCGTGGACGACCTGCACATAGAAAAAAATTAAAAATTGATGTTCATATCATACGGAAAACCAGTAACTGCAACAATTATCATTACACAAACTGACTATAAACCATTCCCTGAATGAATAATTAAATTTTAAAATAATAAAATCAGAACAAAAGCAGTATCGAAACCGACTAACCTGAACTATAATTGAGGTTGTGGTATTTGGATTAACAGTCAAAATGCATATGCTTTGCAAAGTCCGCTTCAATATCATCTCAAACTCTCTCTCCGGTTTCCCTGACAATTTTGCACAAAATTGGACAAAAAAAAATCAAACAAAGCATAGTTTGAATCAAACATTAAATAACTTATATGCATAAAAGTAAAAATAAAAACAACTTCAATGAAAACCTATAAACAACATTTAATTAACAGAAAACATAACAAATAAACAAAAAAAAAAAACAAACCAATTTGTCCAGTTTTGGGTTTCCAAATAACTTCAATGCAAGCCTTTTCTGGGTTCTCATTCTTCTTAGTTCCAGCTTTGGGTCCATAAACAGCAGCAAGTACTTTCGTGTCTCCTAAAACCCACCCAAAAAAAGAAATCAAAACTTTCATCAAATACGTGAATTTTAACCCAGAAAAGGAGGGAATTTGTGAAAGCTGATACCTTGAGACCAACTAGCGGAGCCGTGGGCACGGTGGAGGATGTTGCGAGAGCAAGACAGCGGTCTCAGTTGGTTCTGTGTGCGCCCGTCGGCTCTATCTATCTCCATCAAACTCTCTCTCGGTTCAACAACAGTTCTCTGGGTTTTAATTAGACTACAAAAATGAAAATTAGCTTCAAAGTTTGCAATTGATCAAGAAAATAATAGTAGGGTTTTGTAACTCATCGATAAGGGTTTTACAGTTATTTTTTCAGATTTTTTTGTTTTCTGAATTGTAAAATCAACTTGGGCTAACGGCCCAAATAAAAGTCCAATGCATCTGATAGAAATGGCCCAAATTTTAAATGGAACTCCGGGAGGGTTGGAATAAACCGGGTCTAGACTTGCAATAAAGGAATATTGGGTATTTGGGTACGGCTTTAGATCCGAATTCTTTACACGGATTTCCAAAATAGTTCATACTAGTAAAACTATCTGCGTTTTGCTGCGGAAGTATTATTCAATTTTAATAAATTTTATTTATCTAAATTATGACACAGAAAAAAATAAAATTATTGAATATTAATATGTGAAAATATGAATCTATTTTATTTTACTATTCAATGACATTTTTATAGATAAATAGAAATCCATTTAATTTCATTGTTCATATGAAAAGTTCAATAGCTAAACAGAAATCTATTCAATTTACTGTTTAATGGAATTTTTGTAGATAAATAGAAATCTATTTAATTTTACTGTTCAATGACATTTTTGTAGATAAGCAGAAATTCATTCAATTTCACTGTTCATATGAACAGTGAAATTGAAAGTTTTATGAACGGTGAAATTGAAAGTTATGTTTTAGTTTAATGAACAGTTCAATAGCTAAACAGAAATCTATTCAATTTACTATTTAATAGCATTTTTACAGATAAATAGAAATATATTTAATTTTACTATTCAATTGCATTTTTGTAGATAAGTAGAAATTCATTCAATTTCACTGTTCATATGAACAGTTCAATTTATAATAGACATGACACCGGTTCGAATCGAACCGGCGAACTGAACCGAAACTGTCAAAGGAAAACCGAAACCGGAACCGGAACCTAAACCTATTTTTCCTGTTTCGGTTTCGGAATCGGAACTGGTACCGGAGCGGTTCCGGTTCCGGTTCTGGTTCTCTTTTTGGAGGAACTACCCGGTTCTAACCGGACCGAAACCGGCGGTTCGGTTCCGGTTAGAACCGAGCGGTTTCAACTTTAATTTTTTGAACAAAAAAAAAATTGATCGAACCAATAAAATAATTTATTTACTTTATTTTATTTTGTGGGTGACCCAATAAGATTCATTTACAAATTGCAATGTTACATATCTAATTTTGTATGAAATAAGATAAAATAAAATAAAATTAAAAAAAAAAAGAGGAACAGGAACCGCCAGAACCAGCGTCATGCCTAATTTATAATATTCAATGGTATTTTTGTAAATACTAATCTTAATTATTTAATTATTTTAGTATATATATTAATTAATAATATTATTAATATTAATATTATAATAATAATATTATTGTTATTATTATATATTCAATGGCATTTTTATAAATAAACCGCAATAACATTTTTGTAAATAAATCAAAATTCAACTCAATTTCACTGTTTGAAATTGAAAGTCTTGTTTTAGATAAATAGAAATCTATTTAATTTTACTATTCAATGACATTTTTATAGATAATTAGAAATTCATTCAATTTCACTGTTCATGTGAACAGTTCAATTTATAATAGACATGACGCCGGTTCGGTTCGAATCGGTGAACCGAATCAGAACCGTCGGAGGAAAATCGGAATCAGAACCGGAACCGAAACCGTGATTTTTCCTATTCCTGTTTCGGAACCGGACCGGAACCGGTACCGGGGCGGTTCCGGTTTCGATTCTCTTTTTGGAGGAACCGTCCGGTTCGAACCGGACTGGAACCAGCCGTTTGGTTCCGGTTCGAACCGGGTGGTTCCTACTTTATTTAAAAAAAAATTGATTGAACCAATAAAATACATTTATTTACTTTATTTTATTTTGTGGGTGACCCAATAAGATGCATTTATAAATCACAATTTTACATATCTATTTTTTTTTAAATAAGATTAAATAAAAATTAAAAATTAAGAAAAAAAGGAACAGGAACCGCCGGAACCGGAACCGGCGTCATGCCTAATTTATAATATTCAATCGTATTTTTATAAATATTAATATTAATTATTTAGTTATTTAGTATATATTAATTAATAATAATATTAATATTAATATAATAATATTATTATTATTATCATATATTCAATGGCATTTTTATAAATAAACCAAAATTAACATCAATTTTACTGTGTCAAATTGCAATTCCTGTTTTAGTATATATAATAATGTCCACCACCAAAATAGTTCATTTTTTTGCAGCTTTTAATATCCATGAGAACTCGAATTTCGGTGGTTTCGGTTTAAAATCGAATCCGTTGAAACTACCATAACAAGTTTCCATACATTTGTATTTTTAATCCAATTTATACTCATTAAACTGAGTTTCGTCAGTTTCAATAGATTCAGTTTAAAACCGAATCCGTTAAAACCACAAAAAACGAGTTTTGATATGTAACTGTGCAAGTAGTGTAGCCATTTTTTTATTTGATAGTGTTTGTTGCTTATAATTACATTAAATTTTTGTTCTTAATTCATTTTATACTAAATATTTGTAGCTAAACCACGAAAACTCAAATTTCAGTGGTTTCGGTTTCAACCCGAATCCGTCAAAACTACCAAAACGTGTTATTATATACAAGTATTGTAGTCATATTTTCCTTTGATAATTTTTGTTTCTTATGTTAACAATAAACTTGCGTTCATAGTCAAATTTACACTCATTTTTTATATCATAACTGTGGGAATCCGAGTTTCGGCTATTTTGATAGCGGTTGAAACCACCAAAACGGGGTTTTATATGCAACAATTATAGTCATTTTTTTTTCATTTAATCGTTTTTTATTTTATTATTTACGATAAACTTGTATTCTTAGTTCAATTTATACTTATTAAACCAATGTTTGGTAAGTTTCGACGGATTCAGTGTCGAACCTCAAAAACGGGTTCTAATATTCAACAATGTAAGTAGACATGACGGCGGTTTGGTTCCAACCGTGGAACTGAACCGGAACCGTGGGCTCAGGAATCGAACCAGAACTAGATAATTTCTGGTTCTGATTCCGGTTCCCCATTATGCAGAATCGGCCTGAAACTGTCGGTTCGGTTCCGGTTCTAGAACTGGCAATTCCCTTACCATATTTTTTTATAACAAAAAAAAATTGGGTTTAAAATCACACATATCTAATCAAATCACTTTCATCTCTCACAAATCTCCCAAACCCAGATTTTCCCAAATCACCCTCATCTATCTCTCACACACACATACACAAATAAACCCCAAATCACAAATCACCCAAGACCCACCCACTCCACCAGGCCACCACCGATCCACCATCTGATCTTCACCATTTTCTTCTTTCGGTCATCATGGATCGATCACCATCTTCTTCTTTCTTCTTCTTTCTTATTTCTCTTTCTTTCTTCTTTCTTCTTATTCTTGCTTGGATCGATCGAGAGAGAAATAGAGAGATAAGATTAGGGTTGGTGCCGTGGTGGTCGATAGTGGTCTCCAGTCGGTGGATGTGTGTGATTGAGTTTAGGTGGTGGTGGATTTTGGGTTTGTGGTGGTGTTTGTGTGTTTGAGTTTTTGACTGGTTTGATTGGTGTAGCGGATACTATGTATGTGCATATGGGTAATGGGTGATATTCTCTGATGTATGAACTGATGAAGGTGATTAGGGATTGGGAATTTATGGGTCACTTGGGTGGGTAGGTGTAGGGAGGTGATTAGGCTGTTTTTATTTATTTATTTTTTTAAAGAACTGAATCGACGAAACCACCGGAATCGGAGAAACGGAACTGGAACCGAAACCTCCTTCAGAAAGGTTTCAGGTCAAAGAGGTTTCGGTTTCGGTTTCGGTTCCGGTTTTTTAGGTGGTTCCGGTTCCGATTCCCCGGACCCCAAAACCGGAACCGCCGGTTCTGAACCAGAAACTGGACCGAACCAGAACCGGCGTCATGTCTGAATGTAAGTACTTCCGGTTCCGATTCCGATTCCCCGGACCCCAAAACCGGAACCGCCGGTTCCGAACCAGAAACTGGACCGAACCAGAACCGGCGTCATGTCTGAATGTAAGTACTGTATCCATTTTTTTCATATGAGCGTGTTTTCTACTTATGTTTATATCAAACTTGTGTTTTTAGTTCATTATATAATAACTTTTTGTAGCTGAACTATAAAAACCTAAGTTCCGACGGTTTTGGTTTGAAACTAAATCCATCGAAACTATCAAAACGGGCTCTTATATATAAGTATTGTAGCTATATTTCCGTTTGATCGTTTTTGTTGCTTAAGCTAACATTAAATTTGAATTCATAGTCCAATCTACACTCATGAAACTCGAAACCACAAAAACGGATTCTTATATGCAAGTATTTTTTATTCGATAACTTTTGCTGCTCATATAAATGTATATATAAATATAGATAGAGTGGTGCTATTGGCACACCCCCTACTGATCTATTCATACCCTACTTTTTAAAATCTTGATTTAATTAAATAAAATTAAATGTTTTTATTAAATTTTTTGTTTATTTCCAAAACTACCCATTTTACTTATTTTTCAAACTTAATACATACCATATATGATCTCTCTATCTCTTATCTCTGTATATGTATACATCTCTCTCACCTCCATTGATTGATTTTTTTTTCTTCTTATTTCTTTATTTTTAGTTTTTTCTTCTTCTTATATCGGAAACGAAAAAATAAAAAATAACAGGGTACTTCAACACAACGACAACTTGATATCATTCTAAAGATTAAATAAACTTCAAACTTATTTCCAAAAAATGAATTATTTCCAGATGCTTACTAACATTGTCAGACAATTCTTGCTTTATGTCATTCTCAGATAATTCATCAAGATGATTGATATCGTTCTTAGACAATTCTTCAATTTTTTTGATATCGTTCTCAAACTCTTTCATAATATTTTAGATGTATGTAAGAAGCAGATTTTAGGGTTTAAAAGTTAAATTTTTTTTTTGAAGAAACGGATTACTGGTTTTTTTTTAGAAAAGGAATATGAGATTTTAATAGATTTAATTTGTAGAAGATTTTTTTTCCTAAATTGTATGTCTTTTTAAGTAATTTTGATAAAGGAAAAAAAAGAGAATATTATATAATTAAAAAATGGGGCATGAATAGATCAGTAGGGGGTGTGCCAATAGCATTACTCTAAATATATGAGTAATGTTGGGCGTTCCAATTTTCTTTTTTCAAATGATGTGACATATGAGGTGTCAATATCACATCACTCACCACATAATCTAATGATTTACAAAATGCTGAAACCTAACGTGCCACATCATTTAAGAAGAAATTTGGAAAATAAAATTATGACGCCCAACATTACTATATATATATATATATATATATATATATATATATCTAATAAGAGCATCTCCAATGCAATGTCATTTTAGTGTGATAATACTATAATTTAGTAAAAAGTAAAAAAAAAACACACTCCAATGCAATACCAAATATTGTGCCAAATTTAGCACAAAGAAACATATGTCAAACTTGGCACAACAATAAATACTGTTTTTTTAATTACAAAATACTATTTAATAATTGTATTGAATACATTAGCAGTTGATTTTTACAATTTTAAATAATAAAAAATATTATATAAATTGAATGCATCAATTATATTTATTGACTTTTATGATTTTAAATAATAAAAAAATATAAAAATAGCATTACTACTTGTCATATGTCATCCTTAAGGGTGCGTTTGTTACGCGGGACAGGACAGAACAAGGTAGGACAACTTGTCCTTGTCCCGCGTTTGGTGCGATTTTAGGGTGGGACTGGGTGGGACAAGATGGGACAAAAATCCCAAAAAACTGTCCCACCCTACACCCTCGGCCAAGTTGTCCATGGCCATGGGACAAGTCTGGAAAAGACTTCTTTGCCCTTGAAACTTTCAAAAAATTACATATATATAAATTAAAATCCTATTTTTTCTCTCCTCTATCCTCTCTCTCCTCTCTTCTCTCTTCTCTCTTCTCTCTTCTCACCAACACCAAACCGATCGATGATTTCTCTCCAAACCGCCGCAACGACGCCGACGACGGGAAGCGACGACGACGACGACGATCGGAAGCGACGACGAAGACGACGATCGGAAGCGACGACGACGACGCTCGCGTTGACCAGAAGCGACGACGACTACCGGAAGCGACGACGACGACCGGAAGCGCGATGACGACGACGACCGGAAGCGCGGCGACGACGACGACGACGACGACGACCGGAAGCGCGATTGACGACGACCAGATCTATCTCTCTTCTTCTTCTTCTTTCTCGGCTTCGGGGTGGTTGATGGTGGTGGTGAGATTGATTGATGGTGGTGGTTGGCAGCACGATTGATTGATGGTGGTGGTGAGATTGGTGGTGGTGGTGAGATTGGTGGTGGTGGTGGTGGTTGACAGTGTATGGATGTGGGTTTGATAATGAATTAGTTTAATTTTGGGTTGATGATAATGAATGATTTCTGGAAAATCATGAATGATTTCTGGAAAAAACAAAATAGGGTTGATGATAATGAATATTTCTGGAAAATCAGATGATGACGATGATTGTTGTGTAATTTTTATTTTTTTTTCAAATTTTTTTCCAGAAGTTTTGATTTGTTTTCAATTTTTTTTTCCAGAATTTTGGATGAAATCTGATTTTTTTATTGTTGGGTTTTTTGATTTGTTTTGTTATTTGATTTGAAGATATTTGATTTTCCAGATTTTTTGATGGAATTTCCAGATTTAAGAATAAGAAAAAATGTTTCCAGATTAATTAAAATGTTTCCAGATTTAAGAACAAGAAAAAATGTTTCCAAATTAATTGAATGTTGGTGGAGACCAATCCCAGATTGGATCTACACCGTTCATCAACCATTAATATCTGAAATAATTAATCAATCATGGTGGTGATTGATGGACGGTGGAGATTCAATCTGGAAAATAATAAATATCTGAAAATTTATTAAGTTAATCCCAACCATCCATCTTAAATAATCTTGTAAAATTATTAATTAAAATATTTTTCAATAACAATAAGGGCACTATGGTCATTTAAACCTCTTGTCCCGTCCTGTCCCGTTCTGTTCCAGTCATACCAAACGCATAACAGTACAGTCAACAGTTCTGTCCCAGGCATTCCAAACACAATATGGAACAACTGTCCAGTCCTGTCCAGTCCTGTCCTGTCCTGTCCCGTCCTGTCCCGTCCGCGTACCAAACGCACCCTAAAAGTTTTGGTCTTAAATTCATCATTATTGCCTTATTGGTCCATTAATTCTCATTTATTCCTCTCTTCGTTAATGATAATCATTCATTCTCGTTTAAGAGAAGTTTATTTTATTTTTTTTAAGGGAAAAGACACTGCATCATCTGTAAGTCTGTAACAAGCTACGCAATAGAAGAATGATCGATTAAGAGAAGTTCCCTTACCCTCTAATGATCTTTTGTGATGTTTTTTTTCTTCTTTAAATCAATACAATTTTAGATTAAAAAAAGTTAATACGATTTTCAATTAATAGAAAAGATGAACAGGTACATCCTTAGAGTTGCATGTGAACTGAGGGTCTAATACTCTAATGGGGCTAATGGCTTTAAAATCGAAAAATGGAAAATTTTATTTGGAGATGCAATATATATATATATATATATATATTTATAATATTATTATGATCCATCAATTTTTTTTTAATGTTTAACATAACAAAAAATAAACAAACATTTTAGATTTAAATTATATTATCGTATTATTATTATTATGAATATTATTATTATTATGAATAATGTTAGATTGTTTAAAAAAATTATTCAAATGATATGATATGTGAATCGTGAAAATTCTATTGTCCATACAAAATATTATAATTATGAAGATATTGACCACTCATATATCCACGAATACGTTTGACATTGTTTCATGAAATCCAGATGTAATACATGCGAATTAAATAACGTACAGAGACAGAGACAGAGACATGTGTATATCACGATCCACATCAGCATTTACACGTGTACCAACCTCACAAGTTTACTGGTCATCTAGGAATCTAGGATAATCTTTTTCTTTTAATAAATAAATAAAGGGCAGACTTTTAGGGAGGCCCACGCGCTTTAAAGCGGCGTGCGTGGGATAGAAATAGAATTCCACTGAGATCCGGTTTAATAAGTAATAACTGCACCGTCTGCACGTGTTTTTGACGGCCTTCAACGCCGTTGTATTTAATTTTCATGCATTGAAACAGTTTTTAACAATAACAACAATCTGTCAAACACAATCAATACAATATGATGTTTAATCCTTTTCTAAATAACGTACAAGAAACATTATGCTAGCAACCACTCTTAGCTCATTACGCCTCTCTCTCTCTTGTTGAGATTCAAATCACATTATACATATTTGTTGTAGGGTCGGTCTTTAGATTTTCGAGACCCGAGATAAATTATAAAAATGAGACTCTCGATACTCCATATATGTTTCATTGATTATTTGTTTTCTCTAGTAAATACTAGTAATAATCATTATAACGATTATAACATAACAAAAAAAGCAAATAAAATGTTATCAAAATAAAATTTTATAATTACATTAAAGAATATATCATTTAAAGCTTACTAGTCTCACATTTTTACCAACAAAAATACTAATTAAGCTAACATATGGAAAATAAAGAAGAAGAGGGTTTCCAAAAAAAAAATGTATTGATTTAATTACCTTCGAAACAACGACTTTAGAATGATAAATGAGTTGTGAGCCTTTAAAAAATATTATATTTGTATAGTGGGTTATTTTTTAAAGTCATTTATGGGTTATTTTGTTTAAAACCTTATATGGGCCATATTTGAATTCAAATAATTTCTTTAACTACAAGTCGTTGGCCATTTAGAATCGAGGACCCTAGACAATTATATCACTGACTCCTTCCAGGAGACCTGACTTACCGGTGTATGATATGGGAACATATTAATCTCAGTCGTGAGCATAGATATTTGAGTGGTGATCTGGAGTATTTCATCCACATAAAAAATTCAGATCAAAATTCATAAATATGAATGTGATTTTATCATAGTCCTACCGAAATTAAAATAAAAGATCTTTTAAATATATATGACAAAACATATCTTATAAAAGTAATACTACTTTATTCAAATTTGGTATCAAAATCTGATACCCAATTAATATAGCAATACTACAATCCATTCATTTAAATGTGATTTAAATGAATAGATCCCAGTATTGTTACTTCATTTCGGTGTCAGATTTGGACACCATTGAATTTTTAACAAAGGAGTATTACTCATCTTGTAAATAATATTTGTGTCCAGTCGCGTAAATGAGCGTGGATTGTCAAGTCAACATCGGCGGGTGATCTACGTAAGATCGTAGTGTTTCAAGCAAAATTACTTTTCTTTTTTCTTGCATTCTTGGTCTGAAAAGTGAGTGAATACCGAAAAATAGCAAAAATTAATTCCACAGCTTCCCACTTGTCCAAAAATCAGATGCAGACCAACCCAGAAGAATATCAACATCGGCGCGTGGAAGCTCTGAAATCAACCATGGTTGCTCAGGTAATAATACTACTTCTCTCTCATTAGAGACGACAACTGTTTGGTTCCTCAGAATCTTTAAATTACAAAAAAGAAAGAAAAGTTGAACTCATATTCTTACGCAACTGGCGCTTTTGACTCAATTCTCTTCAGATGATTCTTACGGGGTTAAGTATCTCCTTCTTCTTTGATTTTTTGGCTGTTTCTTTCTTTTTTATATTTAATTTGTCTTCTTTTAGCTGTTTTGGGGTGGTACTGCTGTTGCTGTTGTTGTTTAGTATGTGTATGTTTCTTGATTTATTGAAATTTCAGTTGTGTTATAGGAGTTGCATGTTTGGTGATAGCTGAAGAATCTTGAGTTTAATCGCTTCTTGTTTGGTGTGTCTTTGAATCTTGATTTTGATGTTCTGTTTGAACTTAATCTGTAGCCATTGAATTCAAGATTGGTGATTATCTTTATCTATTGACATTTGTGGGTTTCTTTTCTTTTTTTGTATGGCTACTGGGAAAATTTGATTTTCTGAGATGGTTGAAGATGCTGCATTCGACTGTTTTTATTTGCTCAATTGGTTTGAAGATCCTGCATTTCTTCAATGGTTGCTGCAGTTTCTGTTCAATTGGTTTTGTTGGAGATTAACTATATGACTTAAATTTATTTGTATATATACACTGCCTGTGAACATATATTCTAAAATCAGAGAACATATAATTTTTTATTAATGTTGCATGTTATACGGGGTATTTTCAGCTTTCTTGAATCATCTGCAATTCTGTCAATATAGTTGCAATTGAAGCTTTGTTTATAAATTATGTTTCAGTTCAAATTGCATTCATATACGGAATGAGTATATCTAGAAATCGGGCCTCTTTTTTACTAAATTTTGGACATTGACAACAACTTGCAGGGAAATTTTGGTTGGAAGTAGGACAACAGTTTATCAAGTTTCTCAATGGGTCATAAATTTCGATCACTGTGTTTGGGGGAAACCAGGAGATTGCTATGGCTTACGGGAATCACGCTTGCTGTCATTATAACATTCCAATATATTCAACAGTCCCTATGATAATGTTTTATCGTCTCTATTTTCCGCTGGTAAGGTTCCAGTGGCACAAAAAAGTAGCTCAGCGGCTGAGAGTCCGTCATCTAATTCTGGGAATGTCGGTAATGTAACTCTTTATGATGGCTTCAACTCCACTAGTACATATCCTGTGCATGAGATGGCTAACGATACTAGAACTAGTGAATTGGTGGATACAGATCCGACTGATGAACTTGTATCGAGAGGAAATGATGAAGATTGGGATACTGATATGGAATCTTCAACTGAGAATTCAGAAGAGCTTAATAAAAATTCCACGGTGGACATTGTCCGAGAAGCAAATAATGAGCCCTACTTCAGAGAAGGGTAGAGAAAAAGAAAAGAACCTCACTCAAGAGAGTGATGGCATGCGCGGAAGCTTAGATGGAAGTGCTCTGTCGCCCCCTGTATTACCACCAATTGATTTACCACCTAATACAACCCTGCCGGTTACAAACGTTAAATCTCCTGTTATATCAGTTGATTCAAACACATCTTCAGTGGAGAAAGATGCAACTCCCACTTTTGACAAGACTGAAAAATCAGGACAATTGCAAAGTAATTTCTCCACTTTGGATGAGAATTCTTCTGTTGACCGAGTTCCAAAGAAGAAGAAAGAGCCTGAACGTCCAACCCCAGACGTTTACTCGTTTGCTGACATGAACCAAATGTTGCTTCAGAGTCATGCTTCATATCGTTCAATGGTATGCAAACCTTCAAGTTCAATTATGTTGAGAGATTGAGTTGAGTTCTGTATAGTAGTTGCTTCAACCTATCTTTGTTTTTTAAATTGTTTGCAGAGACCAAGATGGCCTTCAGCTGTTGACCAAGAGCTTCTATCCGTAAGATCACAGATCGAGAGTGCACCCATTTTAAAGAATGATCAAGAACTTTATGCTCCTCTTTATCGGAATGTTTCCATGTTCAAAAGGTAATCTCTCAAAATCCACTCTAATATAAATTGTAGAAGGCTTGAAACAAGCTGTTTGCGAATAAATTAAGTTGTGCCGCTCAAGTGAAATGTGCATTATGTATAAATTTTTTATACAATCCAATTTGTGGGAGCTATGAACTTATCGAAGAGATAAATCCACTTTACAGGAGCTATGAATTAATGGAAAATACCCTCAAAGTATATGTTTACAAGGACGGACGAAAACCTGTATTCCATCTGCCAATACTTAAGGGAATATATGCCTCCGAGGGATGGTTTATGAAGCTGCTGGAATCTAACAAAAAATTTGTTACTAAAGACTGGAGAAAAGCTCACTTGTTTTACCTACCTTTTAGTTCTCGAATGTTAGAAGAAACCTTATACGTTCAAAACTCGCACAGTCATAAAAACCTTATAGCGTATCTGAAGAACTACTTGGACACGATCGCTACTAAATATCATTTCTGGAATAGAACTGAAGGAGCGGACCATTTTCTTGTTGCTTGCCATGACTGGGTATGTTTTTCATGCCTGTTCCCCTATTTAGTCATTGAATTTCAAATTGAGTCAATTTCATTTACTTTACATTAAAAATTATTAGCCCATTTGATTTTCCGTAGCATGTGGCGTAAGATGCAATTAATTGTGTACGTTTGTTGTGTTTTTGAGGTCATCCCACATCTGTGTTTTATTTCAATTATATTCTTCTGATAATTTCATACTACTCGGGTCATTAGATGAATGTGTAACACTGTAACTCAAATCTCTTTGCATAAAAATTATTTTCATGTTCATTGTTTTCCAGGCCCCAACTGAAACGAAGCGATATATGGCCAACTGCATCAGAGCCCTCTGCAATTCTGATGTTAAAGAAGGCTTTGTTTTCGGTAAGGACATCTCACTTCCTGAGACATACGTGCGTACGCCTCAGAGTACGTTGAGAGGTCTTGGAGGCAAACGACCTTCAAAGAGATCAATCCTGGCTTTCTATGCAGGAAACATGCACGGCTATCTACGCCCCATTCTGTTACAGCACTGGGGAAATAATAAAGATCCCGCCATGAAAATCTTCGGTCAGATGCCTAAGGTCAAGGACAATAAGAACTACATTCAGCACATGAAGAGCAGCAAGTACTGCATTTGCCCGAAAGGTTACGAAGTCAACAGTCCAAGAGTGGTAGAGGCCATTTTCTACGAATGTGTCCCAGTGATCATATCTGACAACTTCGTTCCTCCGTTTTTCGAGGTTTTGGACTGGGAATCTTTTTCCATTTTTGTCGCAGAGAAGGACATTCCAAACTTGAAGAATATACTCCTTTCAATTCCAGAGAAGAGATTTAGAGAGATGCAAATGAGGGTCAAAAAAGTGCAACAACATTTTCTTTGGCATGCTAGGCCTGTCAAGTATGATCTTTTTCACATGATATTGCACTCTGTTTGGTTCAATAGAGTATTTCTAGCAATGGCCTGATAACTTGTGAGACATTGCAAGAAATACATGTGAATTCTGGAGGTAGATTGAAGAAATTAGATCAAGTTAATGTGTTATAGATGTTAGGAGATTTATTTTTTATGCAGGTAATAATTACATTATTTTGTTGTATATAAATTCAGAGAATAAATAAATAATCATTTTTTTTTTATGTATAACCTACTACCGGACCGGCGAGATTGGACTCTACAAGCTCAGTCCGGAACACTACTCCCACTATCGTGGAGAAGATACAAATGGTATATATTCATTCTCACAACTGGAGAGAGAGATGCTCTCAGAATCGGGAGAAAACTCCCCACTTGGGATTTTATAGCCAAAGTGGGACAATGAAAATATATACAAATATATGCACACGCCGGGCGTTGAACCGTCGTGGTGGACGCTCCCTTATTAACAAAAACAAATTTTTTTATTTTTTTTTTAAATTTGGCGGCGAGGATGATAACTAAATCAACCGCTTGTCAAAGTACACCACGTGATTTCCACAACGTGTCCCTTACTGAACAAATACGTGAAATTCAGAGCGCATGATAAGATTCTTTCTCTTTCCTTTTCAACCGTCTGATGATAATTTTTTGCAAGGTACAACCCATATCTTAGGGCGTTACAATGAGAATGCTCATACCCTAACATTACTTGTGATTCTTCCAATCCTAACCTCAACCGACCCAATTATGTACACGTCTGATCACAAGGATAAATATGTATTTTCCTCAAAAAAATCCCCAAGTTGCAGGCTTGCAAACACCCTACTTCAAGGTACAACACAATAAAGCGGTGGTGTTTATCTCTTCAGAGTTCAGACAACGTTAAAAGCCGTTAAACACCAACAACCAGCAACTTTTTAACTTTGATCTTTTGTTCCTTTTACGAAAAAAATTTACAGATCAAAATTACGAAGAATTGATTCGTAGATAGAGAAGAAGAAGAAGAAGAAGAAGAAGAAGAAGGGAGAGAGAGAAAGAGATGGCTACAGAGACAAAGCCGAGCGGTAGCAGGGTCAGGTCGAGCAATCAAGACGGTTCTTCTTCGAAGGGAAAAGTTGATTATTCTTCCGTGAACAAGAAGAAGATCGATAGCTCAATCAGACCACACTTTTCTGATTCAAGGCAGCTCAAATCTGCTTCTAATCTCTCGAAAATAGAGGTACCCCATTCAAAGTTGATGTCTTTTTTGTGTTTGGTTAAACAAGTTTCTGGATTGGTTTCTCAATTTGGTGATTTTGGTAGGTGGGGTTTTGTTTTACTGATAATAAATGTGAATTGGGTGGCATAGTTTCTCATTTTGATTGGCTTTATTCAGTGAATTTAAGTATGTTGATTGCATTCTTTGAATTGGCTGATTAGAATTTGGTAATCACCTAATACTTATCTACAATGAATTAGTTGATCTGAGAATTGGATTTATATAAATCCACACATTGGTAATGGATTGTGGGTTTTGGTGTATTTGTTTTGTTTTCTTTTTGTCTATGATTTGTATTAAATTTTGTATTTGGTGTGATGAGTTCCACTGTTTTTTGCCCGATTGTGAAGGTAAAGTCGAAAACAACCTCAAGTTCATCAAAAATCGCCCCAAGTTCATCAAAAACCGCCTTAATTTCATTGAAAACCACAACAACAACGACCACTAGAGTAAGAGAGAAGAAAGTGTTCACATTACCTGGACAGAAATTTGATCCTCCTGAGGAGGTTGGGAACATATAATACTTATTCACTGTTCTTCCTTAGAAACATGTGTATGTTAATTTCGTTTAGTGGTTCTCATTCTTTTGTATTTTGCTGTTTGTATCAACAGAGAGAGCCCTTAAGGATATTCTACGAGTCATTGTGGAAACAGATACCAACAAGTGAAATGGCAGAATTTTGGTTTGTTTTCCTTCTAAATTTTCAGTTCTTGCTTTTTCTTGAATGTATTGTAGAAAACAAAATCTTGTGATGTTTTGAAATTGTCAATGCATTAATTTGAAACTTGATTTAATTTCTTCTGGTCCTTCTGAGGTCTTATGAATTATGTCACCTAGAAAGAGCCCTTTGGTTTACCTGACTGAAAATGCAATTACAATTTATTCCATTCATCAGAAGAAGTTCCTCCTTGTTAGTGTTACCCAATTTAGGCCTATCTTAGTTTTGGATGCAGTTAGGAGTTTGTGAATATGCTGACTCTGGTATGAAGCTGACCAAACGAGTTAATAATCTGTATAATGTATGCTTTAAATTGATACAATACGGTGGAAAACAAAGGAGTGATAAGAAATCAAATATCTCTCTCTCTCTCTCTCTCTCTCTCTCTCTCTCTCTCTCTGTTGCTTGCTTGCTCTTAGACTCATAATTGTTGTAAATGTTGACAGATCTTATTATTACTATTCTGATAATGTTGTCCTACATTTTGAGTTATAATCGAGTGTTTAAGGGGAAAAAAATCAGTTTATAATGATTAATGAAATATGACGTCTTCCTTGAAACCTGACTGATATAACAGAGCTACAGATATGTTGATGATCTTGATAGTATAACAAAGATATAACAGAAAATATTTATATTTCTTTCATACTGTAAGTAGTCTCCGATGTTTTTAGCATACAGAAGTAATTTCTTATGATGTATGTTCAATGAATGCTTGGTTATAGTAATGGAAGGCAAGTTCCATAACTTGACAGGCAGTTGATATGGCTGGCGAGTATGGAGTTGGTAGACTTTGCAGTATGTTAGAAGGATAGCTCCAGTGGTTGAGAGTATTTGTGGGGGGTGGTGGGGGTTGGGGGGGATGTTTGATTAAAGAGTAATGGAAGGGTTGTTGTAATATGTTTCACTTGCCTGATTCAGAATTTATTAGAAAACATCAGTTCACTCTTCTCTAGGCTACAGCCTTTTTATGGTCAAACACTTTTGATGATGGAGGGCAATGTGTTGGGGGCTTTTTAATTGCAGAATATGCCAGAAGGATTGGGGGGCAAAGAGAATGATGGGCTTGAAGGTGAAGGCGAGGAAAATCAAGGATGCCTTTTTGGTTCCTATTGTTCTTCATAAACCAAGACTCACAACGATAGGCCTTCTGTTAATGAACTAGATTCCAAATCATGTACTGATGGGGAGCCCATTGGGGTAGAGGTAGTGGTAGCTAGTTTGTATGGTGAAGTCTTTGGAACTCAGCTGTTTCAGATTTTCTTTCGTACTCTGGGAAGTAGTTAAGGAATATTAAGTTGTGAGATAATGGTTTCAGAATAGAATGGCGGCCTCGAATTAAGAATACATTCTTCCCTTGGCCTTGTAGATTAATACTTTACTAGCCTCATGAATGGCTCAGGGCTTGCAAAATTCTGCCATAGCTTTCTTAGTCAAGGACTTTATGCAATTAATTCACAGTATGGGACTATAGTCTCACGAGCTGACGATTCACTGTAAGAATTGTCATGACAACTAGCCTGCAAAGCGTAGTAATTGCATGGGGTGACATAGAAATAACTTACACATGTGAAAATTCCTTTAAGGTTCTTAATAGGCTAAAGTGAAAATCCCTAGGGGGAGGACTCTTTTAGTATTAAATGGTGTTTGCATCCACATTGAATAGGATGTAGCATGGACAATATTGATAAAGACACAGAACCAATTAGTTATGTCATTCATGTTGTAGAGGTTTAAATGTGCATCTTCTGTATTCATAAGTGAGGTATTGTCAGGGTGCCAGCTGAGGCCAAGTTCTGTTACCTCGTACTTTCCAGATTAGTGTTGCCTGATGCATAATCAGGTGATATTATGCTACACTTTACAAAATCAAATAAGGAGAATATGGAACAATTTTTTGGATGCTGGCTTGAGTAGGAAGCTGGATCACATGGTTGACTCATCACTCATATATTACTTTCAGCATATTTACAGAACTACAAATTTGCTGGCCATGTGTCAATAATAAACATAGATATTAAATTATATGGTTGGGTTATACACACGCATGCATGCACACGTTCTTAGATTCAGGCACACACACCCATCTATATATACTGCATACATATATATGCATTATATGAATTTATTGATTTTGAATTTTTCATGGGATAAATTTGCTGTTTATATTGTAAAATGAATCTTAGTCTGATCTAATTCATGTTGCACCAACTTAAACAACTTGACTTACTGCTATGAACTGGCTTTACATATGTTTGGGCATGTGTTTTCCTTAAGCACGAACCAAGGCATCTAAGTTGAGTTTTTTTCAATGTATTAACATATGATTGAATTTAGGTTAGGCTTCTACCTAAACCATCCACCTGAGTTGTTATCCGATGTTGACTCTATTTCTCATCATAGATGATAGATCAATGTGTCTGAAATTAGATACATCCTAGAACTCATTGATTGTTTTCATTCTATAGGTTGAACTGTGAAGTAAATGAGCTCCGGGAGTATTGAGTTAAAATTTGTAACCCAAGTTTGAGGTGATTTTTTTTTTTTTGGCTACTTTCATCCATCACTTCAAAAAAAAAACCATGATCCATGGAGTACATTTGGACTTAAAAAAAAAAAACCATGTAAGGTATCCTTTCCTCTTAAAAGCACACAAATATTGTCCCAAAGAGCATGATGAAATTTCTTAGAGATCAATATTCTAACTTCATTTCTATGAAGAGGATAAAAAAAGATGAGGAAAGGAGTGTCTTATACTCTTATTGCATTTGGAAGTGGTATTGTCATCATTGAATTGCTGGTATGCAAAGCTATTGACTTGTTGCATTGTATGAGTTTGACGAAAAATTCATGGTTGTTCTGTTTACTACTCTTTAAGAGGAGCCTATTTCCAACATCTTGGAGAAGTGGATGGTGCTACCATAAAAATATCTCATAGGATAGCAAACAGAATCTTCCTTTTTCTGATAAAAGTTCTAGTCCCAAATAATAATTATTCAGTTTCTGATTTCCAACTTTCTATAGTATTCAGTGCCAGGTAATATTAAAAGGTTAACATATTTCATTTTTTCAGGATGATGGAACATGGCTTGTTGTCCCCTGATAGAGCCAAAAAGGCACACGAAAGGAAGCAGAGGAAACAAATGGAACTTCGTCTGGGATTGAAGACTCCAATTAAAACTCCTAATTTAACCACCAGTAGACCTGAGAGTTCACAGAGGCAGCAGCAGGCATCAAAGAATGGTGATGCGAAAGCCAAGAAAAGGATAATCAAGGATAGTGACGACGATGATGACTTCATTTTAAGCCCGAAGAGAAGGAAAGGGTAAGAAAGAAAAGCCCCCTCTCTTCTTGGAGCAATGTATTTCTAGAAATTGCTTCATTTAGATTTATTTACATTTAACTTCAAAGTTGTGAAAAAACCAAACGTGATAGAGTAAGACATTTTTCATATTGTTAACTTATTGGAAACAATAAGCAGAAACAATTTTCAGAGTTGAAGTTCATGTATTTATTGACAAAAGAATTTTATTATGTGCCGCATACACGCCCAAGTATTGATATCGTTACATTATAGATGGAATCTCCCAAACCTAGACTAGTCCTTTTTTTCTTTTTTTCTTTTTTAGGACACAACACAAGTAACTTTTCCAGAAATTCTTTTCTTGATTGGATTCTGCTGTAAGTTTTTCTTATCAACAATTGCCTGCTCTAGCCACCTCTTTCTTAAACTTTGGATTGCCACATCAACCTAAGACAGGAAATGCCATATATAGCATATATTTATAGAGATCATCAAACAATTCATGATAACGTTACCAGTAATCCACTAGTTGTTGCATGTGCTGTTGATTGAATGCATGCATGAATAACCCATATGGTCCCCATGTGAACATAGCAGTGTAGTAACCATGGAGCCTGATCATCTTTTCCTCCCCTCTAGGTATAATAAAATGAGAGGTTTAGATTTTACACTCGAGAGAAAAACCGAAACTAGATGGTACGCTCATTTCCACTAATCGACTCAGGTTTTTTAGCTAATGAAAAAAACTTTGCAACCTAACTCCTCTCTGCTATAATAATATGGATCTAACTTAGCCTCTAGACTAATTGTTATGATAACTGTGATCTGTTTGAAGATTTTTGAATCATTATTACCAATAATTGTATTAAACTAACTTTTCACTGAAGGATAAGATAATGAATGCCAAGTCCCTATTCCAGGTATGTCGGGCAATGCAATTATTAATGGTCATCATCTGTATTTATTTCTCACAGCTCTTGATAGTAACTGCATTCAGAGAAAACTAAGGAGCTTGAATCCATCTTGATTTTTGACATTGCTATTGGGTTGGTATAGAAAAGCAGAGTTTTTGAAAGCCACACTGGCACTATCTGATAATGCATACACTGATACACGTGAACTGCACGTGAATGAAACATGAAAACTACATATTTTAATTGATCATTACAGTTTATGGTAGAATAGAACAATGCTTCTTGATCAGGTCCCACTTGATATTTATGAGATTAAAGCATAAATTTTAGCTATATTTTCCATGTATGGGCTTATGCAACATTGTATATCTATCTATATGTTCAAATTTAGAATATGCTTGCACATGAACTGCATGTGAATGGAACACAGAAAGAAAGTGAGTTGTTTTAATGTGAAGATTATTTCATAGAAATGTATGATCTGCCATTTTTGGTCCCCCACAGTATGCATGAAATTAATGTGTTGAAACCATAGTGTTATAACTGGTTCATTGTATAGGCAATGCATGTGACAAACAGGCTAGCGGTGAAGCCGCATGATTCAGACCATGCTTCATATCTCTGTTTTCAACAATATTTTCAATCATTATGGAGTTGTTCAGAGTGACAGAGATGGTAAAAAAAAAAACTGGTAGTTTTGATTGTTTGGTGCGTTCTGAGAAAAAAATTTGTGTGGTTTTTGGAGGGAAATAAAGAATCATGTTACACATTATTTAAAGCCTGACAGGGTACTGCATTAGTTGAAGGTGAAAAAAGAAGCTGTCAACTTGACTTCTTAACTATTGACTACACAGGAGACGAGATCTCCAGAAAAATTCTGCCGATAAACAGTATAGAGATATTTATCCAACTCAATTGATTACTTGCATTTTCACCAAACAAGAATTTTGTGGATTTGACATTGTGTGTACATAAATGTGATGATTTCTACATATCATTCTAGAGTTTGTGAAAAAAACATCTCTTGAACGATTGGAGAAATGTGATTTAGATTTATTTGTAAAACAGCAGAGACCACTGACCACTCGACTGTAGACCCAAACCCCACATAAGTTTGAACAGCTGAGATGAGATTGCATTGCAATGTATACATGGATTCTGGACAAGAAGATTTAGCCAATAAACATTGCTTTTAATTCTTCAATTAAAAAAATATATATATATATATATATATATATATATATATATATACAGTTGGCACTATTTTTTAATAGGAGCGCCCCATGTTTCATTAATTCATTCAAGCTACCAGGTTCTTCTACTTCTTTTAAATATATATATATATTGGTATTTTTCTCCTCGATACGCACTGATATAACTTATATCAGTGTGTTGCATGTGGATCACTGATTATGGAGAAGTTTTGACAAGTGCATACACTTTGAGTCAAAGTATGTAAATCTAATGGTCCACATTCAACGCACTGATGAAGTTATATCAGTGCGTACTGATTTGAAAATTTATATATATATATATATATATATATATATATATTGTTGTTTTACATGATATATATATATAGCAGCTTATATATCTGTGTTTCTACACGTGAAAGCAGAAAGGCAATTTAGTGCAATTAGCAAGTAACAACAACAAAAATTTAATTGTTCCCTAATCTTTATATTACTGCTGTAAAGTGTAAAGTGTAAACTACCAATCAAACTGTGTTCTTGTCCGTTGGATCTATACATGAGTCAATCACAACATAATAGTAAATATAAATACATGAGTCATAATTTATTGAATGTTATAAAACTGATTGGTACATGCGGTAAATTGTGATCCCGGATGGAAAAAAAAAATACATGCGGTGTCTCGAAATAAAGAAGAAAAAGTACAGCGAGAGTCCTTTGACAGTACCGGAGGATGGTGTCAATCTGGGAAATAGAGTAAAAATAGAAGATTTAAGAGAATCCGTTGAAGAACCTCATAACAAAGGTCTTTGAAGTTTCAACTAATTTATGTGCTTAAAACAGTAGTGTTTGGTACTCAAGAAGATCAATGTCTGTCTCTGTCTGCCTTTGTCTTTAGTATAAATATATATATATATATCATTCTTTTTTTTTCGGTACATACTGATATAAAATACATCAATGCATTATATGTAGGCTATAGATTATGGATAAGTAAGGAGAACTGTATATAGACTGGGTCAAAGCTATTGAATCCAATGGTCCACATGCAACGCACTGATACTGAGGTGAAAAGTATCTCTATATGTATATTGTACCAGTACAATTCTACAAGGTGTATAATCATGCTATCTATGGGGGTAAATAGGTAATAACACAGCAGAGCCTGCCTGGGCTGGTGCACCAGGTGCAACCGCCCCGGGCCCAGGCCAGTGTTTTTTTTTAATTAAAAGTCGATTATATTGGGTCTAAAGATGTTTTATTAAATGAAAAAATAGTGTATCAAGTGTAACCATTCTGTGCTTCAATTTTTTTTGTTAAAACTAATGTGTAGTATTGGATTTTGAATATATAAGTTTGGACTGTTGTGAATTGTTATAGTTCATAGAAAAAAGAATTGTGACTCTGAAAAACTTAATTCATTTTTTTAAAATTACATGAATATAATATATTAAAAAAAGTTTATGACTCTAAAGGGTCCAATTTTGTTTTTTAATTATACGTATAGATTATATTAAAAAAATTCTTAGGGACCATTTTTGGTAACATCCTATTCCTCATTCGATATATTATATGGTCTATTTTTTCCATATGTTATATTTTCGCCGTCGACCCCAGTAACGTCAGGACCGGCCCTGTAACACAGCTACCACTTCAAAGCTGAAAGTTGATACTTTGCAGTTTGCTGCCTCACTTACTCACTGAGTCAGTAGTGTACTAGGTGTTTCAGTCTCAGCCTCTCAGAGCAGGGACCAAAAAAAAAAGTATTGAAGTTTGAACCATTTTTACTTCCTGGACCAGCAGCTTCTTTTTTCACTGCTCCAACTTGTTCTTACAATTTATTGCTTTTGAATTTTGATTCTACTCTTTTTTTTTAATTTTGATTCTACTCATTTGACATTTTCTCAACTCGAATAATTAATAACATGTAATAATAAAAACATTAGTTAATTATTATTCATGAATTTAGTTATTTATTTATTTATAAACACACAACTCAAATATTTCAATAGAATTATTTAATTAATCTGAATTAAAACTTAATAAATACATAATTAATTCTTTCATGAAGAAATAATTTAGTGGGTTAGAGCTTTGGCTTTGGAGAAAATGAAATTTCAATTCCTCCATTACATATATTTTAATCTTTTCAATGTAGCAAATGAAATTTCAATTCCTATATTACATACATTTTAATCTGCAAGGATAATTAATATATCTAACCGGAAATAAAACGATACAAAATTCGATTTCCATCCATGTTCAGCTATATGTATAAGTATGCCCCCTATTTGTTGGAAATTAATTGTAATGTGTTCCTGTTAGGTGAATCAATTTCACAATTTATTCATATTGGGGACACTTAACCTGTACCATATATACACACCGGCCACTATATATACTCTCTCCAGCCACTTAAATCATTTTTATCTCTAGCGTTCTCTATCACTTATTTGATTATTTTGCTTCCCTAAAATAATTATTCTTTGTTGATTTGTCTTTGCACAAAAGAAGGTAGCTACAGGAATTAATTCATGGGACCATTTTATATATATATATATTATTTTCTCGAGGTGCATACTGCATACTGCATAGAGAATAGAGATTGAAACATTAAAAAGATATGGTTCATAAAATATATTATTATTAAATGAGGTTTTAATTCCAATGTAGGGATGTTTTATTGCTTTGCAGCTATATATAATATATGTACCCCCTGTTTTTTATTTTATTTTTTTGTGTTTAATTAATTTAATTAGTGATGTATGATTAGTGATTAAGAATAAAAATGCCAATCAACAATAGTAAGGTTAATTAAGCTAATGAAAATAGAGATAAGCATGATCTATAATCTATATCGAAAGCTTTGTTGACAAGAAAGCTTGATAGATAATGGATATATACAGGAGAGCATTAGACTATAAGTACTAGCTAATCTAGTATTGAAAAAGAGAGCTAGCTAATTAATCACAAATCAGTGGAAAGTTCGGCTTGAAAAAAATATCTAAGACAAATAACAAATATAATAATAATAACAAATTTAGATGATAATTTGTCTCTTCTCCTTTTAAAAACAATATTTTAACATAATATCTCTTACACGACGACAAAAAATTTTACTAGCTGAACTATCCAGTATTCCTGTAAATTTAGGTTGTAAGAAGAGATGACTCCCACCATTGTCATGGCATTAGCGTCACCGATTCCTTTGTTTAATTGGAACGTGTGATTCAAATTCCAAATTGGTCTTATCATCAATGAACAGTGATCATTTTTTTTTTCTTCAGGTAGCTAGCTAGTACATTTTTAAGTACTACTGCACCAATCCAGCAGTGTCACTATTTGGTCTTGATGATGAAATTCAATTTAGCTATGTAAGAATGAGATATAATAGTTGATTTATGACTTCATTTATTGCGAGATCAAATTGTCATCATTCAACAGTAGTTGAATTCTTGATAAATTTATAAAGGGTTTTGATTTCAAAATGGAAATAGAGAATGTGAGATCAAGTTTCATATTTCTTATAGAATTTTATAACTTTCTACATGCAATATCATTTGAAGATAATGATTTGCTAATTGAATTAAGCACCTTCTTCATTAAAAGCACTTCTTTTTAAAGCTTTATTTGAAACAGTTATAGCTAGTCAATAATAAGCTAGTGTTTTCAACATATACAAGATCAATTACAATATTCAATGATGATGATGATGATGGAGGGCAGACGATGAAGATCGATAGAGATACTACACTCAATATTGGAAAGAGAGATTGTCCTTTTTATAAACGTGTGGGGTTGGTCCATTAATTAATTCATTAATAGTTATTAGAATCAACAAAATCGCCACGTTTTGATGAGCCACCACTCCGTCGTGCCATGCCATACCATGGTCTAGTCGACACAGTTGGGACTAATTGGGACCCGGATTATAAGGTGTGTGAGTGTATGTGGTTCGTCTTTGTTGGTGGCTGAGAGAGAGTTATATATGTATCATAGAATATCAATGCATGCAACTGCTACCAAACTCAGATATATGATCAATTTGTGTTATAATCACACTTGTACTACTCATGTTTGTAGCGGACCCATCTAATTTATTATGATTAATCTATTTGTTTTCAAACTCTATTAGTATATGTACGTGTTTTGATCCAACAGGTGAAAATGTACTAAAAAAATCCATACATAAATTAACTCCTTATACATATTTTATTAATAGTGGATCGAGCACAAATAATTATAACGATAATATTATCAATCAGAGAGGTTACCGATTCGAATCATATGAATACATATAATAACATGAATAGCATTTATTCTTAAATTACTAGGTGATTGGACCCATTGATATTGAAATCTGTTAGGGCGGGGCAGTGTAGTAGTGTAGTGTATGAGTATCAGCTGGGGTTTAAAGAAATTTGGACACAATCAAATTGGGCCTCAAGAATTGCAGATCCCTTGTTTGTTTTATTTCTAAAAAGAAAAAAAAAAGAGCCATTGTTCATTACTTGCACCTAACAAAAAAATGAAATATCTATGAAAAATAAGGAGAACCCCAGAATAATACTATAATGCAAGATCCATATTTTAAGGGCCCCCGGTGACACTAAACCCTAGCTTTGCGATCACCACATACACAATAATACAACACATACAATATAATACAATTATACATGATTCCCCACCAACCCATATTGGGAAAAAAACTTGTAATGGATATATATATATATATATAATATGTGAAAGAATAGGAGCTAGGTAGCTAGGAGGATAAATGAACAGTGAAGTGAAGGTAAAAAACAAAAAACAAAAAAATGGAGAAGTTGATATATTTAATGGAGGGTTGCGTGGTACTAGAGAGTATGGGGACCCCATTGTACCATAGGGTCTTGCAGGGTGACCCATTTCTTTTCTGGGTCCTTCCCTTCTCTCTTTCTTTTCTTTCTTTTATTTTCAAGTGCTTTATAAGTGTTGTGTGATTCATTGGGAAATGATAGCAACAAAAACTAAAACAAAAAAAATTCATTTATCAACAACAATATAAGCTACAAGACTAGTGTTTCCTGCGCTCTCTTTCAAGCTTTTCAAGCAAACGACCCCCACCCCTCCTTTCCTTTTACTTGGCTAAGTAAGTGAAAGCTAGCTCACATTCACTAGTACTATATATATCTCACTTCAAAGTTCAATATTCTACCAAAAACAAAAAAAAATACAACTACAACTACTAGCTTGTTCTTGGTTCTAGTTGTCATTGGGTTTGATGATCTTTTCTCTATTTTGCTTCCAAACAATTACAATCGGTAGTATAGTAGTATACCATTTGAGCATATTTACATCAATCTCTTTATCAAAAACCTACAATTCTCCAAATTGTTCTCTTTTCTTCTTTTTGCTTCGAAACAAACACACACCTTCCTATATATCTACTACTAGTACTTTTAATATATATATTATACTCTCTTGATACATATACATACATACAAATATATATATAGTCACTTGAAGAGAGAGTTTAATTTACCAACAAAATGAGTGAGCAACAAAACTTGTCAGAAAACGAAAGCAGCTCGAATTCATCATCATCACCATTTTCACCCTCTAACAAAAAACAGACCACCACAACAAACAACAACAACAACAAGAGCACTGCTACTGCTACAACAACGACAACAACAGACAACAACAGCAACCAGCAGCAGGAGTCTAATAAGAAGATGAAGAGAATCAGAGACTCGAGCAAACATCCAGTGTACCGCGGTGTACGGATGAGAAACTGGGGCAAATGGGTCTCCGAAATCCGTGAACCTCGCAAAAAGTCACGTATTTGGCTTGGAACATTTCCAACACCTGAAATGGCAGCTCGTGCTCACGACGTCGCTGCCTTGAGCATCAAAGGAAACTCCGCCATCCTCAACTTCCCTGACCTCGCCGACTCGCTTCCACGCCCAGTCTCTCTCGCTCCACGTGACGTCCAAGCAGCGGCAGCCAAGGCGGCTCAAATGGAAAACTTTGACTCTGCGACCTCATCATCATCTTCATCTTCTAGTTCTCTCTCGTCTCTGGTTTCTGCGATGGATTTGTCAACTGGGTCTGAGGAGTTGACTGAGATCGTTGAGTTGCCGAGTCTTGGGACGAGTTACGAGTACGACTCGGCTGAGTTGAGGAACGAGTTCGTGTTCTTGGAGTCATCAGTGGATGGTTGGATGTACACGCCGCCGTGGTTGTTGGAAAGTGTGGAGAATTGCAGTGGTGGTGGTGGTGGGTATGTTTGTGATCATCACAACTTTGAATTACTGACTCCAGAGAATAATAATAGTTATAATTTTCCAAATTACAGCTTTGGAGAAGGCTGCTTGTGGGATTGTTAGTGTTTTTTTTTTCTTTCCCTTTTGTGAATGTAAGTGTTTATGAGTTGTGTATTATTAATTTTTTTTTTCTTTTTTGTGTTTTCTTTTGTCTTTTGATGAGACTTGAGAGCCCTTCTTGTTTTTCTTTCAAGGGCTTTTAAAAAAGAATAACACTTTTATGGTGTTTTGATGATCATGTAACCTCTTCAATGATCTAACTGTACAGTGTCTCATTAAATTTTCTTTTACATTGTTTGGTCCTCCCTCCTTGTTAAACCCCCCCCTCTCTCTCTCTCTCTGTGTCTCTCATATATAAATATATATAATATATATTAATTTGTTTTTGGGTGATAAGTAATCCAATTCCAAGCTGATCAAAATATACATGCATTTATGTTTTATCTTTTTACATTGTTCCAGTGTTGTTGAGAATACTAAAGAAACCAAAAGAGAGAAATAAAAAGTGAAGGAAAAAGACAATTGTGATAAAGTATCCTAAATTCAACTCAGACGGGTCCTCCACTAATGAAAAATAATATATATATATTAGTTTTAATTCTCCAATTGTTTATATTTTTATATAATATGCTGTTGGCACTTGGCAGATGCTAGATAGCTGATATATGAAAGATTTAGTAAGCTATATATATATTTTTTATATGAAATTGACAAAATTTTCTTATTTGGGTAATAGTATCTATCTTTTTCTACTTTCTTCTTTCTTCTTCTTCTTCTTAATCTTTTAGCTATGGTGATACTCTATAAAAATCTTATAAAACCGTTCAATTTCAGTCAGTCTCGATCCCCATTTGGATTTTTGTTCTTTTTTTTGTTAAGGAAGAGAATGGTAGATACTGACCAGCAGATTTTAAGTGTTAAAAAATGCATCATTTCCTCTTCCATTCTAGGAAAATGACAGAAAAAACTTCAATCATATAGACAATTATATACAATAATTATATGGTAACGAAGGTACGGTCATATAATTTTAATGTTATAAAATTAAATAAAAAGTAACAAAACAAAAGGTTTTGGAATTTTTCAGGTTATCGTACTGATTAGAAAAGGATCTTACAAATATAAATATATATATATATATATATATAGATTAAATTTTATATATGATAACAATTGATTGGATATTGAACATAAATAAACAAGATGAACTATGTACATCTCAATGGCTCAAGGCATAAAACGTTTTCTCTTGAAATGGGCATGTGACAAATTTTGATCATGTAATACGTACATTAAACATTGTGCCACTGTCATAGTGTCATGTATATATCAATTCACTGTCTATCTCTTTCTCTCACGGTCTAAATAATTATGTCGTTGAAAGCTCATGATTCTATTCTCTAATAATGAAGGAGGAGCTAGGAGGATGTAGTCAATATATAAATTAATTGATCTTTATAAAGAGATACAAGGACCGTGTCAGGAATTATTCTTGTGTTAGATGCATGTGTTTGTTGATGTATAAAATATGTCATCTCTACTTCTTTAATTAGTTTTCTTTTCATTCCTTTTTATTTTTAATTTAAAAGAAATTTCTAAAAAAAAAACATTTAAAGAACATAAAATAATTAAACTTTTTTGTTGTTAATCACAAACAGAATATATGGTTTTATATAGTAGCTATATTAAAAAAAAAACTAATCCTAATCCTAATCTGATTATAAGAATATTACGGAGTCGATATGTATATATATAGTGGTTCTCTCATAAAGAATGTATTATTTTAATTTCGGTAAGGATTTTGATGAAATCACATCCATTTTTATGAATTTTGATATGAATTTTTTTTAAATAATATGTTTAATGAAATCTACTATGAATAAAATTTGAGAATTTTTCAAATATTACAATTATTTTTTATGAATTTTCCTATATTTCGCTCATTTTTCAATGTCTTCACATTTAAAAAAATCGGGATAAATAGTTATAGTACATGATTTTTTTTTTTTGGATTGATCGATTTTATTGAACTTATCATGTACAAAAAAATTAGATCAAAATTTATAGAAATTAACGTGATTTCATGACGATCCTTACACCTTACGTATATTATTTTTTATGATTGGATATCATAATTATCGATACATGATATTCTGTATATTTTTTCATATGAGATATTGAATAACATTATACAAAATAAACGATAAAAATATATAAATAAATAAACTTACGAAATCTCATATCTTAAACTTAGTGTGATGGGATATATAATGGCATTAGCAACAAAGTCATAAAAGGGAAGAACAGATAGTGATAGGCCAGTTCATAACCCACCGGCCACCGCCCACCGCCATGGTCACTACTCTAGCTAAGTTCTTGCATGATCACAAATTCACAATACTGTTGAATTTTTCTTTAGTAAAAGAATAATCCATGAAACTCAACAACAGTAACTTCCAATAATTAGAAAGACAGGTTCACGTTTGATGTCAATTTCTTAGCTAATTTTGATGCCACGTCATATATTGTTTTCATGCAAAGTTTTTTGGACCACAAGGAACAGTGTAATTAAATTAAATCCCATAAATTGATAACTATAATGCCATTAAACTCGTGCCTGTGGATGTTTAGAAAATATTATAGCTTGTTATTGCAATTGAATTAAGGGAAAACAAATTAGTAAATTCAAATAATATTATAATTGGAATTAATCTCATTTAAGGACTTAGTATTCAAATTTGTTATCGATTTTTTTATCAGTTGACATTGTTTTTCTTTTTACTTGTGAGATATATATAAAGAGGTGATTTATACTTAAAAAAAAAAAAAAAACTCCAACTACTATTTTCATTTTGTTCGTGGATTAATTTTTTGGCATGAGATCAAAGACATACTGTCATGCATTTCAAAAAAAAAAAAAAGAGAACATTGTCATGTCTTAATTTAGTCAAAAAACGTGGATGCCACCCACAGTAAGACTTTATAAAAATGTTTTTTTTAATTAATTATTATAAAGTTATAACATAAGTAAAAGAAATGTTATTCAAACTCATAATCTAATCGATAGTGTTCGATTACCAATATTCGAATTAACTAGATACATATGAAAGTTTAACATATAACAAAGGTCAAAAAAGATATAACAAAATCATTTTTTTTCTACGACTATGAAATTATGGATTGAATTACATAATCTCTTAATACAAGTGATAATTTAGATCTTTTCCATATTAATGGTAGAAAATTCGAGTCTATCATTCTTATTTTATAAGCATATATCGAAAGTTTTCTCTCTAAATTATTTGAGTAAATATACGTACTATACATTTAATTTTTAGATCTCAACAAGTGTTGATAGCGTGTCCCTAAAATAATTGCCAATAGAATTACCGAGAAATGTCAGTCAACATGTCATCTAAAAAAAATATAATCACAAACAGGGGTATTGGTCAGCAACCACGAGTGAGAGTACATGTAAGATTGACTGTTCTTTTGTCCCCAACAAAAAAAAAAGAAAAAAGTTTGATTGTTCTATGATTATTTTTGTGTTTAGAGCTGCTACATATTGGAGAGGACCACTCAAATATCGAGATATAAAGCAATTCTTACACTAAATTAACCAATTCTCTGATTTCTCCATAAAATTATGTTAATTAGTACTAGTGTTAGTGTATTGTCTCTGTGGCATCAAAGTCAAGTTACCATTCTTTGCCAAGCCACCACCATATGCCATGAAAGTGTCTACTAAGACCCTCCAGTTTCGTGATGATTTTTTTTCTTATGTGGAGTACTACAACTATACAAAACGTATCCCATTAAACTACCTCTTGTGTTGTGTTGGAAGAAAAAAGGACAACATTAAATTATCAAATATTTTTCTACTTAATTTTATTTTTGATATCCGCGGGTCTAAATAGATTAGTTAATTAGTTTAGTTTATGTTTCTTTACCTTGGATTGAGACATACATATTTATTTAGATTAATATTTTAATACGTACTTATTTAGATTATTATTTTAGAGTCTATGCGCCCTCTACTTTCATTTTTCTTTTCCCTCTCTTCTTTATTTATTTATTTATATATATGATTTTGCTTAGTAGTTTTTTAGCATATAATCATATATTCATATGTGATACATTTTTCCTTCAGGTCAATCCGATTTAAAAAAAATGTCTGTCAATGGATTTGTATATATTAACTTAAAATTATGATTTTAATAGGATCTAATCATGCTTTTTTATTCTTTGTTTAATTAAATCTATCTAAATTTCTTTATTTATATATGATTTGTGACCAAAAATAATATCGACAAAAAAATTTATTCTAAAAGGATATATAGTCTTAATTAAAAAAGATATGATAATTAAGCAAATTATACAAATTTAATTTAGTACCCTTTTTGAGTTCTAAACATAAACACATCACAATAATATTTCTGAGGGCAACTTATATTTGCAAATTTACCGATAACTAATTAGTCTATATATGAAATTTATTTCCTTATTGCAACACGGTTTAATATAGCTTATCAGTAATCGATGTAGTTCTTAATTTTTATAATGTTATAGATTCGAATCTCTACACTCGTGACATATTAAGAAAATATTTATACAAAACTATGTATTGAAAATAATAAAGAAAGTTGTGAATAATAATAATAATAATAATAATAAATAAAAGGGTAGTTGAAAATGTCAATGTAGTCTTCTATAGATCGTATATATCCAAAGCTAGGTGCGTATAATATCCGTGATATTGTTTGATAGTGCAGAGAATACATAGCTATAAACGACAAAAATACATGTGCTACAAATACGTATAATACCTAACACAACTGTTGAGATTTTATAATAATGGTTTGTCATTGAATAATATATACAATTCTAAAATATCTTGATCCAACAAAAAATAAAACTAAAATAAAACCCAAGTTGAGTAACAGACAAAAATCCTTTAAAAGAGTGAAATGATGTAATGTAATAATATATATTATCTATTTTAAGCATTATAACTACGCTACACCTGTAATAGCCAATCTCTCTCACTCTCTGTATATTTAAAATTTATTTATTTATAAATTTTGACTCAAAACTGAAATATTGACGGCGGATAAAAGATATGATAATGAACTTTAAAACAAATATTATCGGCGAATGAAAAATCGGATGATGTACTTTAATACGGTCTGAGACATTGTCATGTTAAATGAATATTATTTACTATCAATCTACATAGTAAGATGGTTTATTTTAAAATAAAAATTTTGACCTTGAAAGTGGGTCAATACTTAATGATATTGTTCCTGTTTGGACATAATAATTATTTTTGTCCTAGTAAAAAATAATTACAACATTGTATATATGGAAAGAGATGGGGCATGGAAATTAATTGGGGTTTGAATTGGAAAAGGAGAGGGCATTTTGGCTTAGTTGATATGTTGTTGTACCTCAGACACTGATGTTCTTCTAGCCAGTTATATAACCCCAGCTTTTAATAGGTAACAGCTTGATCAGAAGATCTATATTGGCCAAGAAAATAGTGTCAAATTTATATCTACTCGAATAGAAAATTTATAATACAGTTCGATGTATTGGTGTACCTTTCATTTAATTTATATCATATAACATGATTAATCTCATGCATTCTAAGTTTCGAATATTTATCCAGATTTCGATTATAATACCAAAATATAAAGTCGGTTTTAATAAAAATATTTAGATGTTGTAGGAACTAAACCAAGCCCAATGGATGATAATTTGTAATATTAATCTAATTAAATTTCATAATCCAAATTATAATAGGTTATCTGAACCCTAATTAGATTTGGAATATAAATTAGTACCCTGTAAACACGATATCAAGAAACAAGTTTAAGAATATAAATTGAACAAAGATTTATTAAAATTATTTTTTCCTACATATGTTTATTAAAAAGGGATGCCTTACAAAATATTTAAAATAGCTAGCTTTTATTGACACACAAAATCATATATTTGCTAGAACTTAAATTATAAATAGGTTTAAACAAAATCGTAGCAAACTAAATCGAGAATACAACAATCAAATCACACATGACAGTTGCTAGATCTTTATAAAACTTGAAACAAGTTTTTTTTTTTTTTTTTTAAAAGCTTTAAAGACAAAATTCACTTTCTAATTATCTACACATGACACCATCATCAACTTGCATTTCTCGTTGCATTACAAAAAAAAAATCCAATCTAGCAAAATGACCCATCTGGGGCATCTACCAATGATCGCAGATGCATTATTATTATGATATCATCAATCCTAGAATATACATTTGATGTGCACATATGACATAAACATCTCCTTAATTTGTGCATATATATATATATTTATGTATAAAGAGAGAAACTTTTTAACACAAGTACTGTTCTCCAAAGTTATTTTTGTCATTTGGACACAGACAACATGACTTTCTAGAGAGACCCCTCTCCAAAATAATTGATCTAGAAAGCTCAAGAAAAACCTTTTAGTCAATATATATTTTAATTTCATTTTTTTGATCTCTTATACTGTTAACTATATTATATATTATATGTGGTTCTAAATATCGTCTTTTACTGTGCATCTGATCATCATCTTTTGATTCTTATATGAGACACCAAAATCTTGAAGCCCAATTAATAACGCGTTTCAAAAGCTGTGCAGATTTATTTTGTACAAGAAATCATATCCACTAGACCCCCCACCGCCCACCACCCATACCCTCTCACTGTTGCTGCCTTTTTAGGGTTCTTCCAAACCCAGTCCCATCTGCTTTTCTATCTTTTCTCTTCATTTTGTCTTCTTATGTTGTTATATCTCTAATTAATTTATTATTTTTATCTTTCTTTTTGGGTTTTGTTTTTTCATGTCTTTTTATTTTATTTTTCCTTTTTTCTCACTTTTATGATGAGCCAAAGTCTCCATTCTCTTGCCATTTTTGTATAGAAACAATATTAGTTTAGTTTCATTTTTGTTTCGCTTTTTAGAATTATTTTTTATGATTATGATTTATTAGAAAAGCAAGGCAATATGTTGATGTGTACAGATATAATAATCTGTTAAAAAGTAATATCATTTATAATATTATAATCTCAATATTTTATTTAAATCTTGGTTCTATATATAAAGTAACGAATCTTTCCAGTTTGATAGCAAATATAAATAAAATTTAAAGCAATATATATATATATATATATATATATATACATATATATTTGAAAGATTAATTTTTTTTTGAAAGATTAATTTTTTAACCATGAGATTCAAATCTAATACATATTAATCAATATATAACTATGTATTTTGAACCCTTATAATAGTATGACCTCATGATGATGTCTTACATTACATGTCATGACAAAATCATTGATTATTGATTTTATATTTCTTCTTTCTTTTTCATGGAATTAGATGGAAGAGTTTGCACTTTTAATATATAAATTAAATGGATTTTGATTTAAGACGCCGATATCAACACCTATAAATTAACAATAATGTTAAACATCTCACCTATAATCTCATTATTTTCATCCCAATACACGTGGCAGCCATTGTGTTACTTGGTGAGTGGACATACATTAATTTGTGAGTGAATACATGGGTAAGAGAGATAAATATCAATTAATGTGTGTTCACTCACCAAGTGACACATCAGCTGCACTTGTGTGGTGATGGTAATGGTGGGATTGTAGGTGAGATGTGTAGCATTACTGTAAAATTAATTAGTACATTCTTATTTTATTAAAAAAAATTAATTACAAAAATATCTCAATAGAAATTTACTAATAAGAACAAATTACTTTAATTAAAAATAAACATACACTCATTAATTACACCAATATATTCAACTATGATAAACCCTAATTAAACTCTAATCTTATTTTAAGTATCAAATTTTCTCATCATCACATAATTATCATAAAACAAAGTAAGTGAAAAAAAATATTGACTCTGATCATTCAAGGTAGGTATTATTTTACTTTTTTTTTATGTCTTTTTATATGTTTAGTTGTGAACTATTTCAATAAACAATATATATATATATATTTTTTAAAGATAGTTGTAAATATCAATGTGTTTTTTTTAAGATAGATGTATATATAAGATAATTCTAAATTGAAAATCCCTTAATCTCATAAACAATCTAGTTATACATCTTCCCTCTCATAAGGCTCATACATTCGAGACATTTCAAAAAGTAAATTGGATCATCATTAGAAGAGGATTTGATTCAAAAAATAATTTGATTTTTTTTTATAAATTGGATGTATTAGTAACTTAAGAGGGTTTATAAATAAAATGTATTAAAATGAATATATTCATTTCAATAAGGGTACTATTGACATTAGAATGAGTGCTTATAGTACTATTTATTTTTAAAAAATTTAGACATAAGTATAATTATAAAAATAGGTGTACTAATTAGTGTATGAGGGGACTTTAATGGATTCTAGATCCATCGAAAGAGAAGGATAAGCGTGCAATATGGTTTCGATAAGAAATTTTCACTATTTACTTTTATGGGCTAAGATTGTGGATATTCCGTTGGAGGGCATCAATTTTACTTGGACAAACTTTAGAGAGGTTGCTTCCTAGGCTAGGTTGGACAGATTCCTTGTCTCTCTTCAGATCTTGAGGAGGTTTCTGAATCTCTCTCAAAGGGGAATTAATGGTAGTTTTTCAATCCATAATGCTATTATGATTGGTGAGATGAAGACCATCAGGAGCCATTACCCTTTTAGGTTCTACAATGGTTGACTAGAAGAAAATGATCTTATGAAGAAAGTTAGAGAGGAATGGTCTAGAGGTGGGAGAAGTGGGTCGAATAGCTTTATCCTGTTGTCGAAGCTAAAAACCTCTAAGACTTTGTATTAAGAAATGACTACAAACAAACAAGACGAATGATTAAGAGATCAAGGTTTTGGAAAACAAGTTAGAAGACCTGGATAGAGAGGCGGCATGGAAAGGATGGGGTAATGGGAGGAGGACGAAAAGGATGGAGGTAATGTCTGACCTATGGAAATACATTAGAAAAGAGGAGCAAATGTGGCGTCAAAAATCTAGGGTGAGATGGTTGAGAGAGGGAGATAAAAATACTAAGTGTTTTCACGATATGGCAAATGGCAGAAGAAGCTTGAATCACATTGGTGATATTTATGTGGATAGTGTTAGATTGTCATAGTCACATCAGGTTAGGATGGGAATCTTCAATTTCTTTAAAAAAACATTTCTTGAATGAGAATTCACAAAGGCCAAATTTGAATGGTGTGGTCTTTAAACAACTTTCGGAATCTGAGAGACTCTTTAGAAGTTGGTTTCAGTGCAGAGGAAGTGTGGAGAGCTCTCAATACCTACGATGGCAACAAGGCTCCTGGCCCGAACGAGATGAATCTTAATTTTGTTAAGGCAAATTGGGATGCGATCCAGGATGACTTCACAAACGCTATTCATGAATTTCACAGAAATGGTTCCATTATCAAAGGTCTCAATAAAACCTTTATCACCTTAATTCTGAAATGTAGCAATCTAGAATCAATAATTGACTTTAGACCTATTAGCCTTGTGAGTTCCTTGTATAAAAATTCTAGCTAAGGTCTTGGTAAATCGGTTGAAAAAGTCATAAACTCAATCATAGGTGAGATTCTGATGGCTTTTGTTAGCAATCGTCAAATCATTGATGGTTTTGTTATAGCATAAGAGATCATTCACACATGGAAAAGGGACAAGGAGGGAGGTCTCTTAGTGAAATTAGATTTTGAATAAGCTTACAACAATATTGATCATGTTTTTTTGGACAACATGATGGAGGGTATGAGGTTCGGTTCGCAGTGGAGAAATTGGATGTGGAATTGCATCTCCTCCCTCTTTCTTTCGATTTTGGTAATGGTTTTCCCACGCCCGAGTTTGGTTTAGAGATATGAGATCCCCCTGACGGAGACCTCTCTGTGTCAGGGGGATCCCCTATTTTCGTTCCTCTTCAACATCGTTATTGAGGGCTTAAATGATCTCTTTAGGGGAAGCAGTGGACCTAAACATGTTGAGATGTGTAGTTTTTAGTAATAATGAAGTTCATGTATCTCATCTTCAATTTGCGAACAACACTATTCTTTTCCTTCAACCTAATATAGATCACATTCTCGATTTTAGGAGAATTTTAAGATGTTTCGAATTAGTTTCGGGGTTGAGAATTAATTTTCACAAATTCTATGTGGCCCGGGGGGGGGGGGGGGGGGGGGGGGTCGAGGTTTGGGCTGCGTTTTTTAATGCAAGAGTGATGTGTTACCGACTACGTATCTTAGTTTACCTTTAGGTGCGACTTGCGAGACCTTATGCGCTAGCTTTTTGGAAACTGTTGATGCGTCGTGTGGAAAGTAGTTTGACGCCTTGGAAGCGAAAATTACTTAACAAGAGTGGTCAGCTAGTCCTTATGAAGGTTGTCTTTTCTAGTCTGCCTATTTATTTCTTTTCTGTGTTCAAAATTCCGGTTGGAGTGGCAATAAATTTCGAAAGAGTTCAGCGAAAATTTCTTTGGAGTGATGGTGCTGAAAAAAGAAATTACAGTTAGTGAATTAGACAGCGGTTTGTAAAAGCAAGATCAATGGCGGTCTTAGTATATATCGCATTTTGGATAAAAATAGAAGCCTTTAAGCTAAATGGTTGTGGAGATTCGGTAGGAAAGAATTCTCCCTTTGGAAAAGAGTTTTATGTGCTAAGTGTGGTGTGCCAACTAATAGTCTTCGGTGGGTTTTGAAGACCTCTTCTACGTCATCATTTTTTGTCAAATCCGTCGGTAGTCTTTTTCTTAAGGACTCTAATACGTTGAAAATTTTGAAGGAAGGCTTATCTGATATTATTGGTGATAGTCACATGGCTTTATTTTGGGAGGACATTTGATGGGATTCTATCCCTTTAAAATTGGCTTTCCCTCGTGTCTTCATCTTAGCTTCTAATAAGGCAGGGAGAATTTCGGAGTTTGGCTAGTGGTTTGGTGACAATTGGGTTTGGAAGGTGGAGCTTCAAAGACAACTTTTCTCCTAGGAGATTGATCAATGGAACTCCTTTCTTGCTTTCCTGGACAACATTGTAATTCGCAGACTAATCTCTAATTCCGTTGTTTAGTCTTTTGATTCTCAAGGATTTTTCTCTGTCAGCTCGTTTAACAAAAGGTTAGAGAGCTGTGAGTTAATGGATGTTGATGACTATAGTGATATCTGGCAAGGTATTTGTCCCCCGGAAGTTGAAGATGTTCTTATGAGCTTCGGTTGCAACGTGGCATATGGGTTGGAGTGTAGCTTGTGCAATTCTGGTATTGAAACAATCGATATTTTGCTTCTCAAATGCTCATGGACTTGGCGTATGTGGATGGGTTGTATGAATTCTTGGAGGGTTGTTTGTTGCTTTTCGGGTTGGTGGAGGGGTTGGATGGGGTTGTGTCTTTCGTATAAGCAAGAGAGAGCTTGGAGAGTGTTGTTTTTCAATGTGTTGTGGACAACTTGGGATGCGAGAAATCAAGTGGTTTTTTCATGGCAAAGACCAATCGATTGATCAATGCATTGACATGGTTAAGTTTCATGTGGCTTAATGGTTTAAAAACCATGAAAAAGCTTAGAGGTGTCCACGGTTTGGTTAAACCGGCGGTTAAAAACCGAAACCGAAATTAGAAAATCGAAACCGAAACCGAAACCGGCGGTTTTAAAACCGGTTGGAAACCGGTTACCCGCCGGTTCGGTTACGGTTAAGACTTGGCAAAAACCGTCCTAAACAGCCAGTTTACATATTAAAAAAAACAATCATAGGCTGCCAACAGACACTTTAATTGAAAAAAAAATTGAGTTGACCGTTGGAGGCTCCAAGTCTCAAACGGTTTACATGTTAAAAAAAAAAAAAGAATACCACCCAATGACAGGCCAACACATGTCACTTTTTATGGAAAAAAATTGAAATTGTGTTCGTTCTGACTCCTGAGTCTTCTGACTTCCTCCAACGGGCAATGACCAAATTTTTTTCCCCTTATTTTAATTTAATTGCAAATATGCCCCTCCACCTAAATTCTACAAATACCACCCCACACTTCATTCTTCTTCACACCACTCCAAAAATTTTATATGTATTTGAAATTAAAAAAAAAAACCGGACGGAACTGAAACCGAACCGGAACCAACCGATTTTGTAACCGGAACCAACCGATTTTGTAACTGAAACCGAACTGTAACCGCCAAACCGGCGGTTACAAAACCGACCCAAAACCGAAAATTTCTGGTTATAGTTACGGTTCGAGCTTTCCACGGAACCGGAACCGTGGACAGCTCTAAAAAGGCTCCACGTATCCTCTTTCTCTTATTTTGCTGGATGTTGGTGATCGTTGTTTGGATTCTAAACCTTGTAAGAAGAAGCATTCTGATAACTGGAAGACCCCTCCTTTAGATTTCTTAAAGTTTAATGTTGATGGCTCGGTGAAGGGGTCTCCAGGTCCGGCTGGTATAGGCGGCATCTTGAGGGACTCTAATGGCAAAATTATGTGTCTATTTTATTCTTTTTAGGCGCTACTGATGCTATTTCTGCTGCGATTAAAGCGATTCATAAGGCATGCTCACTTTGTGCTTCGAATAATGATTTGAGGAATAAATGTATTTTCATTGTCAGCGATTCAAAGGTGGCGGTGGAGTGAATTAATGATGGTGATTCTGGTGGCCTTAGACATCTTAATTTAATTCATGATATTCACATTTTGTTGGCTTCCTTGAGCAATGTTGTTGTCGTTTTCAACTCTATAGCCACTAATTTGTTTGCCGATTTGTTAGCCAAGAAGGGTTCTAATAATGATAGTGAATTTGTGTAGTGGGGGGATACTTGAGCTTCTCTTCGTCGATGGCGTTGCATGTGCCATGTTTCCTTATGCTGTTTGGGTTTTAGGTGTCTCTCGGCGTGATGGTCTTGTTTTCTTTTTAGCCTATGTTTTCGTTTTGTTTGGTTTTTGTGTTGGGTTGCTGTTTCTTTTTGTCTTCTTTTTTGCTGCCTTGAGCTTTGTTGGTTCCTGTTGTTTTCTCTTGCCTTTTTTAGGCTCTCAGTAATAAATCTTGCCATTCAAAAAAAAAGTTTTATAGGTGACAATATCCACATATTTTGATTTAGCGGTATTGCTTTATTATTTTTTTTAAAGAAGATTAATGATATTGTTGAAGTAGTAACCTTCCCCTATTTAGGAATGTCCTAAATTTTTATGATTAGAAGTTAGAACAAGGTTTATATGGAAATAGTTGATCATTAAGGAGCTCATATTAATAAAGTCTCGTACAAAGAAAGCTAAATTGAATATTTATAATATCATTTTATAAATGAGTAATGCTAGGCTTTTCAAATGTTTAATCAAATTATTTTCCAAATATGTGTAAGACGTGTTAACATCTTATAAATCATGAGATTATATTGTGAGTAATGTAGTGTTGACACATCACGTGTTACACACATTTGGGAAAAAATTTGAAAAAAAATTTAGAAAGCGTAGTATTACTCTTCTAAAATATATCAAATATATGTATATATGTATTAACTTTCAAGTTTTATGTGCGAAATTCACAATAGCTATCGGTATCTATTGAATTAACTCCAGTAGTTATTGAGAATCATACACGGAAAAAAAAAACGTGTGGTTAGAGACCTTCTCTAATTCGACCTACCTACCAAATTTATTGAAGTTTTTTTTGTTTATTATACTCTTGTTTATCTTTAATCACGTGTTAATTATCGTTAATTTTTGTTATTAGCTTAACACATACGGTTTATGAGTTATGTAACGTATAGTAGAACCTCTATCAAATAATATTATTGGGACCCACCCTTAAATATCATTTTAGAGAGAGTATTAATTTAAAGGGTTTTACATTGTAAAGTGTTACTTTATCTTAGAAAATGTTAGAAAATGTGTGGAAGTCGGTTCTCTTGTTTAGGAAATATTCATTTTCGGGATTCCTTGTTTAGTTGATTTTCTTCTTTAAGGAAAGTTTTTGTTTTTTTTCAAAATTCTTTGTTTAGGAAAGATTTATTAAGAAAATTTCTAATTCCTTTTGGGAATATGATTACTTAGAAACCAATGATACTCGACCTATAAATAGTGAGGCTTATTCTTTGATTGTATATAATAAGAGAGATCTTAAGATATACCTAAAAATCCATTTCAAGATAAACTTAAAAATTATATTCCTAACGGCTACTAAAAAGTCTCTTTTTTCTATTTCAAAAGATGAATGATGAAGTCAAAAATATCAAACATTGTGGTTTTGTGTAAAATATCATCTTGAAGTACTTTTCTAATTCCTGATTATTATGTAATATATTTTGTAATTTTATGAAATTATTAATTTATACGATAGTTGGGATAGAAATTTTATATTAGATTTCAAAAAGAAATTATTAATTATTACGATAAATGAGTTTATTAATGTTTTACACGAACCTAAATTGGGATCGAGATTTTTTATTAGCTTAGAGAAATTATTAATTTTTAGAAGATTAGCGGGGTTTTTCTGTACTTACGTCATTACAAAAGTTTATTAAGCTGTAATTGTCATGAACTTGAATACAAAGTCAAATCAAACACCTAATCATTCCCTCCGACATTTATTTTATGAAAGAGACTGACAATATTTCGATTACATCAGTATTCATTAGTGGGGCTAATTAATATTTAATTTTAATAAAAATCATGGCCCATTAAACTAAATAAGCAACCACTTACAACCTCTTTTCTCTCTTGTAATTTCACATCAAATATCAATATTAATATACATTGTATTCGTGAGGTAGCTAGCTAGATTCCTGATGCCCGGCATACATATCTTGTCTACTCTATTGTTTTTTTGTGATTGGTATATATAAACGATTTATTAATAATTTATAAATCATAATTAAAACGGAATTTATATATTAATAGTTTTTTTAACGTTAATTAACTGTTTATCTGTTCAACACATGCTCTTTTAGCAGCCAAATCATTCATGTGCTCCAATTGGTGATTAGTGGAATCTTGCATGGAGAGCTGGATAAATAAAGATATTATTGATAAAAGCAAGTAGAGTATAATTATCATGAAGTTCAATTATTTAGTAATAATTGACTATTAATTAAAACAAGGAAAAATGATTTTTCAAGGGAGGGAATATTTTCTCTTCAAAAAAAAAAGGGGAGGGAATATTTTCTTTCCCAGTACACCTAAAAGTTATCATCACATTATCCAAATGAAAACTTTAAATAATTAAATTGCACTTGCTCTCATTAACAAATATTAAAAGCAACCCCTAAGAAATTCAATGAGAATTTCCAAGTGGCACTTGATGAACTAAAAGAATAACTGATATTATGTGAAAATATTCAGTGTTATATATATATCAAAAAAATTTAAATCAGTACGCACTGATATAACTTCATCAATGCGTTGGATGTGGACCATTAGATTTACATACTTTGACTCAAAGTATATACACTTATCAAAATTTCTCCATATATAATTAGTGGTCACATACAACGCACTGATCTAAGTTATATCAGTGCGGACCGAGGAGAAAATGACTTTTATATATATATATATATATATATATATATAAAAGTAGAAAAAACTATTATGAGTAAATGTTTTTCCCTCTGTTTCCACATATGGACAAAAGAATTATAATTTTTCTCCGTGCATGCATTTACTGTATATGTCACTATGTGTGTGTAATATATATTATAAATTTAATTTGTAGGTATATATAAATTGATAATCTGTGGTTACAAAGTCATGTACATGGTAGAAGAATTCCCCATTCCTCTAACTCCATGAGGACATGCATGTCTTTCGATGCCTATACTTGTGTGAGTTGTATGGAAAATGGACCCAATTTGTGATGCAAACAGAGTATCAGACAACAATAATGTGACATTGATGGGTCGTATTGTACCTTCGATTATAAGTAAACAGATGTTCAATAATTAATCTCTTATTTTTCATTTCAAGTATCATACATATATAAATGCGAATATACGGGTTATGAATCTATCTATACATATATATAAGAGTTACGTTGCATTATACAGTAAACTGTTTATGATGTGTTGCGGTATCAATATTGATCGGTCCACGTGGGGTACGTGATGGCGAAACCAATCGAAGTTATATCAATTATCAAGTCTCCAACCGTGCACAGTCACTTATCAGTCCCCACTAGAGTTTATGAATTTCAAAAGATACATGAATAATATAAATGGCATTGGACATGGTCCCTATCTTTTCAATGATAATTAATTAGAGCTTGATATTTAATTTTTTTTTTCTAACTTTATTTTCTCCTATTTTTATCATTAGAGCCTTTAAGTTGTAAATGTCGATCAGTTCACTAAAAGCTAAAAATCCTGATCTAGGCAGTCTTAATCTCAAAAGATTATTAATATAATACCCACATATATCAAATAATTAAGTGATTATATAACATCATTTTCCAGAAGACAAATGGAATATATTTGTTTTTCAACAGTAAATTTGTTTAAGCAAGCAGCAAAACCGCAACGAATTGAAGAAAGGGGCAAACACAAAACAAACATAACAAAAAGGCCATAACTGTCCAGAACAAAAGCGCAACACAAAGAGAAACAAACCAACAATCGACCTAATCGAAAACGAAAACCAAACCCTAACACATTGAACCAAGCTCCTTCACCTACAAATACCAAAGCAACCTTCGGTCTAACTTTGTCATCATTTTTCCATTAGCAAGAAAATGACAAATTGAATATTTGCAAGGGTTTTTTTTTTATGTGGCACTCTTTCCAAGGCCATTAGTGAAAAAGTCACCAAGTTAATAAATCTTATGAAAATAGCACCAAAGTATGTGTTCTGTCAAAATTACCCATAATTCTTTTACTTTTGTTTTTAGATTTTTAAATCTCTCTCTCTCTCTCCCTTCCTCTCTCTTCTATTTTTTTTTCAAAGACCTCCATTGATTCATCAATGGAGGTCGAACAAACCTCCAATGGAGATTGTCGAAACGGTCGACTCAATTAGAGGTCGTTTCGACGAATTCCTTGGAGGTCGTCGAAACGACCTCCGTTAAAAAAATTCTGGAAATAAGTCTCGGGTAATTGGCAGTAAGTCTCGGGTATTTGGAAATAAGTCTCGGGTAGCTGGCAATAAGTCTCGGGTAGCAATAAGTCTTGGTTAGCTAGGCAATTAGTATCGGATAGCTGGATACAAGTCTCGGGTGACCTACCCGAGACTTATTGTCTGCTACCCTAGACTTATTTCTAAATACCCGAGATTTACTGCCAATTACCTGAGACTTATTTCCAGAATTTTTTTAACGGTTTTGACGACCTCCGACTTCTAATGGAGGTCGTCGAAACGACCTCTAATGGAGGTCGTCAAATTGACCTCTAATGGAGTCGAACGTTTCGAGGAAGAGAGAGAGAGAGAGAGAGAGAGAGAGAGAGAGAGAGAGAGATTTAAAAAGTTAAAAACAAAAATAAAAGAATTAGGGGCAATTTTGGCAGAACACATACTTTGGTGCTAAAAAACATTGAATTAATAACTTGGTGACATTCCCACAAAACCAAACACATTTGGTGCTATTTCCCCATATTCCCTCTATTTGCAATGCTAGAAACATATTTGGACTGATTTATCAACTTTTTGCACCCCCAACCAGCTAGGCAATTCTACCATGAAAATACATGTTATCTCTCTCACAAAAAAAGAAAAAAAAAGTGTTGCGTATAGTGACATTTGCCATATATATAGTAACCTGTAACCAGGCAATCAGGCAAATTAAATCCAAACTTGATGAGTCGTTTTATCTGAAAAATATTTTGTGTTTCCAATAATCACTTATTTTGTGTCATTTTGTGAGCTAGTTGTATTATACTATTTCACTTTCATGGTCACCAATAGGGCCCCGAGACGACTACAAGGTTTGTGGAAGCTTGCAGGCCAACCTTTTCAATGTTGAGGAACCACATAATTAGTGTATATATGTAACCAGGTTGTGAGAGTGAGAGTGAGAGTGAGAGTGGGGTGAGAGTGTGATATCATTTATATATATATATATATAATGACATGTCGATTGAATCGTTTCAACGAGGTTTACGGGAAACCTTTGTGAAGAACAGCCGTACTTTTTGTTTGTTTTTTTTTTCAAATTCAGTCGTTTGCCTTAGTTTTTGAGTTTCTTTTTCTCTTATTAATTTATAGCATTTTTTATCTAATACTTTTTAGTAAAAATTGTCTTTTTTAGTATGATTTATTCTATTAAGTTCATTTTTTGGAGAGTTCTTTTAGAAAAATTTCAATTATTAAACTTTGCATAAATTTTTAGTAATTTTTTTATTAAATTTCTAGATTTCTTTATTTCAATTGATTTAGAAGTTTTTGTCTTACTGCTATCGATTACTTATCCTCAATTATTTAACATATCTCTTTCGTTTTGTTAAAATTATATACAAAGAAATAAGGAGATTAGAGAGAGAAAGAAGGCTCCACTGAATTATTAAGATGGTGACTCCCTTTGAATTATTTGCCTCTACGTTGAAATTTCAGTGCACATAATACTCGTGATTGAGGTAATTTAAAGAGAGAAAGAAAGAAAAATAAATAAATATATATATAGATAAATAGGTGTAGTAATAATTGAAGAACAATGTAGTAATAATCATGCAAACTGTTTTAATTTAAAATTTCTTTAGTAGATATTTTAATTTCCAGGTGACTTTTTTTCAATCGAGATGCTTCGTTACTTCTCTAACATATAATTGTGATCTTTTTGTAGCTTTAATAGTTTAATTTGGATCATTAATTTTAAATGAATCAAAAGATTATATTGACTTAATTCATGTTATTTTTGGGGCCACACACTTGCATTATTTTAAGACCATGTCAATGATATATGCAGCACAAGCCACAGCTGACAGCAGTGACATTACTGATCATAACTACATTTTTGTACTTTCTTCTGTCACTCAACAACACCATATAAGAATTTAATTTACAGTACTCTCTCTCTCTCTATCGTTAATTCTAATCTATTTTCCAGAATCAAATGTCAGAGATAATCAATACCATTAGCGTTTTTTAACTATACGGATAACTGTAGGAACTTGATAAATCACCTCTTAGCATATAGATGATGAGGGGTTCGAATCTCACTATATATATTTTACAATCATATATGATGAGTTTTTTCATTTATATTGTAAGAAGTAGATATATCCGGTTAGAAAAATAGTTAACCAAACGGTTCTTTATAGAGAATACCATTGACTAGACTATTTGGTGTTAGACTTTTTTGTTAAGAATAATATTAATTATTAATTATTATACAAGCTCGATGTCATTTCAAGAAGCAATAACTATGGGGCTTTAATTGATCCAAAAAGGAGGCACATAAATGAAAACACACATGTTATTTCATCAACTCAACTTATTAAGCATTGGAAAACAGCAAAGCTTCTTCTCTTTTTTCCTAATTAAACTGCTAAACACGGTATCAATAATTTTATATACTTGTCTCTCACTTTACACACAGTAAGATGCTTGCATGATTATGATTGATCTAATAATAACAATAGCTAGGGTAGATTAACCATCACTTCACCAACCTCTTCACATGTTAATTTGTTTCTATATCTAATTGTTATTTCTATATGTAAGTATGTAACTGTTTTGTTGCCTTAAAGGTACTGTACCACTAAATACACAGCAGCAGCTTTCCTCATACATACATACATACATACATACATATATGTGCAAACCAACCCCCCCGCAATGAGAGTTCAACAAACTATACATTTTATCCTTATTATGGTACTGATTGATGAATATGATAATTGCAACCTGGTCCCTCCATCCCTTCATTTTATTAATAATATAAATTTCTTCCATATTTTTTTATTAAGACAAAATCAATCACTTTTAGTATTTTAATTTCTTATGATCCCATACATTAATTATTTACTAATGTAGTCTATATATGAGTTCAACTACTACATAGTTAATATATAGTTATAGAGATAATTTTCAATCATTGGATTTTAGTCCAAAGGTTTATAAAAATCAAAGATTTGAAAATTTATAAGAAATTAAAATTAAAAGAAAATAACCTCTTCTTATAGTTACTCTTGCAATTATACATGAAATGTGCCTATTTTTATTTTTATTAGGTACTCACTAGAACAATTAAATGTATTAATGGTACAGTGATATTTTAAATATATTCATATGATCTCTAGGTCTTTTTTATTTTGTTTTTATTTTTATGTTTTTGTTTGTGAAATGTTTTTTTTTTAGGTTTTGATGATAAATTGATGAGATTACGAAATTACCCTTTTAAATTTTAGGGTCAACGTGACTTTGGATGGAAAAGGTCACAGAAGGGGTATATTATATATTCTTTCCATCTCAGGGGGGCTAACGGCCAATATGGATAAACTATGTCCTCAACTTTCTAATATGGTAAAGGTCAGAGGAAAATGATTATATCCTTTTAATTTAACTTAAATTAGAATTAGTTATAGACTTATAGTCGATAAATCATTTTTCCTCATGGAAACGATCACTATTTACCGATGTACTTGTCATTTATGGTGTGTTGCCTGAAATCTAAAATATTACAAGATGTGGTATGGACGCACTTTACCATCAGGTCATTCTGAATAGTGATTATGATTAGGCCGGGTTTCATACATATAATCATATATAAATATACACACAAATTTTTTTTTATTATTATTGGTTTGTGGGGGTCGACAAAAAGGATTTTTGAGTGGTCAAGAAATGACGACGTTTTCTAATTTGAAACCAGACAAAACCCATTCTAACTTATTAGTTATTACATGTATATATCATTAAGTAGAAATTTTTAAGTCAATACGTACTAATATAACTTCATCAGTGCGTTGGATGTGGACCATTATATTTATATATTTTGATTCAAAATATATACATTTATTAAAACTTCTCCATAATCAATGATCCATATATAACACACTGATATAAGTTATATCAGTGTCCTAAAGAGAAAATGACCTTATTATAAAGATTCCTCATTTACACATAATTTAGAAGAATGAGCAGGTACCCGTATATGCTTTAACATGTCATCAAAATAGTCAAATATATAATTCCATATATTCTTTGTCTTTCATATAATATGCCCTTTGACATTATTGGTTTCAGAGACAATTAATTAAAATATATTTTCAAAAACTAATAATTAATTTTGTTGCAATATATATATATATACATATATATATATACATATATATATATATATATAAGAATTATCTGCAGAGAGAGACATAGCTCCAGAATATCATTAGAAAAAAAAAACACAACTTGCTAATTAATATAAGAAGAGAATTTCCTTGTTGATGATCAAATTTTATACTGATCATTTAATTTGATTAACTGCATATTAGGGTGACCAAAGAGATCATTTTTCTGTGCTTCTAAAATTGAATTGTATGTCTCCATATATGTTTGCCAAAAAAGATGTGACCAAAAAGATGCATCATGTAACCACTGTGCCATGTTTGGTAACACTAGGTCGTTCACTCGAAATACCAAAAAAAAAATAAAAATCCCAGAGTTGTATATAAACAAAGAAGTTGATGATGGCCCAGTTTGTTTGATTGATTCTCTTCCCTACAATTCTGTCATGAGTGATGCAAGTCAAATGACCCACCTTCTATAATGGGATACTTTTGTTTAATTAATTATATTCTTAAGTAACTATTCAATACAAATTAAAGCACCTAATTGTGGTTCGGTTTCTAGACCCTGGAAATCTATATAGTAATCAAACACATACCAAGATCTTCTTCAAGATTTTATAAGCTTTGTTTAATACAACACCACACTCTATCATGAGGACGTTAACACTATATACCGTAATTTTAATATTTTTAAAAATGACTGGATGGGGTTGTCCAACGATTTTCCCATCGACCAATCGTATCTACGGTATTGATATACTCGTAGGTTCGAGGACTATCTCCTTTCTAAATCCTAAATTAATAAAATATGTTAGCTTTATGTTTTGACATTTTTAACTTGTTAATTGTGTGTCGTGCCCACTACGACTAATATGCATCTCCATGCAATTCATCACTACAAATTCATATGAGTTTCACTTTCACCAACTTGATTACCTAGCTCGGTCGACATGGCTAGCTAGCTAGCTAGCTTAGACCTTGAATATGTAACTTTATAATAAAAATTCGTATATTCATATAAAATGAACCACCAGACAAACCACTCAGCAACTTGTCTGGTAAATCAATATAAGAGAAGAAAAAACATATGTAAATCAGAGGTTAGGGGAACACTTCAATTGTTTCGATAGTGAAAGAAAATCAGGCATTATCAGCAACTTAATTAATTGACTAATTTTCTCCTTTCATTGTCAATGTGCATGTCGAATATGTAATATAATTAATTATTAACCTTGAAAATAACTCTTGTAGTTTAAGGTTTAATTGAAATTATCTCAATAGTTATAGAGTCTAATATTGTCTCATTTGTGGTTATGTATTTATGTTTAGTCTATTCATTGCACGATTGTCAAATTATGTATTTTTAGTGTTTCAATAGCTTAATACAAACTATCCCATGTAACTTGCTGATAAAGAGTATTTATCCGGTCCGATAACATTTCATGTTCGACTCATCATATTGCACCACAATGAGATCTTGAAAGTATAATATTTTGTTTGGTTATTCAATTTTTTTTATATAAATATTAAACTATTATATAAATTTAAGATTTTTTTAAAAATAAAAATAATTCAAACCCATAATCTCGTGATACATGTACGAAGGATTTTAATACCGGACAAACTTCAATTAGTCCGCATATTCAAATAATTTTAATCCTTAAAAAATCACCCAAACTAATTACCTTAGCGTACATTTGGTTCTTTTATTTATATTGATTATTTATGATTTTCTACTTTTCTTTTGCAAACTGAGAGATGCTTTTGATGAGTTGTTTTTTTAATAGACTTTTCAGTTGTTACAAGCCCTATAAAGCTGAACTGAGATTGAATTCCTGATCTAATCAGAATTCAGAAGACAGTTGCCCTTTGTCCAACAAAAGCAGATATTTTGACCCCCCATATATCCAGATAGATAGCGACTGTCGGCATCCCCATTTCGTGCCACATGTTCAACGTTATAACCACTCATTTTTTCTTTTATCTTTTTCCAATAGAAAAAGTAGTTACACTGTAGCTCTCTCCACTGTAATAAGAGTATAAGATCGAAGACTCCCATCTCCAATTCTCCCTCCTCCATCCTCCCTATCTAGAGTCTTATTGCGGGACCTATATGATTCCATTACTTGGACCTATCAACTATATTTATACGACAGCCTCACCCATCACTCCTCTGCCGACCTAATGGAAAAATTTTGGATAGAACCAGATGCATCATGTATCTCCCGTCACGATCCGGTTACGTGAAACAACTATCGTGTACATTTCTCTAATTTGAATTTTAAATTTAGTTGGTTGGTTTAAATATAGTAACTAAGAGCATGAGAGAAGTTCATTTTTTTGTTACGGTCTTGTCACATGATATGATCATAACGGATAATATATGTACATATACGCTTGGTGCACTGGAACTTATTCTCATGTCGACCGACCCACGACGACAATACTGTTTCATTGGAAGGTCTTTCTTTGACAACAACGTTTAAAATGGAAACTTTATCTACCAATATTCTACTACCTATATAAAAGAAAAAAAAAAAAGTGAACCTCTTGACTATTTGTCTATTTGATACAGGGACTGCATTGACAATATCAAAATTTCAGATTCTGAATTGAGAAATCAAACATTGCGGCTCTTGAAAAAAAGGATCTTAAAAAACTTGCATTTTTAGAAAACATATTATGCATCATCCAAATGTTGCCTTTTCATAATAGTAAAAGCCAAAAGATTTTCTATCTATAGTCCAGATTTCAGACACCATTTTATCATGTTTAATTAAGGTTTTTTGTGTTTAGGTTTTTCTTTTCCTCTCAGTTTGTTCTATATATCATTCCTGATTAGGGTTTTATTTTTCACATATCATTTATGGTGTTGTTACTGGAATCTAAAATACTGCAAGATGTGCTGTTGACATACTTTACTATCATGTTATATTCGATGGTGATTATGATTAGGGTTTCATACATATAATCATATCTAAATACACACAAAATTAATTATTAGTTTTGAAAATATATTTTAATCATATATAGAGTTCTTGTCGCATTCCTTTCACTTTATTAAAGATTTTTAAAATATTACCGTTTGTAAATGTGACCCACTTAATATATAGTTTTTGTTTTATTGTATTTATAAATATCTATTCAATTTTTTATTTACATTATTATTTTGGGAGTCGATATTGACACTCATAAAACTTATTAATACATTCATATTTGATTAAAGAAATTTAATTATAAAAATATTGGAAAATATTTTCGTTTGTAAATGCGACCAACTTAATATCTAAGTTTTTGTTTTATTGTATTTATAAATATCTATTCAATTTTTTATTTATATTATTATTTTTGGTGCCGATATTAACACTCATAAAACTTATTAGTACATCCATATTTTATTAAAAAAATTAATTATAAAAATATCTCAATAAAAATTTATCAATAAGGACAAATAAATTTAATTAAAAATAAACTAAATATTATATACACTCATTAATTACATCAATATCTTCAACTATATTTCTTTATTAAAAAAAACCTTACATTTAAAAAAAAACTTATGGTAAACCCTAACATATGATAAACCCTAATTTTTATGATAAACCCTAATTAAACTCTAATTTTATTTCAAGTATCAAATTTTCTCATAATTACATGATTATCATATTGTTTTTGTCTTTCTTTTATGTATAGTTATGAACTCTATCAATAAACAAAATATATTTTTTTAACGATGGTTGTAGATATCAGCAAGTTTTTTTTTAAAGAGTTCTGCAGATATCAATAAGTTTCTTTTTTAAGATAGCAATATAAATAAGAGAATTTCATATTGAAAATCTCTTGACCCTATATATGGTTCCATATATTCCCCTGAATAAGGCTCATTCATTCAAGATATTTGTAAATGTAAATTGGACCATCATTAACAGATGATTTGATTAAAAAAATCATATATTTTTTATATATAAATTGAGTGTGATAATAATTTAAGAGTGTTTATAAATAATATGTATTAAAATGAATATATTTATTCAATGAGGGTACTATTGACATTAGAATGGGTACTTATAATAATATTTATTTTTAAAATTTTAGATATTGATGCAGTTATAAAAATAAGCGTATTAATAACTTTTATGTATATCAATATCCGCACCATATTATTTTATGTTAAATAAGAATTGAACCGTAACTTAAATTTTCTTAACGACAGCATATCTAACCAAACATCCATTTTCAATATTAACGAAATCAATATTCAGAGAAAATTAGGGTTTAAGAAAAAAAAATTATTACTAGCATTTCCAATGCTATTATGCATTTATAGCAAATTGGGTGCCACGTTGGATAGTTAAATAATGAGGTAGAAAACTCATCTCCAATGCAATTAGAGCATCTCCAATGTAATAGTGGCTTGTGAAAAAAGAGAGATGCCACATAGGATAAATAAAAAATCTATTAAAAATTGTATCTCCAATGCAGCTGTGCATGTTCAACCACACTCTGATGTGACAAAAAAAATATTATATATTGTCAATATGACTATCTACTTTCAGACGGTTTGTTATACAACTATTTTTTCAGTTGACAAAGCAAGTATTTAAAATTAACATTAATTTTTCATCTATTTTTGGTAAGGAAATAAAATAAAAAGGAAAAATGGGGAAAAATGGACATATCATTAAAAATAAATGTATTTTAAGAATCATTTGAGACCAAAGTTTAAGTTGATCGTCTATCAAGTCTATCTTTATGCCACGAGGATTTCTAACATTTTCCAACAAATAATATTAAAATTCATTTAAATGTACAATAAAAAATGATAGAGAATGGAATAAATGTATTAAGATAATTGGTCAAAATGGATACATATTTAATTTAAAATAAAAGAGGAGAGAGGGAGAGAGTAAAATAATGTTTTAAGATGATTGATCAAAAATAGATACATATTTGATTTTAGATAATTGCATTAGAGATGAGAATATATATATTTTAAATTGTTTTAATAAAGTTGATCCATATTCAATATATATAGATTTGTATCGGAGATGTTCATAATATAAGACGAGTATGATTAATTCTATGTAAATGACTAAATATACTTACAACTACTATATATATATATATATATATATATATATATATAAATTTACGCTGGATTCTCGTATATTTGTTTCGTGGGAAATTCAACTATACAATGTTAAATAACATATTGTACGGTCGAAAGCGTGCGAAATCCCCGGTTGATTATCTGAGGTACACATAAAATTGTTATGGGATGCATATATTACCACCTAATCAAAAGCTTTGAGAACCTCAGTTCACACGTACGGAATGGACCCAAACGTGGATCCAGCCCATGATTACCCAATAAGCAGACAGACAATAAGACAAAGCTTCTAATTATTGCTATATTTCGTCGGCATCGAAAGTTTGAAGATATTATATTTAGGCCCCAAAAGTTACATAAATTTACGTATTTGACTTCTCTCAAACCCAAACAAAAGAGAGCATGTTTCCAGCAGTAGAAAACTAAAAATACAGCTGAGCTGACACAACGTGTTGGTCCTCCTTTTTAGGTCCAGCAGGATCGTAAGAGTAGATACATTGATGGTCCTTGTCGACCAACCACATGATAATACGTGTACTAGATTTTGAGTGAGATTATTAGCCGTCAGATCATAACTGTCACGTCAACTGCCAGCCTTTTCTTCCGGTGATGCTGATATGTCTCTTATCAGTTGTTGACCGTACATTCATGGGACCGATTTGGAATATACAAGAAAACGATTTTTTTTTTCTTTTTCTGGGAGATTTGTAAAACTCACCCTGATATTTTACCATTTTACAAAATCAACCCTCCGATTTTAAATTTAGACAAAAACTTGTTTATTGAATATTAGAAACGATTTATAGTTTTAAAATTTAGTTAACAAACAAATTCATGATTGTACGTACATTATGTGCATCCGCTATCAAAGATGTGATTTGTGGTTGGTGAATTTCTTACCATATATCATAATTAGTAATACATTTAGCACATTAAAGATTGTTTTCGTACCAAAAAATCTGGAGGTGATTTTCATTTAAATTTAAAATTATGAAGTTATTTTTAAAAACAGTTAAACCTCAAATGGGTTTTTAAAAATCACCCTTATTTTTTTTATAAGTGATAGTGATTGAGTCCGTCAAAATGACAATATTAAATGATTCGAACAAGAAAAGGAAGATGTATTTTTTACTTGATATCACGGCGGTGGACACCTGTGATTGGTGCCCTGCCCGGAGTGTTTGGTTAGCGACAGTTCCACGTGATGGCTTGGTACCAGCAACTCGTACCCGGCCATCATTTTTTTTTTCACCCAACATCTGGGTTTGATTATTTTTATTGGATTTTTGTGATGCAAAGTGCAATCACTCTTCATATTTATCCAATTGTACAATAAGTAAAACAACAAAACATCTTGTCAAAAAAAAAGAGAAAAAGCGATAGGACATAGATGGACCAAGTGAAGACGGATAAAAGTGTACGAGAGTTTTAACTAAGTCCTTTATTATTTATCATGATAATAACTTGATATATTTTTTTTCATTTTTCTGTTCATTGAAATAAAATTTTGTTTATTGATATTATACAGTAAAATTGATGCCGATGTCTTTTATAAAAAGGGTCATTTAAATTTATAACACTCCTTAGATATGTATTTTTGGAACTATCACAATCTTTATAATTTGAGTTTAAATGATACTAAAGTATTGTGATGGACAAAAATACCTCTACTTTTACTTTTATTTCCAGTATCTTTTTATTGTCAATCTAGGTCACAACTGGACACACAGATTTACCACACCACATGTTCTAATATATATATAACTAACTTGCAAGATTCATAAGCACAAAGACAAGAACTAGAAGTATAATAACAGTATTAACTAATACTAACAATTTAGAATCAGTACCAACTGTTTCCTGATCTATCACACAAAAGATCAAAAATCTGGTAATCACAATCAATTTAGTAACAAGAAAATATTCACTACAGAGACAATTTGAGACTGTCACAATTATTAACCAAACAGAAATTAAGAAACACTGAAGAACAAATTAAGCAAAATAACAAGAAAGCAACATAGATCAGAATAAAAGGAAAAATAAAAGCAGAAAAGGTAAATCAAGACCAAGAATTATCGTGGTTTGACTCAAAACGAGTCTAAATCCACGTTGAGCTCCTCATATAAGCTCTCTCCACTATATAGAATGTTTACAACACAAGAGATTACTCTAATCAACCCAGGTCAAGCCCAGAAAACACAAGGGAGCCAAGACCTGTTACCACTAGAGCAATCAGACCTGTTTCTGACCTAATCAATGATTTACAGAAGAATGATCTCACAAATCTCTCTTCACCAGATTATACAAATCACATATGCCTCTCTTTTACACAACAAAATCTCTCCGAAACTTACAAGAAACTCACAGTATTCATTCAAGAACACAAATAGTCACCAAGAACTTTTGAGAGAAAACCGAGAGCTAACAGATGAGAGAACCCTAATTTTCACAATAATTATTTCGTTTAATTTGTTTCTCTCTTCTGTATGCTTTTATAGCCTCATATGCTGAGTCACTCATGTAATATGGCTCACCAATCACCACTTGCCACTTTGGATTGCCTCACGTGCTTCATAACCTTATCAGACTCCTTCTGATAAGTCTAAAAAAGGCACTGCACCAAATTTGGTCAATGAAGGTTTGACTGAAGCTGTAGGTCTTTGGGCTTCTAGTTCTGGGCCTCAAATCTGGATTATTGTCTTAGGCTTTCAAAGAGATCATGTTGGACTAATATCTTCACGAATTCCACCTTAGCCTAACTACTTCCTTATAGTAGAGACATCTCCTCTAAGGTACCTGCTCAAGACTCAAAAAAACAAATCAGCCATAATCACCTATTTTCAGCAGGTTCAAGCAATGCTTGAGCTTGCTATAGGGAATCACTTTGGTTCCTATATCTGCTAGATTTTCTTCAGTGGAAACCTTTTCCACCTCAACAGTACCTCCAGAGATTTTATCTATAATAAAGTGGTACTTTACCTCTATGTGGTTAGTCCTCTTATGGAAGACTGGATTCTTACATAAGTGCAAAGCACTCTGATTATCAGTGAAGATCACAACCTTACCTCTAAATACACCTATCTCACCTAGAAGGCCTTGAAGCCAAATGGCTTCTTTTATGGCCTCAGTGATAGCTATATATTCTGCCTCAGTTGTTGATAGTGCAACAAGTGATTGTAGTTGACTTTTCCAACTAACACAACAACCAGAAATAGTGAAAAAATAGGATGAGGTGGACCTCCTTTTATCCATATCACCTGCATAATTAGAATCTACATATCCAATGAGTTCTAACACACTATTTGATCAATCATAATTTAGCCCTACAGAAGTGGTAGAACTGATGTATCTTAGAAGCCATTTCATGGCATTCCAATGGCATTTCCCTGGATTGGCCATATATCTAGACAACACTCTGATTACATGTGCTAAATCAGGTCTAGTGCTTATCATGAAGTACATCACAGATCCTACAGCACTAGAATAAGGCACATTTTTCATATACCTACTTTCTTCTAATGACCTAGGTGACAAGGCAGCAGACAATATAAAATTTTCACATATATGGACATTGACAGGCTTGCATTTTCTCATTGCAAATCTGTTAACCAGCTTATTCAAATAACTAGATTGTTTCAAACACAGTCTATTTTTTTCCCTAAATCTGACAATTTTCATACCTAGAATCAGTTTAGCATTTCCTAAGTCTTTCATATCAAATTCATATTTCAATTTTTTTTTAACTCTATAATCCTATACATGTTCTTACTAGCAATTAACATATCATCAATATATAAAAGCAAATAGATAGTTTTATTAATATTTTCACTGTTGAAATAAAAACATGCATCAAACTTGCTTTTGATGAAACCTATACTAATAATAAAATTGTCAAACTTTTTATTCCATTGTCTAGGGGTTTGCTTGAGCCCATATAGAGACTATTTCCAAAGACACACATGGGAGAGTTTAGAATTAGATTCAAAACCCTCCAGTTGAGACATATAGATTGTTTCATCCAAGTCTTCATACAAGAAAACTGTTTTGACATCTAATTGTTCTAATTCCATGTCAAAATAGCTAACTAACGTTAAAACTATCCTAATAGTCTTATACTTTACAACATTAGAGAAAATCTCATTATAATCAATTCCATCTCTCTGTGTAAACCCCTTAGCTACTAATCTAGCCTTATATCTAGGTGGGACAGACTTGTTTACACTATGTTCGATCTTATAAATCTATTAACAAGGCATAACATTATGTTTTTTAGGTTTTATAACAAGAGACAAGGTCCTGTTTTTCTCAAGAGAGTCCATTTCTTCTCTCATGGTTTGAAGCCATTTTTGCTTGTTAATATAATTGACAGCCTCACTGTAGGTCCTAGGTTCATAATTATCCTGTTCTTGGCCAGTGCATAATGCAAATGATATAAAATCTGCATTTGCAAACTTACTGTTAGGTTTCATGATCATTTTATCCATATCCCTAATAAGCTCGTAATCAGCTAGAGATTCCTTGATCTCTGGCTGATTCTGACTCATTTCCACGTGATGTAGATCATCAGAATGGGCAGCCCTAACTTCTTCAACCTGTTCAGGTTCAGGTGTGACAAGATTAAGTGGTGGGTTGCCAACTTCCACCTAAACCTTGTTTCCATTATCCTTTAAAGGATCTGGATCAGGATCAGATTCAGATGATTGATCTTTACCCTTACAAGGCATTCTAGACTCGTCAAAGATAAAATCCCTACTTATTATCACCTTAAAACCCTTTTGATCCCTAAGCCATATTATGTACCCTTTAACACCTAATAGATATCTTAGAAACACACCTTTAAGGGATCTAGGTTCTAATTTTCCTTCGGATTGGTGAGCATAAGCTGCACACTTAAATACCCTCAAATGTTTCAAACCATAAGGCCTACCAGTCCATTTTTCCTCAGGTGAAACTAGACCAATAACAGTAGAGGGAGGCCTATTTATTAGGTAGGTGGCTGTAGAGACAGCCTCACCCCAGATTTTTTGACTCAAACCAGAGCTGATTAAAAGGCACATCACCTTATCTAGAATAGTCTTATTCATTCTTTCAGCTATACCATTTTGTTGGGGTGTATACCTAACTGTCATATGTCTCTGAATTCCCTCAGTTCTACATAATTCATTGAATTCTTCCTTACAAAATTCAAGGCCATTGTATGTTCTAAGGGCTTTGACTTTCTTTGAAGTTTGGTTCTCAACCAACTTCTTCCAAGTTTTGAAGCTATCAAAAGCTTTATCTTTGGATTTTATAAGGTAAATCCACACTTTCCTTGAATAATCATCAATTAAGGAAAGAAAGTAATTATTTCCACCATGAGTTGGAACCTTTGCTAGTCCCCAAAGATCCGAGTGAACATACTCAAGGATCTCTTTGGTGTTGTGTTGAGCAGTAGTAAAACTAAGCCTATGTTGCTTACCTAGAACACAATTTTCACAAAAATCTAACTTAGTTATTTGATCTCCACTTAGGAGATATTTTTTGCTCTACTCACACAACCCTCTCTCACTCATATGACCAAGTCTCATATGCCATAAGACCCCTTTATTACTGTTCGTAGTTGCCACATTAGCAGCATTATTAATGGTTGTCTTACCTTTCAAACCATATAGACCATTTCTCTTGTCACCTTTAAGGATGACTAGAGAGCCTCTAAACAATTTTAGGATGCCCCTCTCATTTTATAACAGTAACCTTCCTCATCTAGGGAGCCAAGAGAAATCAGATTTCTCTTCAAATTAGAAACATATCTAACATTCTTAAAGACTCTCACTAACCCGTCATACATCCTAATAGCAACTGACCATATTCCTTCCACTAAACACCGCTGATTATTACCCATCAACACACTGCTCCCACTGAATTCTTGGAACTCTGTGAACCACTCTCTCCTAGGACAAATGGGAAAGGAACAACCTGAATCTAAGATGCACTCAGACTTCACATCCTTAGTGCTAACTGCTAGGAACTCACTAGGTTTAAATGATTTAGATGTCACAACTGCATAACCATCATTTTAAGTCTTTTTCTGGTTTTTTCTTTTAAACTCATAACTATATTTTTTTTAAATGTCCCTCCTTACCACAGAAATAGCACTTTCTAGTGCCATTTCTGTTTCTAGATTTAGATCTATTATGGTTTGGGGTTTTACTCCTACTTTTACCTTTATTAGAGTTGGTGTTGTTATTATTATTTCCATTTCTAACCGGCTGTCTCCCTCTAACAAATAAATTTTCACAACTATCATTCTTTTTTATCTTAAGCTCTAATTCCTTAGACTTAAGGGCTGACACACACTCATCTAAGCTAAGAGAGGTTCTACCATATTTAATGACAGCTTTTACATCCTTAAAGGATTCAGGTAGAGAATTTAGGAGGATTATCGCCTCATTCTCCATCACTTGGTTTCTCATCTTCTCCAGCATTAGCTAGTTCTATGGTCATTTTCTTGAATTCATCAAGATTCTGTCCTAGGTTCTTATTAGGGTCCATTTTAAAACCAAACACTATTTCATTTAGGTAAATCTTATTAGTTAATGATTTAGTTAGATAAAGACTCTCTAACTTTTTCCAGACATCACTAGCGATCTTTTCCTCATTAACTTCTCTAAGTACATTATCAGACAAGTTCAAAATTATTGTACCTAAAGCCATTTCTAACATATCAGATTTCTGATCTTCAGTTAAACTACTAGACAATTTTTCAGGGCCTTCAATGACTTTAAGAGTTTTCTGCTGAGAGAGAAGGGCTTCACCTTTCTTCTCCATATGCCAAAATCCCCAAAGCCATCGAATTTGTCAATTTCCAATTTCAAATTTCATGGCAAAATAATTTGAATCAAAATTACCGAAATTGCTAAAATTAGAATTTGTTACCTCTGCTTCACTGCTGGCAGATTCATTGCCTAAATCTTCTTCTCCACCCGAGTCTTTAGAGTTTGAAGGCTCTGCAACTGGAGGTTTCTGGTCTAGATTGTCCACCGTTGATCCTGATTAGAAGCTCTGATATCACTGTTGTCAATCTAGGTCACAACTAGACACGCAGATTTACCACATCACATGTTCTTATATATAACCTGCAAGATTCACAAGCATAAATACAAGAATAAGAAGTATAATAACACAACTAACTAATACTAACAATATAGAATCAGTACCAACTGTTTCTTGATCTATTACACAAAAGATTAGAAATCCGGTAATCACAATCAATTCAGTACCGAGAAAATATTCACTACAGAGACAAACTGAGACTGTCACAATTATTAACCAAAAAGAAATTAAGAAATAGTGAAGAACAAATTAAGCAAAATAACAAGAAAGCAACAGAGATCAGAATAAAAGGAAAAATAAAAACAGAAAAGGTAAATCAAACTTAGAATTATCATGGTTTGACTCAAAACGAGTCTACATCCACGTTGAGCTCCTCAGAGAAGCTCTCTCCACTATATAGAATGTTTACAACCCAATAGATTACTCTAATCAACCCATATTTAGCCCAGAAAACACAAGGGAGCCAAGATCTGTTACCACTAGAGCAATCATACCTATTTCTGACCTAATCGATGATTTACAGAAGAATGATCTCACAAATCTCTCTTCACCAGATTATACAAATCACATATGCCTCTCTTTTACACAACAAAATCTCTCTAAACTTACAAGAAACCCGTAGTATTCATTCAAAAACACAAATATTCACCAAGAACTTTTGAAAGAAAACCGAGAGCTAACAGATGAGAGAACCCTAATTTTCACAAGAATGATTTCGTTTAATTGGTTTCTCTCTCCTATATGCTTTTATAGCCTTATTAGCTGAGTCACTCATGTAATCTGGCTCACCAATCACCACTTGCCACTTTGGATTGCCTCACGTGCTTCATAACCTTATCAGACTGCTTCTGATAAGTCTCAAAACGACATTGCACCAAATTTGGTCAATGAAGGTCTGACTGAAGCTGTAGGTCTTTGGGCTTCTAGTTCTGGGCCTCAAATTTGGATTAATGTCTTTGACCTTCGACGAGATCATGTTGTGCTAATATCTTCACACTTTTTTTCTTTTCAAAAACCTCCATTGATGGAGGTTAATCAATGGAGGTAAAACAGACCTTCATTTGAGGTTGTTGAAACGACCTCCAATAGAAGTCAGTTTCGACCTCCAATGGAGGTCTTCAAAACGACCTTCAATGGAAGTCAGTTATCACCTCTAATAGAGGTCGAAGAAAAAGATGACAATTTTTTTTATGAAAAATAAATAAATTCTGACCTACCCGAGACTTATTTACAAAGTAATAAGTCTCGGGTATGGTGGAAATAAGTCTCGGGTACCCTACCTGAGCCTTATTGCTTTGTAAATAAGTCTCAGGTGTTAGGTTTTGGCTCGTATTCTCAAGTGAACGCGATATTAACTAAACAAAACTCAATTGACGCTGAAAATTTCTGGAGACGTGGGATAACGTTTGGAAGTTGGAGATGGTGTTTGAGGGAGATTTGAAGACCAAAGAAGAACTAAAGAATCAAATTCTAGAAGGAAACGCGGTGCATTCCAGGTGACTTGTAACTGTGTAGGGAGCGGGTGGCCAACCGTGACCAGAACCATAGTCAATCATAAGCATGCGTGAAACGGAAAATATTCAGCAGAAAAAGAAAGTAATTCTTCTGGAAGTTCTTGTGCTTATTGGAAAAGGAAAAATAGTTTGTTTTCATGAAGAATAGGAAAGCCATGTACTTGAAGGAAAATGATTTCTCCTTAACAAAAAGACTTGTCATAAATAAGAAATAGTATTTATGTGGAACAAGTAATTCTTGTATGTTTAGAAGTATGATTTCCTTTTATCTTAAACTCTCTATAGCTAATATAAATAGACCTTGTAATTATGTTATTTTGTGTGGAGTCAATAAACACCATGTAACATGAGAGAGTGGTGAGATCCGAGAGAGAGACCCAAAGGAATATCTGGGGAAAGATCCAAGGGAATATCAGTGGATCAAGTAAGAGATATGTGGGTGCTATTTAGAGGAGACCTAGGGGATATTAGGGGGTTCTTTGTGAGGATCTTGTGAGCGTTTGTGAGCTAAAGTCATGATGTACAGCTCGGTTGTGAGCTTGAGGACTTGGTAAGGCTCAATGGTTTGGGGTTGAGGTGTGAGAGAGAATCTTGGAGTATATGGTTGTAACAATTTATCATATAGCGAAACTTTCTCTGTCGTCCTGACGGCCCGTGGTGTTTTACCCGATTTGGGTTTTTCACTTATATCTTGTGTTCTGATTGGTTTATTTTCTCTCATCTTATTTTTTTTTTGTTATTGACGTTAATTGCTATGAGTTATGAGCGAATATTAGGCATGACGCTTCTGCGATCATCGGTTCAAATCCTAACATCAGGTAGGTTATCCGAGACTTATTTTCACCCCACCTGAGACTTATTTCCAGATCGAATATTTTTTTATCTTCTACTTTTTCGACATCGACATAGAGGTCTTTTCGACCTCCATTGGAGGTCAAAATCGACCTTCAATGAAGGTCTTTTTGATCTTATGACCTCCATCAATGAAAGTTCTTGAAAAAAAAAAATAGAAGAGAGGGGAAGAAAAGAGAAAAAATAAATAAAGTAAAAGAATAAGTTGGAGAATTTTGGTCTCACCGCATACTTTGGTGCTATTTTTACAAGAATTATTAACTTGGTGTTATCCCTACAAAATCAACCTCATTTGGTGCTATTTCTCCAATATTCTCCCTTCTATTCCAATTTTGATGTCATTCAATTGTTAAAGACATACAACTTAGAATAGTATTACATTTTAATAAGTCTCTCGTGCGAGTTTTAAAATATATGAGAATTTGATAAAATTGAAATGATCTTAGCTTCTCAGATGTATATTTTATATATTCGGGCTTCCACATATGACAATTCCTAATAATATAGAAGAGTAGCTTTTGATGTATAGAACTTATGATTTCTTCTGAAAGTATAAAATTTAAATGAATAATGCGACACAATTTAAAAAAAAACTTATTCAAAAATTATCTTAGTCAATTTAAAATATTGAAGGGATATAATCGGTTAATTTTGTGGGTTGCATAATATTACTGAAACTTTTAGTTAATTTTGAGCTAATTTTTCTCCATACAATTGTGAGGAGATAAACCTAATAAAATATTGACTACTACTAAGTCTCACTTATTCATAAATCGAATCACAATCTATACTATAATAACCCTCTCCATATTAAAACCGGTTATCACTTTAATCGCTTACAATAATCATCATCCGTGTGTCAAAATATTTTATAGAAGATTTATTTGTTAGGTCCAACTAAACATGTTTATAGTGAAATATACCAGCTCATAATTAACTCCGACAACTATGCATTCCACTGTTATATATATAGGAATTTAATTAACGAGTACAGTCCACAATAATAAAATGTTGAATTTCTTCTTTACTTGACTATATAAAGTATAAACCATTTAAATGACATGCAATGATGCAAGGAACTCTTAATCTTGACATATGTGTATATGAACCCATAATTCACTGAAATCAAGTATACAATATATGCCAACATATAAAGACTTATATATGCTTATGAAATATAAATAATTAAGGTTGATAAATTAATTTAATATTATATAATTCAAGGGGACCAATGATAACAAATATTTCACCTTGGCATTTACTACTGTCATCAGCTAGGCCTGGTACTATTTTCAAAGACACAATCAGTATCTCTTTCTCTTTGTTGGATAGCTGCTACTCATGTAATTGTAAATTGTCTGATTAATGATAAAATAAAATATACACGGCAAGTGAAAATGCAGAAAAGACAAATGTCATCCATACATTTCTCGGAGGATTGATTAAGAGTAAATCCAAAAAGAATAATAAAAAGATGCAGTACTAGTACTACTCATCCATATATATATATTTACAGCTAACCCATATATCACTTGTCTTTTGTGGTAACTGCAGGAGTGCAGGTTACTCTCACATCTCTCTCTCTGAATTTACATGATCATATATATTTTCATTTTCTTCAAAACACTGAAGTCTGAACAGATGTATGTTATTGTAAATTTGTAATACATTGATTGATTGTGATATGTCAGCAATTTTTGCGCCTACACATATTGTCGGGTTGGTGTTATATTTTACACAGACAGATAGATAAATTTGAGCCATGTGAATGATGGCAGCACTCAGCAGCAGTAATGGATGACCTTAGAAGTTAGAAGATCGACGACCATGGTTTCGGGGATGATCTATTATTATCCATGAAATTTTGGACCACAACCTCGACCTTTCTAGTCAAACAATACAACATCAATGTCAATCCTCATAAATGGTACAGTGTACAGTGATATATATACATGATATAGGTCAGGTAAAAAACTTTATTTCTTTCTCTTATCTATCTATCTATCTCTGTTGTCCTTCCATTTTCCAAAACCCTTTTTCAATTTAATTTTGTCTGCACCCTTATAACCTATTTGCAATGTTATATAACTTAGCTTTACGGCTGTATGTACCGTTATATTTTTACTTATGATATCATAATTACATATTTGGATGTGTCGTTAACATCAACATATATGTGATTACGATGGGTTGAATAGTTCAAAAATATTTATTGCTCTCGTATCTTTGTTAATATATCATAAATATCTATCGATCTATATCGTTTAAATACTATAGTTGGACCATAAACTTTTTGATTTAACAACTATTGCTAACATATATGCATAGTATTTTCGGGTTCAAATCTCATCTCCCCTTAATTTGTTTAGATTTCTTACTCATAGCACATGTGTGTCTAACATTTATCATCTGTATACACATTATACATGAAAGAAAGCATCAAAGTATCATAAATCTCATCTACCTATATATCTTAAATACTATAGTATAGTATAGTCAAGCCTTTATCTATCTGTTTAAGCTTCAATCTAATGGTTACTAACAATTTGAAATCCTAAATGACTTATGTTTCGATCATTATGGCGATTTGAAATTTGTTGTTTGCATTGTTTGATGAAGTTTATGATTGGAACTTAGAAGCTTTATTGCGGGCCAGGCAGGCTTGTCCTGTCATGTTTTAAATAGGGTGAGGCCCATCACAGTATCACACTCATTAGTACTTTTCATGCAAAAAACATATCCCAGGAAATGCGAAAACCAGACCCGCCCTGTTTTGTACAGCTTCAAATTTCAAAATTAGCTGGACCGTAGGTAGGCAACAGTTAAATGTAGGGGTGTACGTTTAACGGATTAATTCATTTTTCAATAGAATATGTAAAAAACCGATAAAGTTTGGTTTTTAAAAATATGAACCGATTAAATAAAATTTATAAATTTCAACCGATCAAAAACCAATCGAATTGGACTGGTTCGGTTCGGTTCGGTTTTAGTCACACTGGGTCAAATTCATGGGTTTTAATTAGTACATATATTTTCATATTTTAATTCTTTTGGGCTTTCAACCAAATTAAATTATGGGCTTGAACAAATTGAAAATACTAGTTTAAAATAATATTCAGCAAAAAAAAAAACCAAAGAAAAAAAAAGTTATGACACTATTTCATAGTTTTATAATTTCATGGAATGTTGAATATTAAACTAGGGTTTTTTTTTTATATAAGTTGGATCTCAGTTTGGTTTTCCAGTTTAGGATAGAGAACCTGGAAAAAAACCTATCAAATATGTTTTCAAAAAAATGAATCGAACTGAACCAGCCAACATAAGAATACCGGAAAAAAACCGATTTGATCGGTTCGGTTCGGTTTATTGGTTTCTTGTCCACCCCTAGTTAAATGTGATTTTAACCGGACATGGTATCCATTTTTTTTAACTGTTATTACTTTAAATATAAATTTTAGATAATTTTGTTATTTTCTTTATTAGCTTAGAGTTATTTTTTTGAATTATTACATTATTACATAAATTCAAGTTTTTTTAGGGGAATGACTAAAGGGTTTAATACCGGACTAACCTCATCTCTGTCTATTAGCTTAGAGTTAAATATATACTTAAATTCAGTCAAATATTAGATTTTACCATTCTGCTATAGAGATAGCAGAAACATCAATACATTTTCTTTTGGACGTTTTCTTCCCGATAACCTTCATATTCTTCATAAGATTTTCAATATCTAAAAGCAGGCTTAGCAGTAAAACCCTATATATATATATATATATATATATATATATATATATATATATAAGTGTGGGCGTCGTTTGAAATGTGGGAGGATTCATTCAGCATTTAAGAAGAATGAGAAGCCCAATCCAATAAAACTTTTTTTTTTTTGTTTTTGTTTTGTTTTTGAAATCTCACACATGAAGGGTCACGGTGCAGTTAGAAGTGTGGGGATGCATTCAGCATTTAAGAATAATGATAAGCCCAATCCAATATAACTTTTTTTTAAAGGGATATAATCATTTCCCCCCCTGTAGTTTTCTATATTAGACATTTTACCTCCTCTAGTTTCAGTAATGACCGTTTTCCCCTTAACAACTAAAAGATTAGACATTTTCCCCCCTGCCGTTAAAACAACACCTAAAATGCCCTTCAACCGTTATCTATTCTGTTATATATCTGAAATAGGTAAGGGTAAAAAGGTAAATAGGTACAAACTTAAATTAAAAAATATATATACTCTTTTATTAGATAAATATTATCAGAGATTAGTTTAATAATAATTTTTATAAAAAAAAACCTAACTTAGGGGGTGTATTGGATTATGATTTTAATAGACAATTTTTTGGTGTTAGGATTTTATGGATTTGTATGATTTTAAAGACAATTAGGATTATATGTATTAGACTTCTAGGATTTTGAAAGAGTATTTGAATTTTATTTATAGACTATTAGGATTATCCGGACTTCAGTTTTAGACTATTAGGATTTCAAAATAGTAAATCTACGGCCCAAGTCCATTTAACATTTACAACTGAAGCCTTTTATCGTCTTCTTTCTTCTCCATAACAACAAGCTAAACACACATGACACAACACATCTTCTGCTCACTCACACAACACATCTCAGGACCTAAAAAAACTATGATTATAATTTATTTATTTTTTCACAATCTTCTTGCCTTCAAGTCCCAATTCTCTTCGTCTTCCACCTCACCCACACCATCTTCCCCACCAACACCAGCCACTCTCTCTTCCCAAATCCCCACCACCCACTCTTGATCATCATCTTCCCCCACCCACTTTCAATTTTCTAATTAAAAAGCC